>CM035439.1:42618718-42648718 GCA_020310875.1 Ceratopteris richardii | reverse complement strand
CCAAGTATGGAGGCAAAGACTATGTCTTCATAGGATGCTTAAGGAAGATTATATGCTTCTTATACTCTCCATGATACATCACATCATTATCAAAGTATCATTGATTATGAGGATTTAACTCCAATAATTCATCATCTCCAGCTTCTTAAGCAGATTAGAGATTCCTCTCATGAGGCTCAAGCCAAGGAAAACCCAAGAAATCAAAAACGTCCCTCTCTGTCTTTAAAGCTATTGATGGACCCTTTCTTTTTCCCTTTTCTGTGCTGGATTTGTGTTGAAATGGGTAAAGACCAGTATCATCAAGGCGATATCCTTTGGCTTCAGCCAACATCCTTAATTTTCTGTTTAGCACATCATTCCCAGTCCAAGCAATAAGTCCAAATGGGTACATTTGAAATGAGTAGACCTTGAAATCTATGCGATGACGCAGCTCTCTACCAGGGTATTTGCACAGACCATAGTATGTGTCTACACCTGAATCAGTTTTTTCAGTGCTATGTGTATCCGAGATCAGTAAACTCTCAGCAAGAAAGTCCTTTTCCTTTAGGGCTGCAACTAGCTTCGCCAAAAAACCTTCATGACTTGATCCATCGGGATGCGTAATGATAAAATCCATGTCATTACAAAATGCTTTTCCCCTTCGATAAGATCCACCACACACTACAATAATGTCATGCTCTATGTGTTCTGCAACTTTCCTCACTAGTGATTCCATCTCCATCACCTCATGCCGAGGTATTTTAATAGTCAAGTCCTTATAAAATTGCAAACCAACTCTTTGTGATGCTGTAAGTGAAGGTTCTTTCTTGAGATCATCTAATGTTCTATAGCCCTTCTCATATAGTTTAAGAGCTGTAGCAGGACCAATACCCCATATGGATGAGAACAAGCGAAGTGCTTGCACCTTCTTATCATTTTTGAAGTTTTCCAACTTGGACAGACTTCCAGTTCTCAGAATTTCATTGATATGCTCTCTTAATGATTTGCCAATTGTTGGAAGCCCTTTTATTTGGTCGACATTCTCGATCTTGAATGGTAATTTCTCCAATACTGATATTGCCTTGTGATAGCTGAAAGAGCGGTGATCATCACCAAGTGCGTCCTTGTATATGTCTCGCAATTCCATAAATGGTTCAGTGATGTTCTCGTTTAAATTTGGTGGACAATATCCAAAAGTGGGGCTAGAAGAACTGCCTGCTTCTTCAGTCTCATGAGGAAATGTACTGATAGCCTCCAAACCTGTATCATCACTTCCGAATTCTGCGCTTGACATTGTGGTAGACAAGTCACTGCTGGAGGCTTTTCGATCTTTCTGCTCTTGTGCAGCTTGTCCAGTGGTATGCGACGTATCAACATGTCCGTGTCCTCCCTGTACAATTTTAGACTTATCTTCCAATTTCAAAACATAGGGTTCAAGTGCCTGAAGTGAACCCGCCCTTAAAGAATCTTGAATCCATTCATATTTAAGAGCTTTCACGTGATGTCTTTCTAGCTTACGCAAAGGAATCCTGTCTCGTAATTTATCTATGTCTGATGCAAAAGCATGTGTAACGTCATGAGAGAAATGGTTCTCTAACATTCCTCCTAATTGACAAAATTTCTCACACCAAATCTTCAAACGGCGCGGCTGAATTCCAGCTTCAACGAAATATGCGCGAATACCAGCGAATAACATATCGACAGTCGATGGAGCAGTGCGTAGTACGTAACGTATAAGCGAGCATGCAAATATCGCCGCATGAATTGTTGCTGAGACAGAGCATTCGACACGTCGATCGTTCTCTTGGCAACTTGAGGGATCCGCAGGTGGCTTCTTCGTTCTAGAATCGAACACACATACTCTCAGTCTCTCTCGACCACTGTGACCATTTATATGTGTTGAACCGCAACTTTCCAAAGTTTTCAAATGTAATAAATAATTATGAAATTTGTGGGGATCGTGGTGTAGAGGTAAATACTTTCGGATTTTCATATTATATTAAAATTGGTAAATCGGGATGGTGAGTGACTTCTTCTTAAAAAGTTCTTTTTTCTTAAGTCCATATAATGTATCCTCTATGGAGTAATAATATATAAAGCAAGTGTAAAGTGTCAAGCTTATAATCTTGACCATACCATAATGGAGATAATAAACCATAGAATCCTCTGAAATATAGAACAAAGTCCCATAAAAAGTGACTTCATATTATCAAGCTTTTGTTCTTGTCTTCTTTGATGATATACTTGTTTATAGTAAGAATGATAGTGAGCATGAAAAGCATCTTGAAACAGTTTTTCATTTGTTACGAGAGAACACACTTTATGCTAATCCTGAAAAAAGTTACTTCTTCCAGCGTAAGCTAGAATATTTAGGACATATTATTTCAAGTGAAGGTGTGCATGTGGATCCGAAAAAGATTACAGTTATCGTAGAATGGCCTGCACCACAATCAGTCAATGATGTTCGTTCTTTTCTTGGGTTGGCTAGTTTCTATAGGAGGTTTGTTCGCAATTTTTCTTATTTAGCATTGCCTCTTACCTTGTTGTTGAAAAAGAAAATAAGATTTGCATGAGGACTTACCCAACAACAGTCCTTTGACAAACTCAAATATGCACTTTCACATGCACCTGTTTTACAATTATCTGATTTTTCACAACCCTTTCATGTCGTTACTGATGCTAGTGGTTCAGGAATAGGTGTTGTTTTAATGCCAAATGACCATCCCATTGCATTTGAGAGTAGGAAGCTTAAAGCCCTCATAACAGAATTATAGTACGTATGATAAAAAAATTGTTAGCAGTTGTGCATGCTTTGCGAAATTGGACACACTATCTTATGGGCTCTGAGGTCTTAATCAAAACTGATCAACCGGCTATTAAGCATTTATTAAGTCAACCTTTAATTTCTGATAGGCATCTTAAATGGGCATCATTCATTCAAAATTTCCAACCCATGATACAATATCAGCAGAGTAAAGCTAATGTTGTAGCTGATGTTCTTAGTCGTATTCCATCACATTCTGTTGTTTTGAATAATATTTCTGCCATCCAAATACATTCTTTTCAAGAAATGGTTTCCACTTATGCATCTGATTTGCATTTTTCACGTGCATGGCATGATTTCAACAATGGTGCATCTTTATCTGATGAACATTATACATTTCATAATGGTTTTCTTTATTTTCAACATAGATTATGCATAACCCAAGCTTTTAAAGATTTTGTCATTAAAGAAAAGCATGAACCATCTTACATGGGTCATAGAGGCATACAAAGCACCACTTCTGCTTGCAAAGATTTCTTCTTTTGGCCACACATGGAAAAAGATATTGCACGTTATGTTTCTCAATGCATTGTATGTCAGCGTGTCAAACATCATCATGGTAAACCATTTGGATTATTAATGCCACTTCCCATTCCAAATGAACCATGGGAACAAATCTCTATGGATTTTATCACAGGTCTTCCCATCACTTCATCACATAATGATATGATTTGGACAATAGTTGATAGGTTTAGTAAATATGCATATTTTATTCCATGTAGAAAAAAAACTTTGATTGTACCTCAAGCTGCAAAATTATTCATTAAATGCATTTTCCCACATCATGGATTTCCTAAAGTAATGTTATCTTATCGTGATGTTAGATTTTGTAATCATTTTTGGGTTGCCTTATTTCAACATTTTGGTTCTAAAATAGATTTTAGTTCTGCATTTCATCCTGAAAGTAATGGACAAAGTGAGGCTACAAACAGTACTATTCTTGATTTATTGCGCTGTTATTCATTAGATAATCATAATAACTGGGATGAAAAGTTGCCATTGATTCAATTTGCTTACAATCACACTGCACACAACACTACTGGTCGTGCACCTTTTGAAATTGTTTTTCGTGAAAAGTAACAGCTCCATGAACATTTCCATGCATGTGTTTTTACATGGCACATGCCTATTTTTTTTATTCAGTGATGAAACATGTGACTGGCCATCCATGTTTATTATTTTATCAACAGAGGTCAATTGCTTTTTCAACTGAGGGGCATGTTATAACTTATGGAATATGTTGAACAATGCATTGTTGGAGTGTAACATGGAATATGTTGGCCAATGCATTGTTGGATTGTAACATGGAAAATAACATATGGAATATGTTGAACAATGCATTGTTGGAGTGTAACATGGAATATGTTGGCCAATGCATTGTTGGATTGTAACATGGAATATGTTGAACAATGCATTGTTGGAGTGTTAAATTATTATTGAACAATGCATTGTTAGAGTGTTAAATTATTGATGTATTAATGTGTTTCTGATGTTTCTGATATAGCAGCAGAAGGTTCGTGAGGAGCGTGCAAAGCGTGAAAGGGCGGATATCAATAATCCGAATAATTATTATTTAGCTTGTAAATAAACCTGCGTAGAAGGGTCTATTGTTAGAAACAGTTAGAAAAGTAATGGTTAGAATAAGGGTCGTTGTAGACCGCAGTTTCTGTTATTGAAAGCAATGGCTTTGTGTAAAAGTTACCAACTTTTAGTTTCATGCTTGCTTTTCGAAGCCGCTCTCATGTAATCACTCTTTTCGACGTAACCAAAAGTTCTATAAATACATGCACTCTGTGGACTGTCGAAACAAAGTGCATGGGGGGAGATTGCACCCAATCTTGCATTCTGTCTCATCTCTTGTTGCATCTATTCTTCTGTGTGTTTTCTGTGTTCGTAACCTCTGTTTGTGCGTGAGCAAGATCTTGACAACATTCTTTTGAATCCAATTACTCTACTCATCCATAATTGAGAACATGCATATAAGTTCTCCATGTTTTTTCCTTCCAAAATAGTGGAGAAAGAAACTCCCATGTGAAGGAAAATTATACTGAAAAGTAGAGTAAATGAATTCCTTCTGAAACAAAGACTAAGAGATGTTTCCCAAACACCTCTTCTGTCTAAAAGAAAACATACTCTATTCTTCTCCTAAGAAGAAATCATGTTTTCCTTTCCTTCTTTTTCTCTCAAAGAATAGGAGCTAAAGTGAGACCTCTCCTCGATCTTTGAGCAGATTCTCACCATCTCCTTTCCTTAAAGAGAAACCTATGAATTCGTTTGCTCCTCTCTTCCATGGCTGATGCATAATCCCTCATTATAGACATTACTATAAAGATGGAGAACAAATCTCCCATAAGTAATGAAGTTGTATGTAGTGAAGAGTGGAGAAAATAAATTCCTAACCAGGGTCAAAGCCCTCTACTAAAATGGTCATCAATGATGTGGCATGATACCGTAAACACATGTGTATCCATAATTAAGAACTATCTCTGCCAACCATACTTTCCCATACCAGTGAAAACTTCTTCCAATTCATGGTGTCATACCTACACTAAACCGAACATATATTTCATATAATGGAATATGTAGGTGGATTCTAATGAATCCCATATCCTAAAATGCTGTCAGTGGACTCAAATGAGTCCCATGTCCTCGAACTAGTTAGTTTGCTTCTATTCAATGTATGACAATGGATATCCCTTTTTGTTCCAAACCAACTTGTTCCTAGGTACCAAGACTAGGTCTAAGTACCTCTCTATAGATCCCAACATACATATATATGTATTGGGTACCCCAACTATTCCTGACTTAGGGATCTATGCTCTATACCATAGAGCTAGTGCCATGTCTATGGTCTTCCTAACCATCACTCGAATCACATAAACACCCGTCGATGTTGTCTCATGAAACCCATCTTTGTGATCCCATCTAATTGGTTTCCTTAGTAGTGTAGCAGAAATGCTTCGCTACTTGCTCAAGTGAGGTGTATCAGTGAAATTAGTCACTCTTTGGGTATTCCTGATAATACCCCATAGTCTCCTCATCATAATGTGAGACTCTAGTGAAGATAACTAAATCTTCACTAACTTGGAGATTATCAAACTGTATCTCCCGTGCCTCTATGCAACTTCCTATAAGCTATAGGATTGCTTGTGCACACTACTAGTGGTGAAGGTGTAGCTCCTTCCTTTAGCAATCCTATAGTCTAAATCCAAAAGGATTATATGTAGGGATCCTGTTGCTACTGAAGTTGCCTTATTTATAATACTCTGATGGTACTAAGTCCATCAAATACATGCTTATAAGTATGCCTAAAACTTATTGATGTTTGCAGAAAAGCATGTTACCATGCCATAACATTCTTACCTAAATGCAAGTGCGTATATAATGCCATGCGATAGGAAAAATTTCGACAGCATTTCCACAGGAAATGGAATCCCAAAAAAATTTAACCAAAGCTCAGTGGCACACAGGCCACCCAACAACATAGGGCTTGACAGGCCCATGGCATGCACGCCATAAAATCATAAATGGACTCCATAACCTGCAAAAACATAAAAATAGATGCCAACAACAATTCTCTTTGTTGCATAACCATCTTCTTCCTGCAATCATCTTTCCTGCAAACCATCAAGAAGGTACATATCTCACATGTTCAAATGCATCCCATGCTTCTTTCTATCATAATAAACAAAATATAAAGCCACTTAAATGCTTTACTTGTTTCCTATGAATGAACATGCATAAGCATTATGTACCTATCTAGGAAGCCAAATAAAGGTAATTAAAAGTTTATAAATGCTTCCTGGAATGATTCTCGATGAAACCTCGAACTCGATAGAATTACTTTTGCAGATGGATTACCAGCAACTGAATTACTCTCACCCTGCTCTTCATATAAACATGGAAGTTCATTTCTTTGTCCTGATGAGACATTCTCTAAATTTTCATCTACATCACCTCTTGTTGAAGATAACATGAGGTGGCGTGGTTCAGTAGAAGAATCAGATCCTACTTGGACTACAACATCACTGTCCAATGATTCATCTATGTTTTTGCCATCACCAACTTGTGCTTCACTTGAAGCTTCATCAATAGACATCCCATCTCCACTTTGACCATCTTCATGACCAACTTCGCTTACTTAATCCACAGAACCCTGCATCTGCATGTTTTGCTCAACTTCCTGAGTTGATGTAGTTGCTGACTCATTACTATTATCATTGCCTAGTACTATGAAGGAGAACACGAGTACACATGTTCTCGAAATTCCGATGAGCACAATAGTGGGCCGAACCTGGTACCTCTGGCCGTGCTTTCTGATATTGCTGATGATGATGCCTGATCCCCTTCTTCTGCTGGCATCTCTTTACGACAGAGCGGACAGGAACTGTGTAGCTCAAGCCATGGTAGAATGCACGTTGAGTGATAGAAATGTTTGCATGGCATCTCTTTTACCTCAACCCCAACTTCAAACATCTCTTTGCAAACTGCACATTCACTGAGGGATACTTGCGGGATATCAAAAATCAGAACTTTGGAACCCAATTTTGAAGGTACGCATAGCAGCAATGGCAACTGTGGATGCAGGAGGTGAGCCACTGCATCCATTCTGAAAAATCCTAGAAAGAATTCTCTGCAACAAAATCTGAAAGGCTCTGGGTGTATTTGTATCACCACGAGGCTTATCCATATTCAGATCATTCCCTCTCTGATAGAGAGATCAAGCCCTTCCCTGTCCTCGAATATACCTAACCAATCATTCTCCTCACTGTTAATTATAGAAGTGTCCAAAGGCGTGCGAGATCCCGTATTATCAGCACAAATATTTCCGGTCTCTGAATTTCCAGATCTCTGCGACAAGGAAGAAATCTCTAACGCGTGCTGGAGTGAGAGCGGAGCCTCGAAACTTTGCCTGCTACTTCTGTTTCCAAAAAGTAACCTACGTAGTAAACTGCGTTCGAAAAGGGAGGGACTATTTTCCGGAATGCATCTGAAACTGTCATCATCATCCATTCTGGATCCTTCTCTGAAGCGAGGGCTTCGCGGCATCATGAGGAGACCTGAATCGTTGCTTATCTCTTCGACAAATCCCAAGCCACAATTGGGGCATACAATAGAAGAGGAGACGCGGACAGTATCCTCACACGAGTAGCACCAAAACGTTGCAAAAGCCATGATTTTGCAGATACAACAAGGCCAAAGACGTAGAATTCAATTCAATTCTTTTGCGGTTCATCTAGCGATGTACCTTTGAGGTTATCGATCAGGAGCTCATCCCGAGACAAGTCAGCACTGCAGTCGTCTGCTATAAAGACTTCATCGCGCCCAAGTAGAAGAAGGATCTGTATGGCCATCCATGCAGGAGAATACAAAAATCCTCATTTTTGCACAGCGTGAAGTATTATATGAGGCATCCATGTCGCGAATCGCAACCTGGAAAAGATTTTTGCCTGGGATTCTTCACTGCTCTGATACCAGTATAACATACTTGTTTCGTCCTTCTACCATAGTGAGCTTCATTATTCTTGCAATCACACAGAGATAGTGTATTTTCCAATCAGCCCAACCGCCGAGCTGTCTCTTTCTTGAGTCTCCCCTCCTCGACTCCTTCTCTTCTACCTTATATGGTGTGCTTGCCCATGTGATGCCATGTGGCATCCTTCTCAAAGGAGGTTCCCACCAAATATTAAGTATCATGTGACACTCTTACATCTCATATGGGATTAAACCACTTGTGAGCAACCATCCTTGAGCATTTTTAATACTCTCTCTCTCTCTCTTAATGAACTCTCAATGAATTCTTGATAAACTCTTGATGAACTCTATCGGTATGTGCCTGTTTGAGCTTCCCTCCTCTTTGCAATAGTAGAAGAGTAGCCTGTGAGGAACTAGACACAATCTTCTCTTGTTACTCATGAGTGATGAGAGGAGAGAAGGAGAACTCTCTTGGAATCCCTTGTAGAAGCTTCAAACTGAAGAAATGAGGTGGGAGATGCAAAGGAGGAAGATAAGATGGATTTGCTTGGACTTCACGAAGTATAGGATGTGACTTAGAGCTTCAAGATTTGGCACTTCAATTGGACCCTCATCATCAAACTAATGTCAACGAAGTACCACCATTTGATATTTTTTCTTCACATTGTCATAAGTAGTATGGAAGTAAGAGGCATTAAGCAAGAAAGAGCATAAAATGGTAGAATCATAACTTGCATGTATGCTAGCATAAGATCAAAAGTTTGGAAAGAAGATTATACATGCATATGTACATACTTACATATGAACACACACACACACACACATATATATATATATATATATATATATATATATATATATATATATATATATATATATATATATATATATATATATATATATATATATATTGAGAAGTGGAGAATGACATATTTGAAACTGTTATGAATTATGGAATGTGTTGAACAAGGAATTATTGAAGTGTTAATTTATTAATGTATTAATGTGTTTTGGTGTTTTTGATATAGCAGCTTAAGGTTCATGAGAGCGTGAAAGGGTGGACATCAATAATCCAATTTTTAATTTATATAGTTTGTAAATAAACCTGTGTAGAAGGTTCTATTGTTAAAAAAATTAGAAAAATAGTGGTTAGAATAAGGATCGTTGTAGACCATGATTTCTGTTATTAAAAGCAAAGGCTCTCTACAAAAAAGACCAACTTTTACTTTCATGCATGCTTTTCTAAGCCTCTCTCAGGTAACCACTATTTTCGACATAATAAAAAATTCCTATAAATACATGCACTCTGTGGACTATCGAACATAGTGCATGGGGGGAGATTGCACCCAATACTGCGTTCTGTCTCATCTCTTGGCGTATCTATTTTTTTGTGTGTTTTCTGCATCTGTAACCTCTGTGTGCGCATGAGCAAGATCCTGATAATAGTGGTATCAGAGCAAGGTTTGTGTCACTACGGAGGGGTCTATTTCTATTCATTTTGGCAATTGATCTCTGTTTCACTGTTCTCTGTTCGTGATCCGATTCCGATTCCGATTCCAGTTTTTGTTTTCTCTTCTAATTTCGATTTCAATTTCGATTCCGATTCCCATTTTCGTTTCCTATTCGAGTTCAGTTTCTATTCCAGTTCTAGAACCAGAACCTACGTTTACACCTACGTTTGCTCCAAGGCATCGACTAAGGCATAGAACTTAGGATAACGTAAGGCATAATTAAGGCATTACTTTGGCATCTTTGTCACCCAAGGCTCCCTTGGTGACCATTGTCTATGGGCGAACCAACTTTAATTTATGACTCGCAATAAGGAGTTTTATATTCACCAAGGTGGGAGGATTTGAACCCACAAAATCGCTCACACAAGGGAAGTGTTTTACCACTACACTATCTCTTTGTGTTGTCACTCTAGTTCTCTTTTCTTATATTTTCATCTCTTTCTTACTTTTTCAATTCCTAAGAACAAACCTTCCTTTTACATTTTAATTCAAGCAATCTCAATTTTTTTTTACATATCTAGCAAGAGGGTTTTGTTCTCTACATACTCATGGACCCTACGAACACCATGGAGGATTTCGATGAGTCACCTCTACCCGAGGTAACACTCGAGCAACAACTCGAGCTCCTGCGGCACAAACTTCAAGGTGCTCAGAACGAGATCCGACAATGCGACAAAGTACTCCAAAAGATGCAAACTGATGAAGATAACCTTACAAGGGTGGTCAAAGCTATTGTCTTTGCCCAATCGGTTGGCACCCATTCCAAGATTGGTGTTAAAAATTACTAGTTTCTATGGTTTGATGGCCGTAAGGATGGCCCTTTAGTTCTTTCAAGGTTGTCACAGTTTGATGATTTTTATACTGATGAAACATATGCTGAAAGTGAAAAAGTCAAATTTGCCACTAACTATTTAGTAGGAAAGCTCAACTCTGGTGGAATGTCTTGCGGCATAGTACAGAGCATCCAACAATGTGGAAGGTTTTCCAAGATAAAGTGAAGGATTCTTTTCTTCCTCCTCAATACCATTTACATGTTTGATGTGCATGGACGACCTTTACATGGAAGGAGGGTGATACGACCACTACCTGCATGGAGCAGTTCTAGCAAAATTTACTACTAGCTTGAATGCTTGAAGATGTACCGGAGGATAGCTTGCAACGGGAAATATGAAGATGGTTTGGAGGTGAGAATCCAAGCTAAACTTCACACCCTACAACCTACAACCCTCAACAAGGCTATATCTTTCACCTACGATGCAGAGAAAGAATTCGAGTCCATAACCAAGTCAATCTATCTACAACAACCGCGTCAACAACCACTTTTTGTTAAACCAAAAATTCTTATGAAACGTAATTTTAATGCCCCATCTTACTGTAGTCTTCCTTGTCCACCGCAATCCAACTACTCAACTACACTTGTTGCTTCATCTCTCCAACCTACCAAACCACCTACCCTACAAACTTCAGCGATGGATGCCCAACAGAAGCGACCACGAATCACCTGCTAGAATTATGGTAAACCTGGACATACAAAAATGAAGTGCGGATTGCGACCTCTTCACATGAAACCAGATACAACACAATTGCATAACATGGAGGTCCATAATGAAGAAATTCCTCCTGTTTGGATAGAGGAATCATTGGAGAAGGACTTAAGTACCTTGGGTAATGATATCTCTCTTCTCTACTTTGCATGTAGGGTACTATAAATAACAAACTCGTTAAAATTTTATATGACGATGGTAGTTCACATGACTTCATTTCACATTTATTATTACAAGAACTTAAATTAAAAACATTTCCTTCTTTGTATAAAATAAAGCCTGCATTTCAAGGTAATCATTGTAATGTAATACGAGAAGTGCAAGATGTTACAATTAGCATAGGCCCATATGTTGATTCACAAACTTTTTTAATTGCAACTTTGCAATCTTATGATGTTATACTTGGTATGCCTTTTCATCAACATTATAACCCACACATTGACTACCATACACATACCTTTAACTTTGAATTTAAAGGTCAAATCATTACTTTGTCTGTGCGGCATGATTTATAACCATTTCCATTGATTAGTCATACTCAAGTAAAATGTGCATTTAGGAAAGGATTTAATTCATGCATTGTTTTTGTCAATGTCATCAATGATTATACTCATACACTTCCTTATGCACATAAAACTTTCATGAATACTTACAAGGATTGTTTTATGTCTAAGTATCCCTCTGAACTACCACCATCTTGAGGATCCTTTGACCATAGCATAGACTTAGTACCTGGTAGTACTCCTCCTCATAAAGCATCTTATAGACATGGCCCACTACACCAAAAGGAAATAGAAAACCAAGTAAAAGACCTACTACAAAAAGGACTTATAAGGCATAGTTCTTGTCCATTTGGAGCACCAGTTCTCCTAGTCAAGAAGAAGAATAAAACTTATCGAATGTGCATTGATTATAGAGACCTTAACAAGATCACAATAAAAAATAGATACCCTATTCCTCGAGTAGATGATCTCTTAGATAAATTACAAGGCGCTTGTGTCTTTAGTAAAATTGATCTTAAATCGGGTTACCATCAGATACGTATGACACCAAGCAATATTTTTAAGACTGCATTTAGAACTCAAACTGGCCATTATGAATTTATGGCAATGCCCTTCAGACTTACTAATGCCCCTGCTACATTTGCATGAATGATGAACAAAATTTTTCTTGATTACCAAGCTTTAGTTCTTGTATTCTTTGACGATATACTTGTTTGTAGTAAGAATGATAGTGAGCATGAGAAGCATCTCAAAATAGTTTTTCATTTGCTAGGAGAGAACACACTTTACGCTAATCCTAAAAAGAGTTACTTCTTTCAATGTAAGCTAGAATATCTAGGAAATATTATTTCAAGTGAAGGCATGCATGTGGATCCAAAAAATATTAAAGTGATAGTAAAATGGCCTACACCACAATCAGTCAATGATGTTCGTTCTTTTCTTGGATTGGCTAGTTTTTATAGGAAGTTTGTTCAAAATTTTTTTTATTTAGCACTGCCTCTTACCTTGCTATTGAAAAAGAAAATAAAATTTGGATGGGAACTTACTCAACAACAATCCTTTGAAAAACTCAAACATGCACTTTCACATGCACCTATTTTATAGTTACCTGATTTTTCACAACCCTTTCATGTCATTACTGATGCTAGTGGTTCAGGAATAGGTATTGTTTTAATGCAAAATGATCATTCCATTGCTTTGAGAGTAGGAAACTTAAGCCCTCAAAAAATAATTATAGTACATATGATAAAGAATTGTTAGCAGTTGTGCATGCTTTGCGAATTTGGAAACACTATCTTATGGGCTCTGAGGTCTTAATCAAAACCGATCAGCATGCTATTAAGCATTTATTAAATTAGCCTTTAATCTCTAATCGGCATCTTAAATGGGCTTCATTCATTCAAAATTTCCAACCTATGATCCAATATCAACCTGGTAAAGCTAATGTTGTAGCTGATACTCTTAGTCATTTTCCTTCACATTCTGTTGTTTTGCATAATATTTCTACAATCCAAATTCATTCTTTTCAAGAAATGGTTTCCACTTGCGCATCTCATTTGTATTTTTCACGTGCATGGCATGACTTCAACAATGGTGCATCTTTATCTGATGAACATTATACATTTCATAATGGTTTTCTTTATTTTCAACATAGATTATGCATAACCCAAGCTTTTAAAGATTTTTTCATCAAAGCCTAATGCATGAACCATCTTACATGGGTCTTAGAAGCATACAAAGCACCTTTTTTGCTTGCAAAGATTTCTTCTTTTGGCCCCACATGGAAAAAGATATTGCAAATTATGTTTCTCAATGCATTGTATGTCAACGTGTAAAACATCATCATGGTAAACCATTTGGATTATTAATGCCACTTCCCATTCTGAACGAACCATGGGAACAAATCTCTATGGATTTTATCACAGGTCTTCCTCTCACTTCATCACATAACGATATGATTTGGACAATAGTTGATAGGTTTAGTAAATATGCATATTTCATTCCATGTAGAAAAACTTTGTCTACATCTCAGGCTACAAAATTATTCATTAAATGCATTTTTCCACATCATGGATTTCCTAAAGTAATGTTATCTGATCGTGACGTTCGATTTTGTAACCATTTTTGGGTTGCCTTATTTCAACATTTTGGTTCTAAAATAGATTTTAGCTCTGCATTCCATTCTGAAAGTAATGGACAAAGTGAGGCTACAAATAGTACTATTCTTGATTTATTGCATTGTTGTTCATTAGATAGTCCCACTAATTGGGATGAAAAGATTCCATTGCTTCAATTTGCTTACAATAACACCACACACACCACTACAGTTCGTGCACCTTTTGAAATTGTTTATGGTAAAAAGCTTCCCACTCCCATGTCACTCACCCAAACCAACATTCCGATGGCTGATTCTATTGCTCAAGATCACATTTCTATACTTCATGATGTTCACGAGCACATTAGGAAAAGTCAGGAGCGATATACATGTAATATCAATACAAAATGTTTAGCCAAGGAATTCAAGGAAAATGATCTTGTATGGTTGCGTATCATTAAAAGACGTCTCGAAAATATTTTGCAGCATCTTAAAATTAAATTTGCACCATGTTATTATGGACCATTTTGCATTATACAAAAAATTAATGATAATTCATTCAGATTAGATATACCATCTCATTGAAATATACATAACTCTTTTCATATTTAGTTTATTTAAACCATTTAGAGGAACTTTACCACTCACTCAACTTCTTGATGACCCTCCTTTAATTGAAGAACAATCTAAAATCTTGGTTCCAAAGAAAATAATTGATCATGATGTCACTACTACATGCACAAGTACTCAATATTATCGATATTTAGTTAAGTACAAAAATCACTCTATTGAAGAATGTCAATGGATATATAAAACACACTTAACACCCCATTATGACCACTTAATTTCCGCATATCATACACAAACACATTAATGTAACTCCTCCATGAACATTTCCATGCATGTGTTTTTACATGGGACATGCTTATTTTTGTTCAGTGATGGAACATGTGATTGGCCATCCATGTTTATTTTTATTTTATCAACGGAGTTCAGTTGCTTTTTCAACTGAGGGGCATGTTATAAATTATGGGTTGTGTTGAACAAGGAATTGTTGGAGTGTTAATTCATTAATGTATTAATGTGTTTTGGTGTTTTTGATATAGTAGCTAAAGGTTCGTGAGGGCATGAAATGCGTGAAAGGGTAGACATCAATAATCCGATTTATAATTTATATAGTTTGTAAATAAACCCACGTAGAGGGTTCTATTGTTAGAAATAGTTAGAAAAGTAGTGGTTAGAATAAGGATCGCTGTAGACCGCAATTTTTGTTATTAAAAGCAAAGGCTTTCTACAAAAGAGACCAACTTTTACTTTCACGCATGCTTTTCGAAGCCGCTCTCATGTAACCACTATTTTCGACATAATAAAAAATTCCTATAAATACATGCACTCTGTAGACTATCGAAACAGAGTGCATGGGGGGGAGATTGCACCCAATACTGCGTTTTGTCTCGTCTCCTGGTGTGCCTATTTTTTTTGTGTTTTCTACATATGTAACCTCTATGTGTTCATGATCAAGATCCTGATAACAAAAAATCACCTCCCCAACTATTTATAGATCTTGTCTAATGACCATCTAGAGTTCTCTTTAAGGTCCATCTACTCATCTAGCCATCAGGAGTAGGTACCTCATCTGAACTCTTTGGCTTTTGGCAATCGCTATCCCCCAACAAAGAACTTCTTGTTCCTCTAGGCATGTAAATCTTTGGAATATAAAACTCTCTCCATCTTCTAAAGATCATTGTCCTCAATGATATAGAATAAGCTATAAACCTAGGAATTAGAATATGTGATTCCAACTAATAAGAGTAGTTTGTGCTTGGTGTCTGAAATACTAGATCCTCAAAAAGTAGACAACTAGCCTCTTTGCTTCCTATCTAGCATTTCCACCAATAGATAGTAGTCTTTGCCATGGGCATACTTTGGGAATCCCTTTGAGGCCAAATAACTCCATATGTGCATAGCATAAGTACTTAGAATATCCTCAAACTCCCTATGGCTAGACCTTGAACACTTTAATTGTGATAGCTTATCACCTATAGAGGCCTTGGTGCTTGCCCCTGTCTTACGAAAATGCCCACTAATGGCTTGTCATATGGTATAATTGTGTAATGAAGAAGATCACATACTCCACTAAAGTAATGAAAAAATACTATGATCATCCAAAACTATGAGTAACATGTGGATCTTCCACAAACTGCTCCAATAACTAAGAAAAATACTATGTTCATCCAAAACAATTTGACTATGCCCCAAATCTCTGAGAGCAAATACTAAAAATAAATGGAAATCTTTTTTAAATAGTGTTTCATCTCTAAGTTCAAGGAAGTCTTATCTTGATCCAAACTGTGAATCCAAGATGTCAATCTGTCAATGATCCAAACTATGAACCAAGATCTCAATCTATCATGTGGAATATATAATAATCCAAACTACAAATCTCATTGTAATGAAATGAAACTCAAGGAAGTCTTATCTTGATCCAAACTGTGAATCCAAGATGTCAATTTGTCAATTATCCAAACTATGAACCAAAATCTCAATCTGTCATGTGGAATATATGATAATCCAAACTATGGATCAAAATATCTCTCATACATAGTAAATCCCAATCCACTCTATGGAACTAAGTATGTCATGCCAAGTGAAGATGTGCTAAGAAAATAAAGCAACTAGTAGAACTACTACCACCTTTTCAATAATAACATGCAACTTGTTCCAAGTGGACAAAAATTACTTAATATTTGACCATAACTATGAGTGAATCATTTCCAACTAGGAACAAGATGTCTCTAGTAAACCATTGTAATACTCTAGCACTCCCATATATAATGACAACCATAATGTGACTCCACTAATTACATTGAAAAATAGTAAGTAGATGTATGCACACTCATAGCCCACTAGGCTAAGCATCTAGCTCACCTCATACATACTATGCATGAAACATGGCCTAACATCAGGCATATCAAATAAACTAGTATGTACTCTATGAATTTCTTCTTGATGCAATTGCTTATTCACAATTCTTATGTGCAAACCTTGCCTTTCCACTTCTAGGTCTTGTGCCTACGAACTTGCCTTATTTTCGATCTCATATAGAGTGATTGTCTTAACTACCCCTCTATTGTACAATAATAAGAAGATCATATGAATAAACTCCAAATGATAAAAAGTATAGTCTCACTGACTTCTCTCCCATACCAACTGTCCTACACCTAGGTAGAATACAAAGTTTGATGTCCCATACCACCAAATTTTATACCCCACATAGATGCATGTATGAGATTAAAGGTGAACATTTCTCTCACAATGATAAGAATAAACAAGTGAGTACTCATAACCATCACTAATAAACATGAAATCATGAAGTGTTTCCTTCCCTTTATGGAAAGGACAGAGTCATTCCTATGACTCTATATATAGCATCGACTCATCTTGAGTTGAGAAATGAGAAATGATGTGATAAATCAACTCAATTGAGTTGTGAAGGATGTGGCTTGCATAAAATATTAACTCACAAGAAGTGGAAATTGATACAACTTTTATAAATCTAGAACATATGAAATGAGAACAACCACTAAAGTTATCATGTTCCATGATCTCATGGCCCTATATATACTTTTGAAAATTTTGACAGTCCCCTCTATCCTACTGTGAATGGCCACCATAAACCAATCATCAATAACCAAATATTTAGGACATGGCTAGCCAATGGTGATCACACCATATAAAAAAATATCATAAAAACATATGGAAAATCTTTTCCTTTCAAGAATCTTCCCTGCATAAATGATTTTCAATAGCAGTAGATTAAAGCTTAAATTCTGTTGATATATTTGGGTAGTGATGTGTCTGAACACACTAGGACCATGGGAACACTTTTTTCCCTCTTTAGGAGGTTTTTTCCTCAAGCTTGTATATACACATATAACCCTAACATGACATTTATCTTTGTACACTCTCTTGGTAATACATTCAGTATTGTGTGTTGTGCTCCAAGCTTCTTCTTCTTTCTTATGTTGTTCATGTGCTTTTGAATACCTCAAACTCCAATAACTGGTATTAGAGCAGGTCGTCACTTCATCTAGGGCATCATTGATACCCCTCAGGTCACAGTCTCAAAATCCCCAAAAAATCAATGAGCATACTCAAGGCAATCAGGAGTTCAAGACTGCTTCGTTTTGTGGTGTCGAAATCATGATTTGATCTTGTTTTGGCCTCCGAAAGCACTAATCACAATAATTGTGTAGGCATTTTCATCCTTTTGTGCCAAACATATATACACATTTTGGTTCACCAGTACAAGCACCTCAAAATCTACTATAGATCTAGCAAACCTCAACAGGATAGTTCTGTTTAACTTTTGAGATATAGTCATGTTTCTTCATCAAGGTATTTTAATTAGTGGCTATAGTTGAAAGCAATGATGTATTCTGTATGTTGTCTATTGAGGATAGATTGGATGATACTAATTACCCATTATGGGCATATATGATGCATCATGTATTGGTTGCAAAAGGATTGTGGAATAAAGGTGATGTAGATGGTGTTGAAGATGATGTCTTCAAACTCTGTTCGTGGTGCTGTTCTTGCTACATCTACTATAGAGCAACTTTGTTGGGATGGCAAAGATGTTCATGCACATGCATGATAGATTTGTCTATCAAACATGCCATTATTCCTCACATTTGCTCTTGCAAAATAGAAAATGATGCTTGGGATACACTTACCACTTTATACCAAGCAAGAAATAAGGCTCGTGTTGCTTACTTCCAAAAACAGTTTAAGAGTGAGCACATGAATGAACGAGATTCCATGGACAGTTTTTTTTGACAAAGATCAAAGATTTGAAGGAGCAATTGATTTTTGCCGATGAAGTCTCGCCAGATAGTTCACTTGTGCAGACTGTTTTAAACGGTCTTCTAGATTCATATCAGAGTTTTGCTTACTCTTCGATTCATGATGAAAGGAAATCCAAATATCTTAACATTTTAGGAGTTACTCTCTGTTTTGTTGCAAGAAGATGAGTCTGGGTAGAACAAGTCCATTATGCGTCTTGCAAATCAAGCTTTCATGGATAGTCAGAAGGGAAAAGGTAAATGGAGCACATCTACTAGTAAGCAAAAATTTGCACAATCAAAGAAGGATGACAAAGACAAGAAGAAAATAGAAAAGCCGAATTTTTTTTGCAAATACCGCAAAGGAAATGATCATGTCATAAAGAGTTGTCCAAAACTGGTTGTAAAAGAGGCAAAGAAGAAAGAGGATGGAATGGTTGTTGCAAAGGCCTCTACACCTAAAACAAAGTCTTCTAATCTTATGTAGAATGAAGAATGGGCATTTACTATTGTTTGTTTTAAGTTATGACCCATCTTCTTATGAACAATGTATGTCTATAGTAGATTGAGATGTTTGGTACTTTGATAGTGGTGCAACCAAACATATTACCTCAAAGCACAATTTCTTCACTTCACTTGAGCCTACCCCTACAAGGAATATTGTCACATGCGGCAACAACTCCTCTTATCTTGTCATGGGAGTTGGTAAGATCATTCTGACTATTTTTTATGTATTTCTTTTACATTATCAAATGCTTTATTTATGCCACAGATCAACAAAAATCTATTATGAGTGTTAGCATTAGCCTAGATAGGCTTGGTTGTGAAATTTTTTGATGAGATATGTACAGTTCATGATCTGTCAAATTTCGATGTCATTATTGCTTCTCACATTTTATGTCATGGGCTATATAAGCTCATATATTATGCAAAATCTATGAATGATTTAGCATGTGCAATTCAAGATTCTTAGGCTATGTCAGATGCAAAGCTTTGGCACACACACTTTGGTCATCTGAATTTTGCGAGTTTGCTACCTGTAGAAACCTTAAATGGTGTCCTCTCTGCCCAAACTTAAGGCATCTAGTAAACATGTCTATGAAGGCTGTATTTACAACATTCCTCCTTCCCAAAAGATGGTTGAGTGTGAGCTACTCAAAAATCATGGATTGTTCATAGTAATGTTTGTGGTCCTATGCAAACGCCTTTTGAGAACTACCTTTACTTCATTACTTTCATTTATGATTTTTCTAGGCATGCATGGATATATCCATTGAAAGCAAAGTCTAAAGTGTTTATGTGCTTCAAAAGTTTTTGGTTTTGGTTGAAAATCTATCAGCATGTACAATGGGCACGAGGAGGGGAATATATGTCTTCTAATTTTAATGCATTTTTGGTTGAATGTGGGATAAAACATTAGTGTACAATGTTGTATACACCTCAACAGAATGGATTTGCTAAAAGGAAGAACATGTCACTCATGGAGATGGCGAGGTGTATGGTCAAGAGTTAGGCTTTACCACATAGTTTATGGCTTTGAGGTTGTTATGTGTGCAACATATGTACTTAATAGGTGTCCCATTAAAGCATTGCAATCTATCACTCCATATGAGGATTGGCATTGTTGCATGCCATCTGTTTCTCATATGTGTGTTTTTGGTTGTCTGGCATATGCATTAATGCGTGAACAACAATGCAGGAAATCGGATGATCAAGCAGTGAAATGTATTTTTCTTGGGTACATTTTTTAAAGCAAAGGCTATTGTCTGTAACATCCATAGACTAAATCATTTTGGTTAGCCGTGATGTTGTTTTTGTGGAAGCTGCAATTTAACCACTACTTTAATGTACCAAGGAGACTTCTGTTAGCTCTAGATATGTGTATGACACTTTGCTGCCTTTTTTTACAAGAGGATAGTCAAGTGCTGGTCTGAATGAGGTAATTTCTCAACCTTTACAAGTTTCACATGATGATGTAGATCATTCCATTTATGATGCAGATTTACATGATGCACGTTTTGATGAGAGAACTGATACAGAGGAGGGAAAGAAAATTCCTTAATGGCTGGTGCAGACTTTGCAAGATAGAAAATTAGATGCACCTCTATCATATCGTACTCGTTCAGGCTCTCATTGTGCTTCTTTTGTGTTAGATTGCTATGGTATGGCTTCCTCTAGTCTTTGTGATGATAATGAGCTTGTTTCTTTTGATGAAGCATAAAATTCAAAAACTTGGGTGACCGTTATGCAATCAGAATATGATGCTATTATGAAGAATGGTATGTGATATTTATATGACTTGCCTCCTGAGAAGAAGGCGATTGGCACTAAGTTTGTATACAAGTTGAAGTGCAAGCATGATGGAACAATTGACAGGTACAAGTCTAGGCTTGTTGCAAAAGGTTATGCTCAAGAAAGAGGCATTGATTTTGATGAGACCTTTGCTCCTAGATGTCGAATGACTATTGTTCATAGCATCTATGCACTTACAACTAATCATGGTTGGAATGTACATTAGTTGGACATTAATTCTGCATTTTTGAATGGTGACTTACATAAAGAAGCGTATGTTTTTCAGCCCCGTGGTTTTGTGCAAAAAGGGCATGAAGACAAAGTGTGCAGGTTGAAAAAGGCATTCTATGGTTTGAAGCAAGCACCACGTGCTTGGTATGAAAAGATGCATGCCTACTTGATTGCACATGGTTTTGAGAACATTCCAACTAAGAGAACCTTATATGTTAAGCATGAAAATGATGTGCTTCTGATCATTGTTGTCTATATTGATGACATGCTGGTCATTGGTCCTAATGAGAAGCATATTGCTGATTTTAGGGCTGATTTGCATGCCTCATTTGAGATGTCGAATTTGGGGCACTTGAGATGTCAAATTTGGGGCATTTGCATCATTATTTGACCATTCAATTTATGCGAATTGATAACATAATAGCTTTGTCTAAAACAAAATATATTGACATATTATTGCAGCGTTTTGACCTTGAAACTTGCAAACCTATTGCAACTGCAAATCCTTGCCAAAGATTGTTCTGAGAACTAGAGGTCATTTGAACTATCAAATGATCTCTATTTTCTTCAAAATTTGGACAAGATATAGTTAACTAAGGATAACTTCACTAGAATAAATTTCACAGTATGTGAGTCTTTCATAATGGTCCAAGTAATGAGCCTCTATATCTACAATATTTTAAAAATTTGTAGAGACTAACTTTCATTCTTTTATTCACATATCCTAAATGGATACATATCTAATCTTGAGTTTTTTTAGGAGTCATCTTGAGGAGTGTAGCTAGTGGTAGAAAGAAAAAACATTTACTTTTAGTAAATGAGCTAAGAGAACCAATCACCTCTATGTGATGGTCTCTAGTCATTGCATAAATTTCAATGCCTTCACTTTTATGTGCAAAGATCATTTGACCTATTAAATGATCAATGTAAATTCATGTGGACAAAGTGAACCTATCAAGCTCTCATATGCGATAAAAATCATTCAATTTTGATGTACAAATGAAGATAAATGTATTATCGTTAGTGTCCATGTGAAAGGAAAAATGGCCACCGCACACTTTTGTATATGTTTTTTAATAAAACATATAGTGGCCTAGTCAATCACAAACTATAAGTTTGAATGCATTTGAAACACCTAAGAAGTCTGTGTGCATGCTCCCTATGTACTATGTTTTTCTGCATATTCTATAGCCTCTGTGTAGATTACCATGTGTGGTGCTTGGAGCTCAGTTTTCTACTTCGAGGATATCATCGTGGAGCTCTCAAGAAGGAGAGCGCACTGTGGTGCATCGTTGTCAAAATACTTCACTGGTACCAGAGCATTTTGATGCAAAAGCTTTGTTCCTTTTGTGCGAGCGAAGCAAGCACCCGTCCACCCATCCAAAGCTTATGACTAAGGCGACAACCAAGGCATAGACCTTGGCATACCTTGTCATCTGAGTCACCAAAGTCACTGTTGGCTTCGTGCGAGGGAGGACCTCAGCGATCAATGAAGACAAAAGTTCTCGGTACTTCCCAGGAGGTCACCCATCCCAGTACTGCTCCCCTTGGAGCTCGCTTAACTTTGATAATCTTTTGCTACTAAGCTACACTCTTGTGGTGCTTGAAGAAGGGTAAAGACTAAGGTTAACATTATCTTCGACAAGTTTTGGTCCTCAAAGCTTCATTCTTTGTTTTCAAAGCCTATTTTTGAAGCATTTTTGGGGTGTTTTTTGGAGCCATTTTGGAGTACTTTTATGGATAGTTCTCTTCATAGAGGTCCAAGAACATCAAGAAGAGTGTTATTTGTATTTCTTCAACAACAACCTTTTGGCACTGTGTTTTCAGCCACACTAGTTAATCTACAGGTTTCTTGAAAGGTTTCAATTGTGGTGGGAGCAGCCACTGCAAGTCTATGCAGGTTTTTCAGCCTAAGGAATAGAGTTGCCAGACACTTGCAGGTGTTGTTGGCTAGTTTTTGAGCAGTGAATTTATCTTAGTACATATATTGAGCACATACACACAATGTATGCTTCTATGGATACCGCTTATGTACATCCATGTGGTCATTGATATAGCAGTTATATTTTTGAATAAAGCCTTTTATGTTTGATGAAGAGGTTTGTGGTGATATTTTCTTAACTAAGAGACACCCATGCGTCGGGATCTCTTCAAAAATGCAGGTGGAAGACTTACCCAACCTCGCCATAGGAGATGTATGATAGTTGTCCATAGGTGCTTGATAAGCCTAGTTGGCTTCTTTCGAATAATTGATTATATGCAATGGAGTCAATGATTCACTATGCAAGTAAACATGTCAATACTTGCAGTTTTATGAGATTTTGACATTGGTCATATGCTCATTTTGCAGAGGCTACTCTAGTAAAATTTTTCTAGACTTTTGGTTTTGTCAACTATACAATGGTCGATTTATTCCTTGATACACTTATTGGTGTGAGCACATTTATTCATCTCAGGCACATATGGAGGATTAGGAACTAGTGCCAGTGCTTCGAGGAGGAGCTATAACTTGCAGGGTAAAGGCCATTTTGAGATTTGAAAATTTGATGGCACAAACTTTGCTATATGGAAGAATCAGATTAAAGATGTGTTGATTTAGAGGAGACAATGGAAGCCAGTAAGTGGAATCTCAAAGAAGCGTGCTGACATGGATGAAGATGATTGGGATGAGTTAGATGAAATGGCTAGGTCTACCATTCGATTGCACCTAGCGGATAATGTTTACTTTACAGTATTAGATTATGAAAGTCTAGAGGAGCTTTGGAAGAAGTTATGCAATACATATGAAAAAGAGATGACATCAAATAAGGTGTATTTGATGAGAAAGTTATGTGACCTTCGCATTAAGGACACGAATAGTGTTGTTGCTCATCTAATTGAGTTTGATGCTATATTCTCCCAGTTAGAGGCTCAAAAAATGGATATGGATAATGAAATGAAAGCAGTCTTATTGTTATGCACCTTGCCATAATCATGGGATTCGTTTTGCATAGCTATTAGCAATTGTGTACTTGGTGATAAACTGGTCTATGATGACATATGTGGAGCACTCTTGAGTGAGGGGATTCATAGAAAATCTATGGTTAGCACTCAGAGTGGAGATGCATAGAATGTTCGAGATTCTTACAAAGGAAAGAATTAGCAACATGGCAGGAGGAAGAACAAAGAAAAGAATGGTCAATGGAATAAGAGTAGAAGTAAATCAAGGAAGATGGATATCTAATGCCATTATTTTCATAAGAAAGGACACATGAAAAAAGACTGTTATGCATTAAAGAATGCTAAAGGTAAATGACAAAAATGTTGATGGGCATGTTAAACAGCTACCTGCACCATCTACTTTGATTGTGAAGATTGAATGATATTTCTGATGATGTCGATGTGTTGACACTTGATAGTACTTTGCCAACTGAGGTTCTGGCTAATTCTCTTTTCCACGCGTGGCTACTAGATTTTGGTGCTTCTTTCCATGTGACACCACATAGAGAATGGTTCTCTAATTATGCAACAAAGTCTCATGGTATATGAGACTTGGTGAATCTTACCAATGTGACATTGTGGGGATTGGAGATGTGGTGTATAGTTCATTGATGGTTCAAAATTTACTATGCATAATGTATGCCATGTACCTCAGTTATCATGCAGTTTGATGTCAGTTGGTCAACTTGATCACCTTGGTTACAAGGTGGTCTTCTATGCTCAGTCCTTTTGCATATCAAAGGGCAATATGGTTATTACAAAAGGAAACAAAGTTGTCTCACGTTATCCTTTATTTGTATCACAGAAAAAACACTTGTTAGTTGTTACTGGACAGCCCATGGATTGTATTTGGAATGGCCATTTGGGCCATATATCATGTAGTGGAATGTGCACAGAATGCACATTGACTCTTCAATGGCCTTTAGATCACTTTCATACAGATGTGTGTGGTCCTATGCCCACAAGGTCATTCGGGGGTTCTCTTTATTTTCTCACTTTCATAGATGATGCCACTAGAAAAGTTTGTATATATCCTATCAAACCAAAGGATGAGGTATTCCCTACTTTCAGAAAATGGCTTGCTTCAGTTGAGAATGAAAAAGGAACTAAGCTTAAGGCTTTACATTTAGATAATGGGGGTGATATACCTCACATGAATTCAGATTTTTCTATCAGTCTAGAGGAATTTGTAGAGAGTTTACAACTCCTTATACCCCAATATAGAATGGTGTAGTTGAAGAGATGAATAGAACTATTAAAGATAGATTGATTTCTATGTTGCATCATGCAAACCTTTCACAAGGCTTTTGGGTAGAAGCAGTTTTGATTGCAGTTCACGTGATTAAACTTTCACCTAGTACTGCCAAAGGTCTAAACGTGGCACAAGAGTTATGGAGAAGGAAGACACCATATTATGATCATCTTTGAGTTTTTGGGTGTGACGCATATGTTCATATACCCAAGAACCTTAGACAAAAGTTGGACCATAAGTCAAAGAAATGCATTTTTCTAGGATATTGTCGAGAAGGACAATTTGGATATTGCTTATGGGATCTTGAAACACGATCACTAATCAAAAGTAGTGATGTCATTTTCAATGAGTCTAAAATGCACAAACAACCCATTAAGGAGGTTGAAGTGAGAAGAGTGGTATTTGAGGATACTAGTCCTTCAGTTAGCATGCATAAAAATGTTGCAAATAGGGATGCTCAAGAGAATGTCTGATCATATTAGTTTGCAAGTGTTCCTGTTTAGCAACCATTGAGATGCTCTACAAGTGTCTCACATCCACCTCATAGATATGTTCCAGGTTTGGATTTTGTTATGCTAACAAATGCTGGTGAGCCTTGTTGCTACAAAGAGGTTATGCAGACAATAGAGCATGTGAAGTGGAAGCATGCCATGAAGAGTGAGTTGGATTCTATTCATAAGAATGGTACTTGGGATTCAGTACCTTTGCCAAAGGGCAGGAAAGATTTACCATGTAAATGGGTATATAAGCTGAAATTCACATCAGATAGAGCTTCTCAAAAGTATAAAGAATGACTTGTTACAAAGGTTGTTAAGAAACAACATGGTGTTGATTTCGAGGAAATCTTCTCTCCACTAGTCAAGATGACCTCCCTGTGCATGTTTCTTGCATGGAGATCTTATAAATGAGATCTATATGGAACAACCAGAGGGTTATGTAGTTCTTGGCAAAGAAAGTCTAGTTTGTAAGCTCAAGAAGAGCTTATATGGACTTGAACAATCCCCTAGACAATGGTACCAAAAGTTTGATGCTTTTATGAAGTCTCAAGGCTATTCTCAAAACAATGAGGATCATTGTCTCTACACAAAGAGATGCTTAGACGGCAGCTTGATATGCTTGATACTTTATGTCGATGATATGTTGATTGCTAGGAAGTCCTCTTATGACTTGTCCATTCTTAAAAATAAGTTGAGTCAGACATTTGATATGAAGGATTTGGGGGATGTCAAACATATTCTTGGCATGCGCATTACTCGTGATAGGAGTAAAAGGTGCATATATTTGTCTCAAAGTGAGTACATATCCAAAGTACTTCACATGTTCAATATGCAGGGTGGAAAGGCATTGAGTACACCTTTACCCACATATGTGAAATTGATCAAGGTTGATTGCCCCAAATCAGATGAGGAAAAGGAATTCATGACCAAAATTCCTTATCATTCTGCTATTGGTAGTCTCATGTATGCCATGGTAGCTACAAGACCAGACATTGCATTTGTAGTGCGAGTTGTGAGAAAATATATGTCTAATCCTAGCAAGAAACATTGGGAAGCACTCAAGATGATTTTGAGATATCTAAGTGGCACTAAGGACAAGTGTCTATGCTTAGGTAGAGGCAAAGCATCCATTATTGGTTACATCGATTCTGACTATGCTGGTTGTGTAGACAATTATATGTCTACATTAGGGTACATTTTTCATTTTGTTGGAGGTGAAATCTCTTGGAGATCTCATCTTCAAGAATGTACAATTGTTTCCACCACAGAAGCAGAGTATGTTGCAACAAGTGAGGCATGTAAGGAAGCATTGTGCCTTTCTCCTCTTGCTTGTGATATGGGTTTGCCTCAACATGTACCTCATTTGCTCAGTGATAGTCAGAATGCCATTGCATTGGTTAAGAGTCTGGTCTATCATGCAAAGATCAAGCACATTGAGGTGAGGTATCACTTCATTAGAGATTGCTTAACTACTGAGCGCATTATTATTGAGAAGGTTCATACTCAAGATAATGTTGTAGATGCTTTGACTAAAGCTCTACCACACGATAGCTTTTGACATTGTTGTCACTTGATGGGAGTTACTTGATTCATGATCTTACACAATGTATATTGTGTAACATGACCATCAATTGGGAGGTATAGCTTGTGTACTTAAACTCAGGTATTCTTTATCATTCTTCATTTTTCTCCCATAGTTATTTTGGCCATATTGGCCTTTAGTGAGAGAGTTTTACTATTAGTGTCCATGTGAAAGGCCAAATGGCCACCGGATACTTTTGTATATGTTGTTTAATAAAACATATAGTGGTCTGGTCAGCCACAGACTATAAGTTTGACTGCATTTGTAACACCTAAGAAGTCTGTGTTTGTGCTCCGTGTGTACTATGTTTTTTTGTGTATTCTGCACCCTCTATGTGGAGTACTACGTGCGGTGCTTGGAGCTCAGTTTTCTACTCCGAGGATATCGTCGTGGAGCTCTTGAGAAGGAGACTGCAGTGTGGTGCATCACCATTGAAATACTTCAAAATGCCCTTTTTAAAAGGCCTCTATCACTTGTTTCAGGCCTCTATCACTTGTCTCAGGCCTCTACCACTATTAGAAGCACCTCTAGTGCAGAGGTCATTTGACCTTTGTAAAAGTATTGAAATTATCCTTGAAAAAATTATGGTTTAAGCTAAAGCATTTGAGCTGCTTTGTATCCAAATTTCATTTAATTGGGGCATTCTCTCAATGAGAAGTATCCAAATCTCTTTGAGGTTGCTACCTCTCTGACTATTCCCTCAATTATTTTTTTAAAAACCTAGAAACGATGAGACATGTTAATCCTTATGATTAGACATACTCTTCCATTCTTTTGGATGGACTATGATATGGAGACATATCCATGCATATAGTAGTCATCTAGGTTAGTGGAAAACAATTAACCATCCAAATCACCTTATGGAAATTGGTTCTTTACATAGTATCCACTTTTCAGTGAAAGTGAATATCTATGGTTGTCATTCTAGACATAGTGATTCTTACACATTCATTAAATCTTATCACAACCAATCACATACAAGAATGTAATGCTTGTATGGATGATCATAACCATAGCACTAACTTGTGCTGACTAGGAATATAATTGTATATCAACTACATATACTCACATGAAGAGCTATTCATGCACTCATGAGTAACTACTCACAACTATGAAACATAAACAAGCATCCTTGACATGTATTTTCATCATTTCCACTAGTCAATTCATCTCTATGATCCCTTACATGGCACTCAAAGAAACTTTTGATTGTTCTTAAGGAATCTATCCTCCAACCTTATCTCAGACTAGGAACAGAATTGTATGTCAACAACATATACTCACATGAGGAGCTATTCATGCACTCATGAGTAACTACTCACAACTATGATACATAAAAAAGCATCCTTGACATGTATTTTCATTGTTTCTACTAGTCACTTCATCTCTGTGATTCCTTACATGTCAATGGAAGAAACTTTTGGTTGTTCTTGAGGAATCTCTCCTCCAACCTTCTCTCATATATATATACCAATGACCAAGGTCACTTAACTTTGTACCACTTTGTCTATGTCCAATGCAATTCATCATGTTAAATTCATAAACTTATTCATGTTTGGATCAAAATCTTACTCATCTTAATGATGAGAAAATAAGCAAAGACATTCTTTGAAGAAAATATGAATATGCATGCACTCATGCATCTTCTCATGTACTAAAATTATTTCACAAGCATCTACTCTTGCTACTACTTTAAAACACACATAAAACTTCTTCCCTCAAAGACCATATCTCTCTAGTCTTATCATGGCATACAACTTCATGAAGTTACAAAAATTTGAGTAGCATTTTCCTAATAGAATAGAAATAAAACAAAAATACATAGTCGTCAAAAGGAATAAGCCTAGTGGCAGGCAAGCCATTTCTCTTTGCTCCATGACGTGTAAGAAATAAACATATGCAAAATATACTATTGGGAACTACACACCCTCATGAATATATGGCCTTTTGTTGAAGCTAATTTCTTTTTGCTTCAATACTTGCAAAAAAAATTGTGAAAACAGAAGAGATAACATGTACATGATTTTATAAAAAAAAAGTCAAATTATGTGTGTTGAGATACAAAAATTAATGCATTCAACTTCTAAGTGATAATAAATATGATTAAAAAGTTATAAACATCAGTATTGATCATGAATTTCATTTCAAAAGCACCCCTCACTAGCCAACAACCAAATAAAATCTTATGTAGAGATAATTTGTAGGTGATATAATATGGCATCTTACAACTCAAAAGATAGCTCTTGATGTTTGGAATCTATCCCAAGTCAAATTTCTTGATTTGGATATCATGTGAAAAAAATATGGCCAAAATAATAAACATAGGTATATGGATAACACCTCATTCTTTGGATAAAATCAACAAATTAAATGCCCTCAAAGGACTTCTAAA
>CM035439.1:42341218-42616218 GCA_020310875.1 Ceratopteris richardii | reverse complement strand
ATTTTCAATGACATCGATTCACTGATGACTAATTTTATCCATGATCGATTGGCTACCTGATGACCCACCTAAACATGTCCTAAATGAAGGGCACAGGATCACATGAAGGCTCAAAATATGACCTCATCTATGATGTCATATCGATCTGGAGTGAATCCGTGACTTAGAAATACATTGCATTCTTATAATTTTGGAAAAGCTTCATGCGAACTTATCTATTGTATAAAGTTCAAATTCTTCTGCATTTCTTTTATCACATAACATCCACTTCAAAAGGGACAATTGACCTACTTAAGGTCCACGGTCCATAATCTCAAGTGACATTGTATCTCTTTGCTCTTCGAGATGTGTTCATAAGAACTAAGATATACAAAAATCAAGGCCTTATCCTCTCAAAGGGTGATTTTTATATTATTCCAAGGGTTTCAAGCCTTACTTTGTGGCACTTCACTTGGCATTACTTAAAGATTTTCCTTGTAATTTTTCCAAGGGTTCAACCCTTAGTGTTTGCCATCCCACGCACATTGTAAGCAAGAGTACCAAGTCTATTTTGGTGCACTTTGGCACTAAGTGTCCAACTTTGTACAACAAGCAATATAAGAAAGAGGAGACTTATGTGTGTGCCTGGGAGGCTAATCGAACCCCCCAAGTGTGCAATGGGCTATTCTAAGCCCTCCTCTTTGCATTGACTCATCTCAATTCTTGTGCAAGCAAGGGCTATTCTAAGCCCCCCTCCAAGGTGCCTCTCTCGCATTATCCAGTGTAGGGCTACTCTAAGGCCCCCCTCTCCAAGGTGTCTAGTTCGATTTTCTATCTTCGTGCTCCCTGTGTACTGTGTTTTTTGCGTATTCTATAGCCTCTGTGCGGAGTACCATGTGCGGCCCTAGGAGCTTAGTTTTCTACTTTGAGGATATCGTTGTGGAGCTCTCAAGAAAGAGAGCGCATTGTGGTGCATCGCCATCAAAATAGTTCATTGGTATCAGAGCAGTTCGATGCAAATGCCTTGTTTCTTTTGTGCGAGCAAAGCGATCATCCCCCCTGGATTTTTCCAAGGCTTACAACTAAGGCATCAACCAAGGCATAGACCTTGGCATACCTTGTCATCCGAGTCACTGAAGTCACCGTTGGTGTCGTTGGTTATGCGCAAGGGAGGACCTCAACGATCAAGGAAGATAGAGGTTCCCGATACTTCCCGGGAGGTCACCCATCCCAGTATTGTTCCCTCCAGAGCTCGCTTAACCGTGGCAATCTCTTTCCACTACACTCTTGTGGTGTCTAAAGAAGGGGAAGAACTAAGGTTAACATTACCTTGAACATGTTTTGGTCCCTCAAAGCTTTATTCTTTGCTTTCAATGCCTATTTTTGAAGCATTTTTGGCGTGTCTTTTGGAGCCATTTTGGAGTACTTTGGCACATAGTTCTCTTCACACAGGTCCAAGAAAATCAAGAAGAGTATTCTTTGTACTTCTTTCACAATAAATATTAACCTTTGGGGCTGTGTTTTCAGCCACACTCATAAAATTATAGGTTTCTCGAAAGGTTTTCAGTTTTGGTGGGAGTAGCCACTGCAAATTTATGCAAGTTTTTTGAGCATAAAACATCAGAGTTGACACACACTTATAGGTGTTGTTGGCTAGTTTTTGGGCTGTCTATTCAACCTTTTGGTGTCCTTTTACTGCATATATTGAGCACATACACACCATGTACGCTTCTATGGATATCGCTTGTGTACGTCCATGTGGTCATTGATATAGCAGTTATGTTTTTTGCATAAAGCCTTTTACGTTTGATAAAGGGGGTTGTGGTGAGGCTTTCTTAACTGGAAGACACCGAGATGTGAGGGTCTCTTTGGTGATGCAAGTGGAAGACTTACCCAGCCTCACCATAGGAGATGTATGATAGTTGTTCATAGGTGCTCGATAAGCCTAGTTGGCTTCTGTTGGGTAACTGATTATATGCAGTGGAGTCAATGATTCACGATGCAAATAAACATGTCAATACTTGCAGTTTTATGATATTTTGACACTAGTCATACGCTCATTTTGTAGAGGATACTCTAGCAAAATCTTTCCAGATTTTTGGTTTTGTCAACTATAGAGTGGTCGATTTACTCCTCGATACACTTATTCATTGGTGTTTGGACTCTTTTAGGTCCATTATCATTCTACTCAGTTCTCTACCATCATGGCATCAGAGGTCTCAGGCACATCTAGTGGATCAGGGTCTAGTGCCAATGTTCCAAAGAGGAGCTATAACTTGCAGGGCAAAGACCATTCTGAGATTCAAAAATTTGATGGCACAAAATTTGCTCTATGGAAGAATTAGATTAAAGATGTGCTAATTCAAAGGAGGAAATGGAAGCCAGTAAATAGGATTTCAAAGAAGCCTGTTGACATGGATGAAGATGATTGGGATGAGTTAGATGAAATGGCAAGGTCTACCATTCACTTGCACCTGTCATATAATGTTTACTTTACAATACTAGATTGTGAAAGTGCAGAGGAGCTTTGAAAGAAGTTATGCAATACATATGAAAAAGAGACATCATCAAATAAAGTGTATATGATGAGAAAATTATATGACCTTTGCGTGAAGGACACAGATAGTGTTGCTACTCATCTAAATGAGTTTGAAGCCATATTCTCCCAATTACAGGCTCAGAAAATGGATATGGATAATGAAATGAAAGCAGTATTGTCGTTATGCACCTTGCCATCATCATGGGATACGTTTTGCATAGCTATTAGCAATAGTGCACCTACTGGTAAGCTCGTCTATGATGACATATGTGGAGCACTCTTGAGTGAGGAGATTCATAGAAAATCTATGGTTGGCACTCAGAGTGGAGATGCATATAATGTTCGTGATTCTTACCAAAGGAAAGAATCAGCAACATGGCAAGAGCAAGAACAAGGAAAAGAATGGTCAATGGAATAAGAGTAGAAGTAAATCAAGGAAGAGGGATATTGAATGCCATTATTGTCATAAGAAAGGACACATGAAGAAAGACTGTTATGAATTAAAGAATGCTAAAGGTAAAGGACAAAATGTTGATGGGCATGTTAGATAGTTACCTGCACCATCTACTTCGGCTGTGAACATTGAAGAAATTAATGCTATTTCTGATGATGTTGATGTGTTGACAAATAGTATTGTGCCAACTGAGGCTCTTATGGCTGATTCTCTTTCCCACATGTGGCTGCTAGATTATGGTGCTTCTTTCCATGTGACACCATATAGAGAATGATTCTCTAATGATGCAACAAAGTCTCTTGGTACCATGAGACTTGGTGACTCTTACCAATGTGATGTTGTGGGGATTGGAGATGTGGTTGTGCAGTTCATTGATGGTTCAAAATTTACTATGCAAAATGTATGCCATGTACCTTAGTTATCATGCAGTTTGATGTTAGTTATCATGCAGTTTGATGTTAGTTTGTCAACTTGATGACCTTGGTTACAAGGTGGTCTTCTATGATCAATCCTTTCGTATATCAAAGGGCAATATGTTTATTGCAAAAGGAAGCAAAGTTGGCTCACTTTATACTTTATTTGTATCATAGAAAGAACACTTGTTAGCTGTTATTGAACAACCTATGGCTTGTATTTGGCATGGTTGTTTGGGACATATATCTCATAGTGGAATGGAAAATCTTTCTCATTCGGGCTACTTACTTGTGTTATCTTTCTTTGATTTTTCATTTTGTGAGCATTTTCAATACGGAAAGCAAACGAGAAATGTGCATAGAACGCACATTGACTCTTCAATTTAGCCTTTAAATCTCGTTCATACAGATGTGTGTGGTCCTATGCCCACTAGGTCCTTAGGTGGTTCTCTTTACTTTGTCACTTTCATAGATGATGCCACTATTCTGATATATCCTATCAAATTGAAGGATGATGTATTCCCTACTTTCAAAAAATGGCTTGCTTTAGTTGATACTGAAAAAGGAACTAAGCTTAAGGCTTTACATTTAGATAATGGGGGTGAGTATACCTCACATGAATTCAGCCTTTTCTATTAGTCTAGAGGGATTCGTAGAGAGTTTAGAGCTCCTTATACCTCAGTACATAATGGTGTAGGTGAAAGGATGAATAGAACTATTCAAGATAGATTAGTTTCTATGTTGCATCATGCAAACCTCTCACAAGGCTTTTGGGCAGAAGCGGTGTTGATTGCAGTTCATGTGACTAACCTTTCACCTAATACTGCGAAAGGTCTGAAAGTGGCACAAGAGTTATGGAGAGGGAAGCCACCATATTATGATCATCTTTTAGTTTTTCTGTGTGAAGCATATGTTCATATACCCAAGAGTCTTAGACAAAAGTTGGACCATAAGTCAAAGAAATGCATTTTTCTTGGATATGGTTGAGAAGGACAATTTGGATATCGCTTGTGGGATCCTAAAACACGGTCAATGATTAGAAGTAGTGATGTCATTTTCAATGAGTCTAAGATGCATAAATAGCCCATTAAAGAGGTTGAAGTGAGAAGGGTGGTGTTTGAGGATACTAATCCTCTAGTTGGCATGCATAAAAATGATGCACATAGGGATGTTCAAGAGAATGTCCGATTAGATCAATCTTCACATGTTCCTATTCAACAACCATTGAGATGCTCTACACATGTCTCACATCCACCTGATAGATATGTTCCAGGTTTAGATTTTATTATACTAACAGATGTCGGTGAGCCTTCTTGTTACAAAGAGGCTATGCAGACAGAGGATCATCTCAAGTGGGAGCGTGCCATGAAGAGTGAGCTGGATTCTATTCACAAGAATGGTACTTGGGATTTAGTACCTTTGCCAGAGGGTAGGAAAGCTTTACCATGTAAATGGGTATATAAGTTGAAATTCACATCAGATAGTGCTTCTCCAAAGTATAAAGCGCGACTTATTGCAAAGGGTTTTAAGCAATAACATGGTGTTGATTTTGAGGAAATCTTATCTCGAGTGGTCAAGATGACTACTCTGTGCATGTTGCTTGGAGTCATTGCAATGGAGGACTTAAAGCTAGTCCAAATGGATGTGAAAATTGCTTTCTTGCATGGAGATCTTACAAATGAGATGAAGGCACACTTCCACCTTATCATCATCATCTAAATTCATGCCAATAGATGCAAGTGACTCATATATGATTTTGATTTTTAGGGTGTAGTCACTTACCGACATGCTCTTTTTCTCCAATGTATGTAGCTCATTCTTGAGTTACAATTTCCATGCCTTTGTATTGGTCTCATACAATTTGACCAAACTATTCCAAGCCTCTTTCAGAGTCTTGGCATCCTATATGTGCCCAATCATGCTATCTTGTATGTTAACAGATAGCCAATACATTACCTTTCATGCTCCTTGATTCCATTCTTCATATGCTATTGTAACTATGGAGCATTTTTGTTCTCTCCTTCAATGTACTTCTCTAGTAGCCTTTTCCCATCATGAAATTTCTCATTTTGAATCTCGAAGCATGGAAGTTGTTCTTGTCGAGCTTATCACTCATAAGGTGACTCATTTCAATTTGCATTTGCCATTTTTGCAACAACTCACAATACTGCAAAGACAATACAAGTAATACTTTTGATTGAACATTGTTGCACTGAGATTTTGATCTCAGAAGAACACAATTTTCATGTATCAACAGTATCATGGAATCACTTGAAATTTTGGATCTAGAATATTTGAGTGTTGCCAAATAGATGCAAGTTACAATCTTGAAAATTGACCTAGTTTTTCTATGGTCCCCACCTTCTGGGCTTGAAATGGAGGTCGAGATGGCTCTGAAACAAAAATATGAGAAAAACAAGTGACCTTACTCTTGAAAATATTTTGATACCCTCTACCTTCACACTAGTTTTTGTAGCAATCTGAGGTCGTTTGTGAATTACGCTTTCTCCACACCTCACATACTCTTCACTATCGGCCTTCTCCACGAGCTCTCTACAACCATAGTGGCTCTGGTACCATGTCATAAGAAAGGAGGTAAGGAATAGAGCTAACTCACACACTCTCACATGCAAAGAGGAGCACACACATAGATTCAGGTAAGGAAGAATTATCTTCTTCTTCTTCTTCTTCTTCTATTACATAAAAGGAATATACAAGAATGACCTAAAAAAACAACACAACTAGTGCAATATATAAAGAATAGTAAATAAGGAAAATCCCAATGTCCACAAATGAGTGAGCTTGCCAAAAACAAATGTGCCATCACTCTCAGTAAATAAATCTAGTAAAGTGCAATGAAGTATCCCTGACATATATGGGCATGACCACCATACATGTCAGAGAAATGAAAAAGTGATATGTGTCATCCTAGATCATTACATGTTGAGCTTGATATCTCAACATTCACTACATTATGTCTCCACAAAATTGCATGGAGTTCTTATTTACTTAGATGGTCTTAATAGGTCGGTGGCAAGATTGAAAGAGCAGTAGTACCTATGAACTCATTGACTAGCATAGAAAACCTAAATCAAATCTATGAACAAAGCTATAGAGATTGTCATAGAAAACTCATTGATTACAAATCTTGCTATGAGAAACAATATTACAAACATGATGGCTATGGAAATGCATATGGATCTGAATATGCCGATCTAATGTATGTAGCACCTAGGGCTCAAGCTCTAGGTAGACCTACAACAAGACCACGTGCACCTAGAGGACCATGTTATAAATGTGAAGGAGACCATTTTATCAAGAATTGCACAATACCTTATCATCAAACACCTTAGAGAGTTTGGGAAGGGTATTGCAATGATTGTGGCAAAGAACATTTGTTTAGACACTATCCCAAAAACCCTACTTAAGCATCATCCACTACTCATATCAATGTCATTGAGTTAATAGAGTCCTCAAGAAGTGATAAGGGATACACAGTACCATTAAAAGCCATCACAAGAGCCAAAGCCAAGGAAAATCTAGAAAACCAAAGAGTGGATATGCCCAAGAGTGAAAACAAGGCAGAATCACTACAAGGAATACAAGTGTATAGCGATGGTTCGACAGAATTTTGTCACTATAAAATTGCAACATGCGTTGTAATTAGCGTCGCGTGCAGATCGTCGATTAAACGACAAAGAAAACGACGGTTTTTGCAACTTGTGGCGCGACGGGTCTGCGACGCTCCTATACAGTGTCGCTAACACGACAAATTTAAATAGCGTCGCTTTTTTTACGTCGCATAGGCGATGATGTTTGGCGTCGCATAAGCGATGCTAAAAAACTATCGCTTATGCAACGATGGGCAACATCGCTTACACGACGGTCTGTTGACGAACAAAAATTAAAACGTTGGAAGCTCTTCGATCGACATTTTCACGCATCCGATCGAAGAGCTCTCCAACGTTCGCAATTGCGCTGCGCTTACGAGCTGAAGCAAGTATATGCAGAATTGTTGTTTTGCCTAAGCTCTCTCTTATTGTCTCCCTCTGTCTCTGTTTCTCTCTTTCTACATCTTTCTCTCTTTGAATTCTCTCCCTCTCTCTCCCTCTCTCTTCTTTCTCTCTTTACTGCAGGTTATTCAAGAAGCTAACCAAGCAAAAAGTATGGCTAACTATTGTAAGTACAATTTCTATTCTTTGTATATCATTTGAATTGTGTTATTTTCATTACATAGCATACTCACACTTATTGATATGCACTTATACACTTATACATGATGAAGATGCACTTTCACACATATACACATATACACATGCACATATACACACTTATATACACACAGATACATGTGCACATACACTTAGACATACACACATATACACATGCATATGCACAAACATTCCTACAACCACATAAAAAGACTTACATGCATGCATTATTGCATATATATATATATATATATATATATATATATATATATATATATATATATATATATATATATATATATATATATATATATATATATATATATACACACACATTAACATATATGCAAATACATGTATATGCACATCCACATACATGCACATGGATGCAAATGGAAATGCATCCACATACACATGCATGTTTCATACATATACACATGCATATACATATACACACATATACATATACATATACATATACATATACATATACATATACATATACATATACATATACATATACACACATATACATATACATGCATATACATATACACACACATACACAAGAACATGCACATACTCATACACACATATACAATTATACATGCACATGCACATACATACATATACACACACATACATATACACTTAGGTACACACATATGAATGAATTATATAATTAAAGTATTAAAACACATATACACATGCACACACACATGCACATACCTACATATACACATATACATGCACATACACACATATACATGCACATACACACATATACACATAGAGTTATACATATACATGCATATACATATACACACACATACACATGCACATGCACATACTCATACACACATATACACTTATACATGCACATGCACATACATACATACATATACACACACATACACATGCACATACATACATATACACACACATACATATACACTTAGGTACACACATATGAATGAATTATATAATTAAAGTATTAAAACACATATACACATGCACACACACATGCACATACCTACATATACACATATACATGCACATACACACATATAGAGTTATACATATACATGCATATACATATACACACACATACACATGCACATGCACATACTCATACACACATATACACTTATACATGCACATGCACATACATACATATACACACACATACACATGCACATGCACATACATACATATACACACATACATATACACTTAGGTACACACATATGAATGAATTATATAATTAAAGTATTAAAACACATATACACATGCACATACCTACATATACACATATACATGCACATACACACATATACACATAGAGTTATACATATACATGCATATACATATACACACACATATACATGCACGCACATACTCATACACACATATACACTTACACATGCACATGCACATACATACATATACACACACATACACATGCACATACATACATATACACTACATACATATACATATGAATGAATTATATAATTAAAGTATTAAAACACATGCTTAATATAAACAATAATAACAATCAATAGAACAAAACTCTTCATTACTTAATACCATACACACAATTCAAAACATAACTGAAATGGAAAATATATAAATAATATATATATATATATATATATATATATATATATATATATATATGCAAATACATATAATCCAATGTCATAATCAACTAAAATCCTAATCATCATCATCATCATCATCAGCAATATCATGATCATCCTGATCTTCCTCATCCTCATCGTCATGATCACCCTGTGACGATCGAGATCGTCCCTCCTGTGTCTGTCTCTCCACCTCATCCATATTTGTCTCTCCATAATACTCCTGTATTACATATAACAAACATAAATAAATAAAATAATTAAACCATTCATAAAAATAAAATAATTATATAAAATTTAAAAATACTCACAAAGGCATCAAGATGATCTTGCATATACTCGCCCAAACGCCGATGTCCAAAATGTGTAGCATACTCGATCTCATGTTTCGTAGGATATCGGCCATAATCCTTCCGCTGCAATGAAACAAATAAAAAATATTAGTTGCTTGCATTTTAACTAAAATAAAAAATATACTCACAATAACATATATACTTACAAACGTAGCTACAAAACCATTATAGCCCATTTGGCCTAGGTGCGATGTATGGCCCGACTCCACTCTCTTCTTTGCAGCAGCCTGTTTATTCAAGAAAAAAATACACAAATTAAATATAAAAAATTACTAAAATATATAAAAATTATAAATATAAACTATTAATTTGTGTACCTTCTGCTGAGGAAATGACTCCTGAAGAGGTAGCTGTCTACGAAAAAACTGCCACGTCTCAGGTGGTATGTTAGCTCGCCTCTTATTTTTCTCCACCATACATTATCTCTTGTTAATTTAATCTCAAACAGAAAAAAAAATCAGAATACATACACATATATACACACACATACACATACACATACACATACACATACCCACATACACATATACATGCAAACATATACGCATACATATATGTATAAATATACACACATACATATCCACATATATACGTACACACACATGCATGCATATACACTCATTCATACAAAATACATGCATTTATCCCACAATAATGTGTAGTTGTGTATATGTGAATATGTGTGTATATGTAAATGTGTATATGTGAATATGTGTGTATGTGTAAATATGTATATGTGAATTTTTTGTGTATGTAGATAATCAGATTATTAATATCAAATACCATTATTTGTAGATTTTGATCAATCATATGGAACTCCACCACCGTCTCCTCATTGTGTAATGACTTTATATTGTAAGTATATCAAACATTTAATTTTAAATATATTTGATGGATACATAACTTATATATTTTTTTCTTTCTTATTATGTGCAGATTCTGATCAATCGGAGGGTACTCCACCACCTCCTACCCATGCAACGACTTTACATGTGTCCTCCAATAGGAATTATGATGAATTTTACTATCAAGAGCATATTATATGTTGGTGTAACTCTTGTTATGGCACGTATCGAAGACCACGATTGGAATGTATTGAACATGAGGCAGAGTATGGTACTTTTGAGCGTGCACCATCACCTAGTCAACGTGATAATGCTTGGGTATGTATTTTTTGTTTTTTATTAATGTCATTATTTTATTTAAAAACCATATATAAAATCAAATTATTGTTGATATACAAGAATACTTGCTCGATGATGATGATGATGATGATTTTTCTCATAATATTAATATACCTCGTACACGTCATGGACTTGCTGTTCATCAATTACAAGCAGAGGTTTCTAGAAATCCTCTACCTCCTAGTTTAGAGAATGAAACGGCTGGAGATTATCCATTGCTAGCTCGTGATCGTTCTTTAGTACAAACATATGATAGAAGAAGATATGGAGGATGGAATAGAGGACCAGTTCCTTCAAATGGAGAGGTTTTCAACTTTTGGGGCAATCGCTATATGATTGCTCCATCCACTATTACTAATGCTGGTCGTGGTCTCTTTATTGTAGAGGATTTGTATGTGCCTCCGAACTCTTAAGTCACTCTTATGTCATTTTTTGGTCCTATATATGGATGGGGAGATTGGCATCGACTTTAACGTTATGTTCAAAGCATGACTACTTATGGAATATGCTTGAACACAACATCCCTTACTAGTAGAAGGATTTTACATGCAGAAAATGAAAGATTATATATTGATGGAAGACCTTATACACATGGAAATATAGCAGGTTTAATAAATAGTAGTCGAGGGTTACATAATAGTTCAAGGACTAATTGCACATTTGAGGAGCGTGAAAATAGTCATGAATCACCATACATGAGTAGAGATGTATCAAGATACATAGTTGTCAATGCTATTACTACATTACATGCTGGTGATGAACTATTAGTGAATTATGGATGGCGTAGACCTCCAAGAGCACCTGTTAGCTAGAGAGAATAAAAATTTTCTATCCATATTTAATAAGTTATATACTTAATTTTATATTTAAAGTTTACTTTTTATTCATTTGTGGAATACTAATGAATTTTATTTATATGTATAGATTCCAACGTATGATGTTGATGATATTCCTCCACAGCATTCACAATTACCAGTAAGACCTCATTTATCAGAAGCTTCCATGAGGAGGCTACGCAAAACTAATCTTGTGCAATATGCAAAGTTGAAAGATCTATATTCAAAAGACGATAAAGTACAAGATTTGTGTGACAATGATGAAGATGATGGCATGGCAGATTTTATTGAGGATTGGTATCAAAATGACAGTGAGAGCATTGATATTTCTAGAAATGAGAAATATCTTCGAGAGGAATGTCTAAAATATGTATATGAAGGAAGTTGTTTGACACGACTAAGTGTGAGCTTACTTATTCTCAACCTTCAAAATCGTTTTGGATGGAGTAATGTATCTGTTTCGACACTATTAAGGTATAATTTTCAATTTTCTATCTATCTATATATATATATATATATAAATACATGCAAGTTTTTATTCTTACTTTAGATAAGGTAAGAACAAGAACTTGAATTGAATGGACACTTTTTGTCCTCGCATCTTTTAAAACTATTAATGCATCTTTCAAAATATTCGCAAAAAATTTGATTGTTTGGATGGCAGGATACGATTGTCTGTTTTGGAGGATATGATGTATGTACCTTCATTGAATGATTTGTCGATTCACACATATGTTTAGTTTGAAAGTGTGAGAAGCGGATTTATAATTGCTATTCAAAGAATTTGGCACTATTTATAGGCCATACAATGGTGACCTGGATGAATTGCATGCACAGAGGTTACTTAAGATAGAGCAATCTTATTATAATGGACTAGTGCCAGCAGGATTCCTAGGGTATGCAGTAAACCTCTTGCATGTCAATGATGAGCATTTGAACTTTAAGATACAAAGTGGAAATCATGATGGCTTGAGAGGATCACTTTTATACAGCTTGTTCAAAAAACTTCAGTGTCATATACCTGAAGTTCTTTGAACAAGCTGTATAAAAGTGATCCTCTCAAGCCACCATGATTTCCACTTTGTATCCTAAAGTTCAGATGCTCATCATTGACATGCAAGAGGTTTACTGCATACCCCAGAAATCCTGCTGGTACTAGTCCCTTATAATCAGGTTGCTCTATCTTGAGTAACCTCTGTGCATGCGATTCATCCAAGTCACCATCGTATGGCCTATAAACAGTGCCAAATTCTTTGAATAGCAATTATAAACCCGCTTCTCACACTTTCAAACTGAACATATAATAGAATCGACAAATCATTCAATGAAGGTACATACTTCATATCCTCCAAAACAAACAATCGTATCCTGCTATCCAAAACAATCAAATTTTGCGCGAATATTTTGAAAGATGCACATAAGCATACACATATATAAAATTATATGCATATATATATATATATATATATATATATATATATATATATATATATATATATATATATATATATATATATATATATATATATATATATATATATATATATATATGTTTATTTATTTATTTACTTTTTTTAATATATCTTTTTTTGATAAACTTACAGGTTATTATCTGAAAAGTTTTTACCAAGTCAGAATATTCTTCCTACCTCACATGATGAAATGAAGAAGATAATTAACAATCTTGGTATAGATTATCAATGTATACATGCATGTCCTAACGATTGTATTTTATATAGAGGTGAATATGCAGACTCTTTGACATGTCCCAAATGTCAATCTCCTCGATATAAGGGCGAAGAAGGTAAAATCCCAAAAAAGGTATTGAGACATTTTCCATTGGCTCCATGGATTAGACATATGTTTCAAAGCCCCGAATTATCAAAGCTTTTGACTTGGGAACATGATCACAAAAGTACTGATGGAATAATCAGAATTCCTCATGATAGTGTTGCTTTTCAGCATATTGATTCTACATGGCCTGAATTTGTACAAAATCCACAAAATCTAAAGTTAGGAGCTGCATTAGATGGGGTTAATCCATTCTCCATGAAATCCAGTAAATGGTCAACATGGCCAGTGGTAGTCATAAACTACAATCTTCCGCCATATCTTAGCATTAAAAAAGAACATTTAATGCTTTCACTTTTAATCCTAGGCAAAAGACAAGTTAAAGATATGAATATATATCTTGCTCCTCTCATTGACGATCTTCAAGAGTTATGGAGAGGTATTAATGTCATTGATGTATCGAAAAGCATCATGAAAGACATATTACGGTTCGTGGTATTGTGGCTTGGACTATTCACGATTTTCCTGGATATGGTGTTTGTTCAGGTATTGATGTAATTTTTTTATTCAATATGCATGTAAATAAATATGATTTAATCTAATTATATTTTTATCATTTTCCATGATGCAGGAATATCTACTAAGGGTTATAAAGCTTGTCCATACTGTGGTGATTGGTTGAGATCAATCTATAGTAAGAATCTCAACAAAAATATTTATCTTTGACATCGACGATTCTTGCCTGATGATCATCCATTAAGATCTAAAAGAGAAGGGACACATTTTAATGGAAAGCTTGAAATAGGTCAGTGTCCAAAACCTATGACACCTATGGATTGGTATAAAAAATGGACAGATGGACCTCTGATAGATCCAGAAGCAGAAATCTTCAGTGATGATTCAGATAATGAGTATGTGAACAGAGGCAAAGAAAAATTGGCACTCGCAGAGAACATATCAATATGGTATTCTTTGGAGTATTGGAAAGAGTTAAAAGTATGTCATCTTCTTGATCATATGCATATATTCAAGAATATTGGTTATTCACTATGGTAGCATCTTCTTGGACTAAAAGATACCACAACATCAAGGAATGATTTGAAAGATAAAAAATCCAAACCAAAGTTATGGCCAATTTTTGATAGACATCGACAAGAAACGACTTATGCACCTGCTCCTTGGGTACTTACAACAAAAGAGATACAGACTATCAACAATAGAATTCAATTGATTAAGACTCCTATAGGATATGGAGCATCGTTTCAAAACATGTTTACTATGGATGATAAGAGCTTATCTGGGTTAAAGACCCATGACTGACATAACTTTTTGAAACATATTTTACCTTTGGTTATCGATGGATGTACAACGAAAGGAGTACGAGATGTGATCTATCATCTTGGATCACTTATAAGGTAATTATGATACTTCTATATTTAATATGTATGAATATTTGATATCTTTTATTTTTTAATTAACTTCTTTATAATTGTTTTTATGATATGCATAGGTGGATTACATCCAAAGAGATTGACAAAAACTCGATCCCACAAAAAAACGTGAATGCAAAGAGCTACTATGTTTGATGGAGAAAGAACTTCCTACTTCATTTTTTGATATTCAGGTTCATTTATTAGTCCATCTTGTAGATGAGATAGAGATTGCAAGTTTTTACCAGAAGGATCCATGGCAAAGGATTGGATGCTTGAAGAGTGCATGTATTACGTTAGTGAGTACCTTGAAAGAGTTCATGAAGAAGCTCCACGTGCATGGACCAACGAGTCTTCTTCAAAAATAACAGATGAGGTATTATCACGTAAGGGGGTTCCATTCTTATTTACATTTCAAGAAAAAAATAATGTTTCTACTTTTGTAGCATATAATAGCGAATGCATGCAAGCATTCATTACAGAGTACAAGGAACTTCAAAATCTCTGAAGTAAAAGGCAAAAAAACAAAAGATTTAGACGTAATCTCGATAATAATGAGATTACAGATATACCTTCTTTCACGGATTGGCTATATAGTTGTTTGCAATGCGCCAACGCAAATAATGAAAAAATCTCAGATGAGCAAAGAGAGTTAATGATAGGTTGTGAACGAAAGGTAATTTTATTAAAATAATATTTTATTTTTTTTATATGTATGTTAGTTTCTATTTACTAATTGAATTTATTTTGCAAGCTCGAATGTTCACTAATATGTGGGCTTTTGGACAGCATATTAGAATCAAAGCCATTGATTCTTTACGTAAAACAGAGGATTCTAGTATTGTTGCTTCTTTCAAGCAACTATCACGTGCTAGCTCAAAAGACACGAACCTTATAGATAGCAAACTTGGTTACGTAGGAACTATTGTTGGTATCTACGAAATTTCATTTTGTACATTCAAACAGGTAGAAAAAAGTTTATATTTTTTTTTATAGAGTTAGTTATTATTTTAAGCACCTAATAATGGATTTTTGTTGTTATATATTTTGATAGGTCATTTTGAAGGTTGACTGGTTTTGAGCGGAGTATAAAGGTAGTAATTCCACATTAAGAAAGGAATTATCTGGGTTTTGGGCAATTGATTCTTCCAAGGTAATGCGATCTACTAAAGAACCATATATTCTTCCTAGGCATATTGAACAATCATTTTTTTATAAAAACCCAGATGCTCATCCTTGGTGGCAAGTCATTCATGTGCAACCTAGAGGTAGGTCATTGTTTGAACAGTTTATTGTTAGAGAGATCGAAGACAATCCTCTTGATGATTCAACATCCGATACTGATACATCAGCATCTGAAATAGAAATTAGAATCATTATATGTGATAATGATACTAATCTTTTTGATGAAGAGGATAATTCTCTACATGTTGATTCTACTGATGAGGAAGAGGAATTACCAGAAATAGATATTAATCCATCAATAGATGATGTGATTCATGAGAACATAGATTTAACAATAGAAGAAATAAATGAAATCAATAAGGATAATGAAGATGAGACTATATTGATGTCTTACCAAAATGATGGCAATAATGAAAACATATGAGCAGATTAGATAGTAAATTCTACTCTAGTTATCGATCAATAACTTGAAGCTTCTGAATGGATATCAGATAATAGATTTTTTTATTAACTTGAATAACGATGAATCCTAATAGAGAGATGAAATCATGTTCTTCTAAGTTAGAACATGAAGATCGAGGGTATGCCTAATTATTTTATATATAGCTTTATCTTCGAGGAGCAAATTTTTATCATGTATGTATGCATATGTGTGTGTATTCATGTGTATTATATGTATACATATGTTACTATGCATATATATGTATTTCATGTATATGTATGTGTTTGCATGTGTGTGATATATGTATACATGTGTTAAATATGCATATGTGTATATATGCATATGCATTTATGTAAAATATTCATGTATTCATGTAATATATGCAAGTGTTTATAATTGTGTACATGTATATATGTATATGTGTCTATGTGTAAATATGTACATGTAAATATGTATGTATGTATATATATGTTTATGTGTGCATGTAGGCATGTATATGTGATGTGTACATGTATATATGTATATATGTCTATGTGTAAATGTGTACATGTAAATATGTTAGTATGTATATATATATTTATGTGTGCATTTAGGCATGTATGTGTGATGCATAATATATCTACTCCATTTTATATTTATGTATCCTATCTACATGATGTGTATATATCTTTATATATATTATGATCCTCGTTGATTCGAGTAGCTATATATAGAGGCATAAGGTTGGGAGGAGAGACATCTCTCTAGTAGGACGTTGGAGGTGTACATATACTTCAAACATATGGCTAAAAGGTTGAATTAGAGTTTTTAAATTAGGGGTTTTAAAACCCTAATATCAAAATTAGTGTTTTGAATTTAGGATTTTTGAAATAGGATTTATTTATTTATTTATTTATTTATTTATGCGTATGCATGTGTTGTGTATATATGTGTATCTATATGTGCATATGCATGTGTTGTGTGTGTGTATATATACATGTGTATATGTATATATGCATGTAAATATGATTATATGAGTCTATGTGTGTGTACATATGATTATGCATGTGTATGTGTATGTGAGTATGTGTACGTGTATGTGAGTATGTGTACATGTATGTGAGTATGTGTATGTGTCTATGTGTATTCATTATATGTGTGTAATTGCATGCATGTGTATGTGTGTGTAAAAATGTACATGTATGTGTGTGTATGTATAAATGTACATGTATATGTATATGTGTGTAAATGTGCATGTATGATGTATATGTGTGTGTATGTGTGTATATATACCTCTAGTCTCACTCTTTTCTCTCTCTGTCTCTCATATACTGTTAGCTCACAAAATGGTTGGTTTTATGCACTAATGTGGTTCTATTTGGCAGGAAAACATGTTTGATTTCAGGTACTCGAAGGGTGATTAGGTGATTGATGGGAAATATTTGGGGCTACATGACGACTTCTTGGTAAAAAAAGGGAGACTGTCAAGGGGGCAATACTTGGAGACATGGCTTTTTGTCATAGGGGTCTCTTGTGGTTCTCTTGTGAAGGGAGAGGAAGCACTAAAATATTTTGAGTTGATGAAACTCAAAGGTTTCTCACCAACAATCGCAACATGCCTCTGCATCTTGAAGGCATGTGCCCTGCAAGGTGCTCTGGACAGGGGTCAGGAGATACATGCTGATCTTATCAAAGAAGGGGAGTTGGAAAACAAAATGGTGATAGGCACAACATTGGTAGACATGTATGCAAAATGAAGGGCTCTTATAGAAGCTCGAAAGTTGTTTCATGAACTTCTAACACGAAATGTTGTATCATGGGGTGCTCTCATTGCAGGCCATGCTCAACATGAGGATGGGTTCATAACACTCCAATCCTTCTTTGTATCGTTGAAGCATGCGGGGGCATAAAAAAAAATAAAAAAATTATGATTCGAGGTAGGATCATGCATCATCAAATACTGAAATATGGTATGGAGTCTGATGCGTCCATTGCAAATCTTCTCATTAGCATGTATGCCAAGTGTCAATGCCTTCAGGAGGCACGCAGCATTTTTGACATGTGCACATGTCGAGATGAGATGACATGGGGAGCCATTATAGCAGGCTACATACATAATGCTGAGGATCCGTTGCCATGTGATTTTTTTTAAGCAGTGTGAATGCACATTTTTTGGGAGAGAGATGGTGGTCTGCCCACCCTTGTCAGATGTATGGCAGAGAGAAGAAATGGCGGGTGGTTATGCCCCCTATATGCACATGAGGAAGGGCGGTTGTTTTTTTGGATTTTTGTTTCTGTTCCTCTCTTCGTTGGCAGGGCAGCGATTTTTTTGGTTACGAAAGGTGGAAGGGGGGAGGTACCGGATCACTGCAGACTCCATAAGGGCTGCAGGACAAGAGGCCGCGACAGGGAAATGGAGGTCATTAGCTAGGTCAGTACTGGCATGGCGGGTGGCAGCTCTGAGCTTGCATGAAATTCGTGGTGGACTCACCTTCTTTCCCCTTTCTATCGGACTCTTCCCACTCCATATCATGGACAGCCAACGCAAGTTGGGAGGATCGCCGTTCTCTCCTTGAATGCGTCGAGATAGGTTTCACGACACAAGATTAAAAAAATAAATTCCCATCTTTCTATCCTTGATTTTCAAAACAGTTGCGCAAAAAAAAGTTGGGAGACAAACATGCATATATCTACTCTAATCCGGGGAGCACTCGGCGTCCAGAATTCATACAGAGCAACATCGTCTGCTCTCCTCCTTGCACAACAGCAACGGGGGGTGTTGCTAGTACCAACATTGGAGGTCGGAAGAAACGCGGGCAGCAGAAGAAATCTGGAGGAGAGCAAATGTCAGAAAACACCGGTTGAGTCAGAGCTTTGAGGAAGGGGGAGAAGTACAGTTGGGTGTCCTGGTCCTTGCTTTACGACTGTACGTCTCAGGTTGAGAGGGAAGCCCATCTCCTTCTGCTGCCGACTATTGCGGGAGTGATTGGAGGGCATTTTTGTTTTGGGCTCATTACAGTTATTCGAGGGGAGAGAGGCAGACGTGCAAGTGGCTTGGCTATTTTTGTGGAGAGATCTAAGGAGAGGTTGGGCGTGGTTGTCGACTGCTGGCACTAAGGACGGACAGCTAGAGGAAGTGCGAATGATGAGGAAGAAGCAAAGCAGGGGGCAGACGGCTGGATAAAATCAGATCTATAAGTGTTGTCCTTTCAAGATTGAAGGGGAGTCACCAACCCACACGAAGAACTTGTGGAGCACACATCCAAAACAGCCGATGTTGCAGACCACTGAAATTGGGAAGATTTAAACACTCAAGAAAATCAAGGCAACAAATCTATGGTGCGCATGATGCAAGTAGCATGAGAAGAAATGGATGGCTTGTAAAGCATGAAGGACTCTCGGCACTGTGCCAGACCAATTCGACGAGGAGCCTGTGGCCTCCTGTGGTCGCCTCCCATGGCAGGAGCTCGTTACAATCCATCAAAAGGAGCAGCGTTTGATGCGAGATTGGATAAGCAGAGAAGATCCGATGAACAAAGAGAATTAATCGTGAGGTATCATTCTTCTTTTAATTTATTTTCACGCTCCTCAAATCGTTTGGTTTATAGCATTTTGGATCGTAGGCAGTAAGTTGAACGAAAGAGAAATCATTTCTCTTTTCAGATGTTTGCTCCGATTCATACTCTTCTTCCTTAAATTGGTACTGTCTGGCTACTCCAAGCGGATTTTGCAAGGAAAATTCCTAGATAAACCATGGATTGAACTCAATCACATTCATCGTTTGCTATTCCAAAGCGCACTTTGGAGCCTTTAATTCTTCATGCTCGCAGGATTTTCTTCACCTTTCAAATCACTTCTATGGTTATTCTTTGTTTGTGATCGATCATTCGCATTTTGAGGCTAGGCAACGATCTTTCTATGCTATAGATGTGGACGGTTTTGTCCACATTCTAATCGTTCTCAGTATCATCCCTTGTTTGAAAAAGAAAAAATACGATGATTAGTTAATATGGTCCTCAAAGAGTTGTTTTTGCGTGTCCTGATGTGAGTAAAGTCAAGATGACAAATCTTCCATTGAACGATAGTGGCTGACAGTTAAGTTTCTTGTCTTTCGTTAAGTATAGTTCCAGCATTTTGTTTGTGCTGGAGATAAGTGTTGGTGTGTGGGGATAGACTTTTGAAGCGGTCACCCATTTCAGTGTTGTTTTTGTTTGAGCTTTCTTATTTCTACGGTTTCCACACGTTAGGTTAGTCATAAAGCCTCAAAAACCTTAAGGTGTTGGAAGTCAGAAATTTATGCAGCTCTCATAGCTAACCATGTTTGACTATTACACCAATCATCCTTCCCATAAAGCTTGTCTTATTTGAGTTGTTTCTTATTTTCCTTCTTTTTATGAGGTCCATATTCAAGCTTGCAACTTTTCCACTTCATGAACAAGTTGGTCTGTCTTACTTGGTTCATGAAGGTCCTATTTGGTGTGAACACTATGCCATTTTATCATTGAATTTTTCTAATATTGTACGTGAAGACTGTGGAAACTTATGTAGGTGGCATATGACATATAATGTCCCTTATCTAGGATACTATTTTTGAGGGTGTACGGTAAAATTTTTGAAGTCACCCATATGAGTATTGCTCGTACAAAAGCATGCTTAATAAATAAGTTCTTGTGTGTTGGATTATACAATGTCTAAAAGTCAAAGGTAATGGAATTGTATCATCAATCCATCGCATGCAAGTTTTGTATCTAGTCATGACGGTGTAATCACATTCTTGGGTTATTTGAAGATGAATGTTTTTTTCTCTCACTTAAGGTATCAATGTGATCTTAAATATGATGTTTCACAAGTAGTGATCATGTACAATGAGCCATGGGCACTCCATCTTTATCAATACCGTACTTTTTGAACTTCGAAAATCTGGAGAGGGAAGATTGATATTGCCATATATACTAAAATGATTTATTACATTGATAATTTCTGTATATCACCATGCGAAGAAATGAAGGCATAGAATGCGGGAAGCTTATAATAACGGTGAATATCTTTATGATTTGAATGAAGTGATTAAGAAAGCATCATTACTAACGTGAATGCAAAGGAAACGTTGGGTTTGAGCATATCAAGCTTATGAAGCATCTACATAGAGTTTGTATTATTATATCCAAAAGCAAAAGCACAACAGTTGTATGAAGATATGTTTGAACAAAATAAAGTCTCGGATAATCACTTTTTCCTTGGACTAAGAGTGCTAACATATACATACATACATGCATAAACACACATACTCATATCCACACATATATATACATAAAAGCAGTGCATACTGTGCATTATCGCGACGATGAGCCATAAGTGTCTGCATCTCTTTTAGACACCACTTAAGCGACCATCTTGTCCCAAACTCTATCTCAAGTGAACTAAGTACGTATTTTTTATCCCTCTCATCATGCTCACTACAAAAATAAAAAACATAATGTAAATAAAACAAAAGATATTTATTTCAATTTATATGTAAAATTTCTACTTACTTCCATGGTAAGTGGACAAAGCGCAGGTAAGAGTCGCATAGTGCCCGCATTCTTCTCTTGAACTCCAATCCATTCCCTATGTACACAATGTTCCCCTCTAGCTCTATGTTGCACTCTAGTCCTAAGGTGCATATGCATGTCCTCATAGGCAACTCTGCTCTACTATCACGATTTGGAGGTGTTATAGGTGTCCTAAAAATAGATTAGATAAAAATAAATAAAAATATGTGTTATAATATCATTGAAGAAGTTTATGAAAAAAAAACATACCTATGAGCAGATAGCTCTCTTCCTGCATGTGGAGCCGCAGAAGAGCCCTCCTCTGATCGCTGGGTAAGCATCTGGATCGTATAGTCCAGCTCCTCATCAGACATCTCTAAGTAATCACGCATTATGGCCCCTATAGTATCAGACGGAACTCTTGCTCTCATAAGACTTTTTATGAGAGTGAGTTTCCCCTTTCTCTCTCTATTGGGATCCATAATACCTAACATATAAAACAAAATGGTTAGAAATCAATATATATACGTGTACATATGTAAGTGTGTATGCATTAAGTATGTGTATGTATGCATGTGTGTGTGTATGTATGTGTGTGCATGTGTGTGTGTATGCATGTGTATGTGTGTGTATGCATCATTATGTGTGTATGTGTGTGTGTATATGTGTGTGTATGTGTGTGTATATGTGTGTGTGTATGTATGTGTATGTATGCATGTATGTATGTGTATGTATGCATGTATGTATGTATGTATGCATGCATATGCATATGCATTATGTATGTATATATATGCATGTATGTGTATGTGTGAGTATGTCTCTCTATGTGTATGTATGTATCTATGTGTATGTATGTTTATGTGTATGTATGTATCTATGTGTGTGTATGTTTCTATGTGTGTATATGTATGCATGTATGTATGCATATGTGTGTGTATGCATGTGTATGTGTGTGTATGCATCATTATGTGTGTATGTGTCTATGTGTGTATGTGTGTGTATATGTGTGTGTGTCTATGTGTATGTGTGTGTGTCTATGAGTGTGTATGTGTTTATGTGTATGTATGTATCTATGTGTGTGTATGTGTCTATGTGTGTGTATGCATGTATGTATGCATATGTGTGTGTATGCATCATTATGTGTGTATGTGTCTATGTGTGTATGTTTGTGTGTGTGTGTGTATGTGTGTGTGTATGTGTATGTGTCGCTATGCGTCTATGAGTGTGTATATGTCTATGTGTGTGTATGTGTCTATGTGTGTGTATGTGTCTATGTGTGTGTATGTGTCTATGTGTGTATGTCTATGCATGTACGTATGCATATGTGTGTATGTGTGTGTATGCATTATGTATGCATATGTGTGTGTATGCATTATGTATGTGTATGTATGCATGTATGTATGCATATGCATATGCATTATGTATGTATATATATGCATGTATGTGTATGTGTGAGTATGTCTCTCTATGTGTGTGTATGCATATATGTGTGTATGTATGCATATATGTGTGTATGTGTGGATGTGTGTGTGTATATGTGTTTGTATGTGTGTATGCATGTGTATATGTGTGTATGCATCATTATGTGTGTACATGTCTATGTGTGTTTGTGTGTGTGTATGTGTGTGTGTGTGTGTCTATGTGTATGTGTGTGTGTCTATGAGTGTGTATGTGTTTATATGTATGTATGTATCTATGTGTGTGTATGTGTCTATGTGTGTATGTGTATGCATGTATGTATGCATGTGTATGTGTGTGTATGCATCATTATGTGTGTATGTGTCTATGTGTGTATGTGTGTGTGTATATGTGTGTGTGTGTCTATGTGTATGTGTGTGTGTCTATGAGTGTGTATGTGTTTATGTGTATGTATGTATCTATGTGTGTGTATGTGTGTATGTGTGTATGTGTATGCATGTATGTATGCATATGTGTGTATGTGTGTGTATGCATTATGTATGCATATGTGTGTGTATGCATTATGTATGTGTATGTAAGCATGTGCATTATGTATGCATGTAAGTATGTATGTATGCATATGCATATGCATTATGTATGCATATGCATATGCATTATGTATGCATATGTGTGTATGTGTGTGTATGCATTATGTATGTGTATGTAAGCATGTGCATTATGTATGCATGTAAGTATGTATGTATGCATATGCATTATGTATGCATATGTATGCATGTATGTGTATGTATGTGTATGTCTCTCTATGTGTGTGTATGCATATATGTGTGTGAATGTGTGTGTATGCATATATGTGTGTGAATGTGTGTGTATATGTGTCTGTATGTGTGTATGCATGTGTATGTGTGTGTATGCATCATTATGTGTGTATGTGTGTGTATATGTGTGTATGTGTGTGTGTGTGTCTATGTGTATGTGTGTGTATCTATGAGTATGTATGTGTTTATGTGTGTGTATGTGTCTATGTGTTTATGTGTCTATGTGTGTGTATGTATCTATGCATGTGCATTATGTATGCATGTAAGTATGTATGTACATTGTATGCATATGCATATGCATTATGTATGCATGTATGGGTATATGTGTGTATGTCTCTCTATGTGTGTGTGTATGCATATATGTGTGTGTATGTGTGTATGTGTGTATGTGTGTATGTGTGTGTATATGTGTCTGTATGTGTGTATGCATGTGTATGTGTGTATGTGTCTATGTGTGCATGTGTGTGTGTATCTATGAGTGTGTATGTGTTTATGTGTCTATGTGTGTATGTGTATGCATGTATGTATGCATATGTATGTGTATGCATGTGTATGTTTGTGTATGCATCATTATGTGTGTATGTGTTTGTGTATATGTGTGTGTGTATGTGTGTGTGTCTATGTGTATGTGTGTCTATGCGTCTATGAGTGTGTATGTGTTTATGTGTGTGTATGTGTCTATGTGTGTGTATGTGTCTATGTGTGTATGTGCCTATGTGTGTATGTGTATGCATGTATGTATGCATAGGTGTGTGTATGCATTATGTACGCATATGTGTGTGTATGCATTATGTATGTGTATGTATGCATGTAAGTATGTATGTATGCATATGCCTTATGTATGCATATGTATGCATGTATGTGTATGTGTGTGTATGTCTCTCTATGTGTGTGTATGCATATATGTGTGTGTATGTGTGTATGTATATGTGTGTCTATGTGTGTATGCATGTGTATGTGTGTGAATGCATCATTATGTGTGTATGTGTCTATGTGTGTATGTGTGTGTATATGTGTGTGTGTGTGTGCACGTCTATGTGTATGTGTGTGTGTCTATGAGTGTGTATGTGTTTATGTGTGTGTATGTGTATGCATGTATGTATGCATATGCATGTGTATGTGTGTGTATGCATTATGTATGCATATGTGTGTGTATGCATTATGTGTGTGTGCATGTGTATGCATATGTGTGTGTGCATGTGTATGCATATGTGTGTGTGCATGTGTATGCATTATGTGTGCATGTGTGTATGCAACATTATTTGTGTATGTGTGTATATGTGTGTGTATTTGTGTGTATGTGTGTGTGTGTCTATGTGTATGTGTGTGTGTGTCTATGTGCGTATATGTGTGTGTCTATGCATATGTATGTGTGTGTAAGTGTGTGTGTGTCTGTGCATACCTTGCTTGAAGAAGATGCATCTCTCTCTCTCTCATGCACTCTCTCTCTCTCTCTCTCTCTCTCTCTCGCTCTCTCTCTCTCTCTCTCTCTCTCTCTCTCTCTCTCTCTCTCTCTCTCTCTCTCTCTCTCTCTCTCGGTCTCTTCTTGCTCACGTCCAAATCCCGGCACAAATGTTCCAGGAGAAATCAATTTTTTTTTTTAACTTTCCAGAGCATCGCATATGTGATGCTCTTCAGTTTGCCAACGTCGCTAATCACGTCGCTAGTCAGCGACGTGACTAGCGACGCTCTGAATTAGCGTCGCATAAGTGACGCTAGCATCGCTTATGCAACGAGGGTCAAAAAAAAAAAACGAAAATTGTACCGTCGCTTGTGCGACGTCAGCGTAGCATAAGCGACGGTACCCGTTTTTTTTTCAATTCAGGGGCATCGCTACGCCCCCCTATTTCTTGTAGTGAATCTTTACTTCAAGTATTAGAAGACTCAGAAGAACCATCAAACACCGCAAGAGGAAAGAAAGTTAAAAAATGGAAAGCTAGACAGGAGAAAATAAAGAACAAGTGGATTAAGAAGTTGATTGAAGAACAAGATAAATCTATACAAAACAATGAAGTAAGTCTAAATAGTCCAGCCAAACAAAACATGAATGTGGTCAAGGAAGAACAAACAAAGGACCAGACATGATCGATTCTAGCAGATCCTATACATGATGATTTAAAGATGTGGCTGAAGGCTTATTAGTCTAGAATAGAGACTAGATATAGTATAGAGCAACATGGCCGTAGTTATCCAAGAGGATATCTAGTGAAGGAAAGGCTCGAAATATGTAAGAAACTAATCGAAATTGCTCAAACTATACTAGAACAATCTACAGCAAACCTCCTTGAAAGGAGAATCCCAAAATAAACATTCCAAGGATGTTTGAAAAACTACAACTAAAAAGGGGAAGAATTGGAACCAACTAAGGACGTTGAAGAAAAATTAGGGTTGGAGACCATAGATGTAGACTCTGTGATTCCAGACGTAGAAGCTAACTGACCATATGACTTGTGAAAGAAGTGCATGCTTTTATGGTCCATTGTGGATACTATCAGAGATTTATTCACATGTATAACATAATTGCAAAACTATTATATGGACCATTGACACAATTCACTCGGACAGACGAATGCGAGCAAACACTAATTTGTGAATAAAATGAAGGTTGACTTCAACACCAATTCTAAAAGTGCCAAACTAAAATAAAACAATCCATATACATGTTGATGCATCTAATTTTGCCATTGGATGCATATTAGCACAACCAATAGATGAAGGAAAGATGGATCATCCTATAGCCTATGCCAATAGCAATTAAACTAGGTTGAACAAAATTACACCACGACTGAACGAGAAGGATTAGGGATGGTCTATGTAGTAAAGAAGTTTAGACATTACCTACTAGCCAATAAATTCAAGTTCTTTATTGATCACCAAGCTCTATTGTACTTGGTTAATAAACCTTGTAACACCGGAGGGGTAGTTAGATGGTTTTTGTTATTTATGGAATTTGATTTTGAGGTAGTGGTCAAGAAGAGTAATACACATGTTAGGGTAGACCACTTATCTAGAATGACTCACAGATAGCCACCAACCAGACTAGTGGACAAGCTACCAAATAACTATCTATTTAAAATGGAAGTGTGTCCTAAATGGATTGAAAAATTGGTGCCTATACTCACCCATGGACCGAGTCATAGGATCAATTCAGCTAGAGACTAAGAACTTTGGAAAACAAGAAACCTCCACATCATGGCAGTCAGATTATATTTTGAAGACCCTAACAGAATACTATTAATGTGTGTTGAAGATGAAGAACAAAGCAATCTAGTTAGATAAGCTCACGAGAATAGATGGAAAATGCATAAAGGTGTAAGTGAAACAACACAAGGATTACAAAGATTAGGAGTATATTGGCCAAGTATGTAGAAGGACATACATGACTATGTAACGAATTGTCACATGTCTCAAGTGTCTGTGCCAGAGAAACACTAATCTATATGCTATTCTACGATAGCACCTGAGTGGAGTAAGCCACTAGTTAAATTTTTGAAATCACACACATATCCCGAAGGAGCTAGTTTGGCTAGAAAAAGAGCCCTGGAAGAACAAAGTAAAGATTATGTAATTTTTTTAAAACAACTATTTAAACGAGGAAGGGATAAGCAACTACGATTGTGTGTACATGAAGGAGAATACCTTCCCATATTGGAAATGGCACATGATGGAGCAGTTGGAGGCATTTTTCAACCAAGAAGACTTTTAAAATGATTATCTTTGCAGGCTTATGGTGGACAATACTGTTGGTGTAAATGATTCCAAGACTACATACTTGGACAATTAGCATTCACTTCATAAAGTCACGTATGACTATTCTCTTGTAAAAAACATTTACTTTTATCCTTGTAAAATTGCATATGTTATAGCACTTACTCTCACATGGAATTAGGAGGAATCAAGTCACAAATTATTTGGTAGGTGATTGATGTGAAAGCAAGTCCTAAAGTTTAGGATTCACTTTATGGTAAGAGTTTGAATTTGAATTCAAAAAAGGTGGCTCCAACTCTAGCTATAAAAGAGGATCAAAATCTCATGTTAGAAGAGCCCGATTTGAAGATCATTTGAGAGAGCTTTTTAGTGATTAGAGAGCTCATTCTATAGCTCCTTCACTACCCTCACATTATGCAATTATACATTGCCAATGTCATTGTAATTCTATGTGATTTAATACATATACATCAAATTATCACATCTCTACTTCACTTCTCTATCCTGTTCAACTCAGAACAGTGAACTTCTTAGACTTGATTCTCAGTGCATACTTGACCATTTGATGTGATTTAAGTTGGTATAGATTTATCCTGATGTCTAGTTTTTTGTTGCAAAGTTCCATTGTTGAAGCCCGAAATTGTCGGGATATACCCGTAACTTGTTAAGCATAATTCCCTGAGTACACTTGATCATTTCAAGTGAGATGACTTGTGATTGGTAGCTATCTAAATTAATTAGATACTCCCAAAAGGAATTTGATCAATTGCTAGTAGGTAAAGAGCACTGTTCAATTTACTAAGCAGGTGCATTGACCAAAATAGTAAGTTTTGGTTCACTATGAATATTCCAAGCCATCTGTTTTGATCCATTGATTAGAGGATCATACTCCAAAGCATTTAGGGGATTATTTGTGGTTCGTGGGAAGCTCAAGAGGTCTAATATACACTTCTCAAATTGTTATTGGCTGCTGTGAACCAGGGATTTGCAGCACAACTTCATGTCTGGAATCTATCCACCATCTCCTCCAACATTGGTATTAGAGCAACATCAAGGTAAAATGGGAGATGGATTTCCATCATTCATTGAAAAATTGGATAGGGGCAATTATCGAGCATGGTCCATAAGGATGAAGGCTTACCTTTGAGGAAGAAGCTTGTATGGATACATCTCTGGAGATGAATAAATGCCAACATTCAGAAGCAAACATCAACCTACAAGAGAGGAACAAGAGAGGCTAGCTGCATGGTGTGCAAAGGATGCTCTAGCAAAGTCTTATATACTTAACTCAATATTTGATTTCTTATTACCTCACATTAGAAATTGCAAGACCTCCCAAGAGACTTGGGAAGTACTCTCTTCATACTTCTCATCAAATACAAGGGCTAGGAAGAACGAGCTTTGGATGGAGTTCACAACCTTGAAGAAGCAACCAAAGCAAAGTGTAGCTGACTATGTGACCATGATGAAGGATGTGGTTGATCAATTTGGGAGTATAGGAGAAGAAATAGAAGAGGAGTAGATAGTAAGGCAGATCATAAATGGCATTAAAGCTGATGATAAATGGGAGTCTTTTACCACAACAATGGACCTATATATGGACATGTAGATACCTGACCTCAACACATTGATGGGGCAACTCTTCACACATGAGAAAAAGCTCAACAAGAATGGAGATACTTCTAGAGGTAATCAATCTTCTGCCCTTTACATAGATAAAAATAAGAGTAAAGATAAAGAAAAAGGTAAAAGGAATGAAGAAGAGGCAAGTACCTCTCAAGTGAATTTCACAGGTAGAGGAAGAGGTACTAGAGGAAGGGGTAGAGAAGGAAAGCAAGGCAAGGGGATACCATACAACTCTTCACCTTGCAACATTTGTGGTTTCACCAATCATACCACAGATGAGTGCTTCAAGAACACAAAGAATCAGACAGGAAGAGGCTTCCACGGAAGAGGTTATGGACAATCCAGAGGCAGGTTCAATAATGGAGGAAGCAACTACCATCACAATTACAACCAAGGCTACAACAACAACTATCAAGGAGGCTTCAGAGGTAGAAGAGACTACAACAACTATACAGATGATCAAGAAGATTCCCTACTACTCATGAATATGATAGCTAAGCAAGGTAAAGATGATGAGTACCTATTCTATATTGATTATAGTTGTTCCAATCATGTAGCTGGAAATGTAGCATTGTTATCTGATCTTGAAGAACCTAAAGGGAAGCATGAAGTACAGACAGGTGATGACACTAGGCACTCTATTAAGAAGATTGGAAATGCTAAAGCATCTGATGGTAGCATGAACCTCTTAAGTAAAGTATTATATGTGCCAACAATAACAAAAAACCTAATCAATCTTGGGCAGATTATTGAGAAGGGCCTACAAGTTAGATTCACAAGACATGGAGCATATGTGGACGACCCTCAACAAGGCTTGAAGGGCATTGCAAAAGGTGAGAAATGTGGTAGACTTTTTACATTTGAAGTTGAAGATAAAGGAATATTGCTCTCTTCAATTACAAAGATCAAACCCTATCTGAATTGGAGATATGGCACAAGAGTCTAGGTCATATAGGTGAAAGGACAGTAAAGCAAATATGCAGGGATTAGAGTGTGTGTGGCATTCTAAATGTGTCCAAGCAACACATGATTTACAAATGTGGAGCATGCCAATTTGGCAAATCACACAGGCAACCATTCAACAGAAGAGGATACATGTATGAAGATTACTTGGAGCTTGCACACATAGATGTGTGGGGTCCTAGCATAGAGCCATCAATCTTAGGGTCAAGGTATTATGTTTCATTCATAGATGACTATAGTAGGTGGAAAATACTTCACTTTATGAAGCATAAAGATGGATTCTTCACTTGTTTCAAGAAGTGTTTGGCATTGGTTGAGAATCAAACAGGTAGAAGCTTGAAGAGGCTCAGATCTGATGGAGGTGGTGAGTATTTCTCACATGAATTTGACTCATTCTTACGGGACAGAGGCATAAAGAGAGAGATTACAACAAGGTACACTCTTGAATAGAATGGAGTGGTAGAGAGAAGAAATAGACTAATAGTAGAGGTTGCAAGATCAATGTTGAATGAAAAGAAACTTCCAAATTACTTATGGGAAGAGGCTATTTCTATAGCCACATACCTAATTAATAGGCTTCCATCCAAGTCCCTGGATGGGATGACACCTTATGAGGCATGGAATGGCAGGAGACCTTCCCTAGATCATTGTAAAATATTTGGGTGCATTTCTTACGCACATATACCCTCACAAATTAGAGGAAAACTTGATCCAAAGGCTGAAAGATGCATATTCATTGGCTATGACCAAAATCAGAAAGGATATAGGCTGTATAATCCCACTAACAAAGAGTTTACAATTATTAGGGATGTAGTCTTTGATGAAAATAACTCTTGGCTTGAAGATGATTGCAGGAAAATAAAGCTACCCTATGACTTGGAAATGATTTTCCAACTCTGACTCAAGAAGAACCACAAATATCAGAAGATGTCAAGTCAGAAGATGAAGAACATATTGATTTCAAAGCTTGGAAGTCCAAGGGCAAGACAAAATTCAAACAATTGGAAGAAATTCTAGAGTCATCCAATCAAGCACTTAGAAGATCTCAAAGGGAGAGCAAGAGACCCAAAAGGATGGCTATGACACATCACTAGTCACCAAGCATTCTATATACATGGCTAAATATTCTATGTCAGAGGAGCCTTCTTCATTTGAAGAAGCCAATAAGAAGGGAGAATGGAGAGAAGCTATGCAGGAAGAAATTGAAGCACTTCAAGAGAACAACACTTAGGATTTGGTTCCCAAGCATTTATGCATGAAGGTAATATAATCTAGATGGATTTACAAAGTAAAGAAGAATTCAGATCGTTCAATCAATATGTATAAAGAAAGGCTAGTAGCAAAGGGGTTTGCTCAAATCCATGGAGTGGATTATGAGGAGACCTTCTTACCTGTGGCTAAGATTCCAACAATCATAGTTTTTGTAAGTATTGCCGCTTCAAAGAATTGGAACTTGTATCAGTTAGATGTTAAAAATGCATTCCTTAATGGATGGATCTCTGAAGAGGTCTACATGGCTCAACCACCACGATATGAAGAGAAGGAAAAACCTGATTTTGTATGTAAATTGAGGAAGGCATTGTATGGATTAAAGCAAGCTCCTAGAGCTTGGAACCATAGGCTTGTCACACACTTGTAGGACCAAGGCTTTGTTGTAAGCAAGGGAGATTCTTCATTATTTGTTAAGAAGACTAATTCAGAGATTATCTACCTATGTGTTTATGCGGATGAGATTATTATTATAGGGGATGATGCCAATGGCATCAAGAAGATCAAAACTCAGATGAAGGAAGAATTCAAGCTCAATGATCTTGGATTGCTTACATATTTTCTTGGCTTAGAGATTGTGTATTCAAAATCTGGTGTTTTTACTACCCAAATAAAGTACATTCATGATATGCTTGTTAAGTTCAAGATGGAGAATGCAAAAATTCTAGGTACACCTATGGAATTGAATCACAAACTTAGTTCTCATGAGGGAGAACTACGTGAAGACATTACAGGTTATCAAAGGCTTGTTGGGAGTCTCAATTATGCAACCCTAACAAGAGTGGACATATGCTATGGAGTAAGTACAATAAGTAAATTTATGCATACACCAAGAAAACCTCACATGGAAGCTACCAAGAGGATCTTAAAATATCTAAAGGGTACCATAAATGAATGGCTATTTTATCCATTGACATCTAACTTGGACATCAAGCTATATTCTGATGCAGATTTGGCTGGCTCAAAAGATGATAGGAGGAGCACTTCTGGCTACTTACCTTTTGCAGGTTCAAAGTTGATTTCATGTCATCAAAGAAACAACCAATTGTGGCATTATCATAAACTGAAGCTGAATATAGAGGCCTAGCAAATGCAACACAAGAAGTAATGTGGTTAAAGCTACTCTACTCAAAATTGGGGATACATACCTACACTCCAATAATCCTTGAGATAACACTAGCTCACTTCATTGGTTGCTAATCCTATATATCATGCAAGGACTAAGCACATTGAAGTGCACTATCATTATGTGAGAGAGAAGCTACTTAGCAAGGACATACAATTGTCTTATGTATCAACAAATTTGCAATGTGTAGATATGCTAACCAAATCTTTGGATGGAACTAAGATAAACATGTTCAAGATGATGATCGGATTGCAAGAAATCAAGGAAGACCAATCATGATAGGCTTGAGGGGGAGCTATTGGTGTAAATGAGTCCAAGCCTACATACTTGGACAATTAACGTTTACTTCATAAAGTCACATATGACTATTGTCTTGTAAAAAGCATTTACTTTTATCCTTGTAAAAGTGCATATGTTATAACACTTACTCTCATGTGGAATTAGGAGGAATCAAGTCACAAATCATTTGGTAGGTGATTGATGGGAAATCAAGTCCTAAAGTTTAGGATTCATTTTATGGTAAGAGTTTTTGAATTCAAAAAAGGTGGCTCCAACTCTAGCTATAAAAGATGGATCAAAATCTTGCATTAGACGAGCCTGATTTGAAGATCATTTAAGAGGGATTTTTAATGATTAATGAGATCATTGTATAGCTCCTTCACTACCCTCACAATATGAAATTATAGATTGCCAATGTCATTGTAATTCTATGTGATTTAGTACATATACATTGATCACATCTCTACTTCACTTCTCTATCGTGTTCAACTCAGAATAGTGAACTTCTCAGATTTGGTTCTCAATGCATACTTGACCATTTGATGTGATTTAAGTTGGTATAGATTCAGCATAGTCTAATTTCTTGCTACAAAGTTTCATTATCATTACTTTAGTCAATCTTAAGATATCTTCAAAACTCAGCTCACTAGTCTGTATATTGTTGAAGCCCGAAATTGTCGGGATATACCCCTAAGTTGTTGAGCATAATTCTCTGAGTAAACTTGATAATTTCAAGTGAAATAACTTGTGATTGGTAGCTAGCTAAGTTGATTAGATAATCCCAAAAGAAATTTGATCAATTGCTAGCAGGTAAAGAGTACTCTTCAATTTACTAAGTAGGTGTAGTGACCAACATAATAACTTTTGGTTCACTGTGAATATTCCAAGTCATCTTTTTTGATCCCTTGATTAGAGGCTCATACTCCAAAGCACCTAGGTGATTATTTGTGGTTCATGGGAAGCTCAAGAGGTTTGTAGAGTCAAAATACATGGAACCTTTAACTGAGAAAATGTTGACAAGACTCTTAGGAGCTAAGAGCAAAAAAAAAAAGTAAGAGGAGAGGATAAGAGAAGAGGCAAGACTAGAAACTCTAAAACGAAATGGAAAACGAAAAGAATGGATCAAAAAATGAGGTGAGAGATACAAACAAGGTGAAGAACCCATTCCCATGCAAATTATCATGCCATGAATATCAAAACCCAGGGAAGACAAGCGAGACAACCTTATTTAAACCTAGGGATTGGGGAAGAGGAATACCACTTGCTAGATCCTTACATAGGAGCAGCCCTAAGTAGTGTACATGCTTCTTTGGCTGAAAAATTAAAGATGTCACTCACTTCTACAAACACTTATATGATTGGGATTGGAGGTAATAACATCAAATGCCTAGGAGAATTAACTTTATCCTTACACTTAGGGAACAATATGATGCAACAAAGACTTTTGGCTTGTAAAGACTCTGATCTACTAGAAAAACTAGTTTTAGGACAAGATTGGATCTACGAATTTGAGGTTACAATACATTTGGCCCAAGGGTATATCTCATCCAAGGTAGGACATAGAGAAGTATTTAGTGTCCTAAATGAGAAACCACTAAAGACAGTTGAAATGGAAAACCCTAATACACCAAATTGAAGTATGCATGACTTAGAACCCCAACCAAACTATTTATCTAAGGATTCCATTTTTCAACCTACCTTAAGTGTTAATGAAAATTCTTGTTCTACTACATGTGATCAACCCACCCCTCCTTCTAAAGACATCATTGTAGAGAGCCACGATGAGGACATTAACACTAAAGAGGAGTGTAAAGAGATCTCTAGAAGTTTGGAAACAAGGATGATTCACCAACAATAAAAAAGGAGCACCAAACAGATATGGATTTGCAAAGATAATCTTCAAGAGTATAAATACAAGAATCGACAAGCATAGCCAACAAACCCTAGACAAAGAAAGTCACTCAAGGAAGAAAGAGCATTGCTGACCAACCCAAAGACAATTCAACTTTGTTTATCCAAACGACTTGTTGAAGTTCAAAGACAACAAAGGCACGTGTAGATACCAAAGAAGAAAATGGAGAAAACCAGAGAAGAAATTAAATCATTCAATGATGTTGTTAGATTGCAATCAAAGGCCACAATAAAACTTCAAAACAATCACAGACGATAAAGGCCAAAGAAACCAAGGAAGCAACATAATCAATGCAAGTACATCGGGTGGGTCAAAGCACAAGACATAGCATTGGGACCATGCCAACCAACACTAAAGAAAGATCAGAAGAGAGCTACAAAAACATATCAAATTTGGAGACCAAAATAGACTCAAACAACACATCTGGAGAAGCAGTGTTAGGATCGAACTCACGATGAGCTCAATGCACCTAGAGTATGCACGATAGGGCCACACTACAAGGCATGGCATTCGACACATGGCTTCTTTAAATTATTAAGTGGTTCACATTTTCTTCTAAGGAAATAAGTCTTCACTTGTACTCTAAAATTATAGATTTCTACTAACTACAACTAACAATTTGCTTCAGCTATGACTAACAATTTTATGTTTCTTTTCAACAAATAAAAATTCAGAAATTATATATCTTCAGGTATCATGATTAGTTCAGCTTATGTGAGAGGGGAGTCACTTAAAGGATGGATACCAACTACATGAGCACTATGTGACATGAAAGTTTTCATACTCTCTCATGTTAACCAAATATTGGGTTTAAGTGCAGATGGCTTCTGAAGATTATGAGGCGATGCAACCAATGGAAGTCAATGAATTTCCTATGGAGTGCACTGCTAAATCCCATGGGCACTACTACATGGATTATCAACCAACGGTGATCACTTCTTTTTATCACCATAGGAATTATGGATCGTGAACATCAATTCTTAGTGATGAGTTTTAAGATTTTCGACTTCTACATGAGATGCCCAAAACCTTTGAAACATGGATTAAGGAAGGAATCAAAGCTTATTTGAAGCTTCACATTTACAAGCCTAATTTTCAATGGTGCACCCAAGTGATGAATACCTTACATTATGCATCAGACAAGCCATCAATGCCCGAAGCAAGAGTGATGGACTTACAAGGCAATTGGAGAACCACTCAATTCACACACAAATTTATTAAAGAAGCATTCAGATGGGTGAAAGGAGTGGCACTACATTCTATGGAAGGGGTGGTTGTTGTCCTAATACTGGCTGGGTTATCCATATCCTCCTTGTTCATATGGTCTAGGTGCTCCTTGTGGGCCTGGATAGGGGTTGTATCTTGGGATCTCTCTTTCTTGTTCTGTAGGAGGGTATCCATAAGGCCTATACTGAGGTTGATTCATGGGCCTTGATTGCCTGTTGAATGGGCAATTTTTAGTAGTATGGTTAGTATATTTCTGCTCAATATGTCAGTACAAGTTGGGTCCTTCAGGTTGCTGCCTATTGTATGGGTAAGCTTGAGGCATGCCAATTCCTCCTCTTGCACACATGTGAGATGGGTGATCTCCAGCACATAGCCTACATCTTCGTAGTATCAACATTCTCATTGGTGGGTTCTGGTAATTTCTCTGTCGGTGGACTCCTAACTTCTTGGTTACCAGGTCTGCTAGCTCCTCCACATTACTAGAATTAGTGGTCAGTGTACTCCTACTGTCTTCTGATTTAGTAGAGTTTGGGGAACTTTTGAGGTCATGAGCTAGGTTGTCTTCTAGGTCGATGCATTCTTGAAGACACTCACTCAATGTCTGGAGCCTTTTTACGGAAAGTAAAAAGGCTAATGTTATCATTATTCTTGGATGGATTGACTAATGTTCCATTAGTCAATCCATCCAAGAATAATGATATTATTTTTTGTTGGGATGGTCTTTCTATTGTTGGGAATCTATCGACATATTCGTTAAATCTTCTGGCAGCTGTTTTAACGGTTTCATTTGGGTTTTGTTTGAAACTATGGATTGAGGATGACGACTTGTGCTTAATTCCTCTTTTGGTACATTCTCCAATGAACTCTTGGAAAAATTTCTCAATATTTCCAAATTGATTTGGATCCAATGGTTGGAACCAAGTCAAAGCCGTCCCTGTGAGGGTTAGCCCAAAGGATTCATACTACACAAAGAAGTCATCCACTTGTTTGGCTCGTAATACTTGTTTAAACTTTGCTATGTGGTCATATGGTTCTCTCGTTCCATCATAGTGATTTCTCATGCATTTAGCAATTTGAATCAGTTTGAGCCTTCTTATTAGTTCTGGTGGTTGGGGCATCACAAAATTGCTAGTCTAATTGGAGGCATTCCTGGTTGCACACCTGGTTGTGGCCTTGGTCTAATGGGTGGATGGTTCATGTTGCCTACTCCTGGGTGGGTTTGGTTGTGTGAATGCACTCTTGGCATTGTGAATTGCACATGAGTTTGATTGGGAACACTTCGCTAGCTCGTTTGTCCTAACATTGTATTCTTCGTTCCTGGATGAGTTCTGAAAGCGTTGTGTGAGGTAGGTGCCTGCTCTCGAGGAGGGAATACAGGCAACCCCATATACTTCAATTGGGACCTATCAACTACATCTACTAGCCAGTACCTTCTTTGGTTTTGGTGTAAATATGTGACTCTAGACTCATCTTTTGGGTCCTTTAATTCATAAATGGTTACTGGACTTACTTCATGTCCTCAGATGGGTGAATCTATCTGTAATAGTAAGTCTTACCCCTTGAATTAGATATACGTCCAAAAAGTAATCATCTTGAGGTATCAAATTCCCTCTCAAGACTTGAGTCACCACAAACTTTCCTCTTGGTGTAGTCACTAGCTCTTCAGGGTCAGGTCTCCCCGAGTTTCCTTATCCCTCTAGTTCTCCTCTCTCATTGATTCGATCTGGGTTTTCTGTCACTATGTAGATGTGACCTAATTTATCCATGTACACTCCCCCCTCGTACTTCACTGCGGGCCTGGGCACTATTGTTGATTCGGTAGATTTTACCATTCTTGCAACGTACCTATTTAAACCATCAAGGTAAATAGGGATTCCTTGCTGATTTGTTGACACATACTGCAGAGAGGTGCGGTATTCACCCTCCACGGTTGACATAAAATTCTCCTTGGGAATAGAACCATGCATGTCCTCTGAGGCCATGGGTAGTTCCTCCTCTGAGTCACTAGAGGTGTCCGTGTAGATCGAGTGATGAGTACCTTGGGTTGCACTTCCTATTGATGAAATGACATATCTCCGGCTACTAAGCACCCGTCCTGATCTTAAGTTCATTCACCCTTTTGGGCCTATGTCTGCTCCTTACTTTCCCTTAATTCACTTCTCAATCACTTCAAATTTTGCTCTCAAATAGCTTGAATAGTCTTGGATGATACCACACAGACGATACGATACCAGACTTGGCACGATACGATACCAAAGTCCTTGGCGATAGGATACCACTGAGTGACATGATACGATACTAGAGGTGCAAACAATAGATACCTCTGCAACCCCATGATACGATACCAAGGCAGTCGATGATACGATACCAGAAATCACATGATATGATACTAGAAGTGCCAGGCGATATGATACCACTTTACACACGATACGATACCAAAGTAAGTGACGATATGATACCAAAGTCCTCGGCGATAAGATACCAACATTGCACATGATACGATACCGCTCGATCGACGATACGATACCAGATGGACCGTGATACAATACCACCGGGTGATCGCAATCGTGATACCAGCACTTGATGATATGATACCGGAACGGTATCGTAATACCTCAAGTGGGTATGCAATGATACGATACCAAGCGAATATCGTGATACTAGGGAATTTTGGTATAGCGATACCAAAACTTAACCGATCGTGATACTTCAGCCAAATTTCATCTAAACTTAATTTTTTTATGTGCAAAGTGTTTTTTTACCTCACCTCTTCACTTTTGACCCCTTGTGTCATCTAATGGACATCAAAAAATTCTCTGTTATACCCCACGATACCGAAAATGCTTTTAATCACGCATGTGTGTGTTCTTAAGGTATTTTTGATACGAAAAATTTGTATAGCTTACCTTCAAGGATGCCTCAACCAAACTTTGTGCTCTCAATGTCACTCTTTAGCTTGCTAGGCATGATACCACTGCTACGATATTGGTCGCTGCTCTCCTCACGATACCTGTTCTCACAAGTGATCAACTGAACTTTTTTTTTTTGGTTTTTATAGCTTTGAGTTGCCTAAGACCCAAACTAAACTAATTTTGATAATTTTTGGGATTTTTTTTATTGGTGTAATCTACTCTCCCTACTCTACTCTTATCTCTTGCCTAACCCTAACTCTTCCCTTACTTCCCCAATCCTAACCCTAAACCTAAAAACTCATTACACACACCCAAAGAGTGTGAAGCAACAAGTGCTGAAGTACTTGACTACTTGTCACCGAACGAATTCACCTCTACAAGTATGATTCCTTCACTCCAGAGCTCTAACCATCACCAAGGCACCTTGGTTAGGTTTCTTCCCCGGCAATGGTGCCAAAAACGTGCCAAAAACGTGTTGCACAAATTCAAACTTTTCTCTCAGCTCCGAACTCTAAATATGGTGAATAGTGAGTTCTTTTCAAAGCTCTCAACGAGACGCATCTAGTCATGGTCACTCAAATTCGACAAACGCTCTTCAAGTTATGAACAAAAAAGTGAATGACGGGAAACACCAATACGCGCTTCACAATTCATAATGGCTCACACACACTACAGTAGTTCAAAAGTGATGGAAAGGGATAGAGAACAATCCTACACACACATTTCAAGCATTACACACATGTAAAACATCATGGAGAAGGAGGAAATCAGTAGGAAAGTAGCAAATTCGAAATTCTCCTTCAATTCTTCACAAAGGCAAAAAGTTGTTTACAAGAGTCACAATGTGACTTATATACATGTGCCCTAAAAAATGGTCCTTTCACACAAGAGACCGACACTTTATTGACTAGCTCTAATTTCCTACTATTTTACAAGAGTTATGTTACAAGAATTTGGGGCTTATGCATCTAGAGGACTCCTCTAAAGGTTTTACATGGCTTCGAGGGAATTTCATAGGATTTTTAAGAAGAAAATTTATGCTCATTAATTTGAAAATTTTGGGGCTCCTCTTTTGTGCCTCTTTTCTCTACAACACTCTCCCCCTCTTTGTCTCTATCATCCCTTGACAATCTTTGCTTCTTGTCTCTAGTTCTGTGCCTTTAGTTGATATGGTTCCTTATTAATTGATAGCCTCTTTATAGTTGACCACTGCCAACTGTTGCGGAAGTCGTAATGATATAGTTTTACCAGCTGTCAAAGAACTGATCATAACTCGGGACCTGTTGCATTGGTTTTGGCCTATTCCTTTCTTTCCACTTTGCACACCCAGTGGCTAAGGTGACTTTGATATTGGTCACCTTTCATTATGGTTCAACCTCTAGATGTTGGAAGGACCTTGTTTACTTCTTTGTCTGCATTCCTCCAACCCTGTTGCATTACTGAGGCCTATTCATTTCTTCTCACCTCACGCACTCAGTGGCTAAGGTGACTTTGGTATTAGTCACCTTTCATTAGAGTCCTTCGGCCTCACTAGAGTTCTTCAACATCCAAATGGGCTGCACTTTTATTTCTTATGCGTTGTGATGAGGTCCTGCCTGTTTTATTTCTTCTTCTTCTTCTTCTCATCTTGCTTGACTCTCCCTCCACACGTCCATCCTCCTGAACTCTATCGTCCGCGACAGGCTTTTTGTGGCAAGGTGAGTAAGTTTGTATGAATTTTTTCTCTCGGTGATTAAGCGAATTCGCTTGACATATCATCAGCTCCTTCCATTGTGCAGACTTTACCCCATCATCTCGTGCCTGTCTATGATCTGCAAAGAAACTTAGCTCATAGGCCACCAGTCTCCCATTCAAGTTGGAAGAGATTTTTACAAATATCTCCGAGTCCATCTCAAAAAATCTTGTGAAGAAAGCTTCTTTGAACGTTTGCATGTATGGACTTGGCAGAAACATAAGTCACGAGTATATTGCCATGATCGTTAGTCGACTTGGAGTTGTAGATAAATCAAAAATTAGGGCATCTGCTCCCTGATTAATACCAATAAAGTTCAAAAAAGTCTATTGCGTGTGTTGGAATACCTTTTAATACTGTAAGTAGCATACTCAATATTGTTGGTCATTTTGATGGCTAAATCTGGTACTGTCGCATATCTTGATAGCCAAAACTCGATGGTCCACACCATATATTCCTCTGTCAATAAGTAGTTGTGTGGTTGACTAGGTAGTAGTGGATAGTTTCGCCATTGGTTATTTAAGCTACCCTGGCACTATGCTTCCCAAAATTGCATCCAACAGTGTCGTTTGGGGACTGGGAAAAAAGATGGATTAACCTGGAGCACGTATGGTGCTTACTCCCAGTGTACCCTTAAGGTGGGATTCTTCTCCAAAAAAAATTTTCTCCACACAGGATCTACCTTATCAAAGTCTTCTTGTGTATATGTGAATATTTGAAGGCTGAATTGCAAATTGTAGTCAGGTTCTTTATTGGTATTCTTCCTTCTATATTGTTGTGTCTCTTCTTTGAGTAATCCATAAGGTATATTGAACAGCTTCAAAATCTGTTCCAGGCTTTTGCTTTCAATCTTTGCCTCTTTCATTACCTTTACCACTTGCTCTTCAAATTGTTCCATAAGTTGGGACACCAGTAGTGCCCTCTCATGTCGGCTTAGTTCTGCAATAGCAGATGATACCGGAATAGTATCGCGATACCTCAAGTGGGTATGCAATGATACGATACCAGGTGAGTATTGCGATACTAGGGAATTTTGGTATCGCGTTACCAAAACTCAACCGATCGCGATACTTCAGCCAAATTTCATCTAAACTTAATTGTTTTATGTGCAAAGTGTTTCTTTACCTCACCTCTTCACTCTTGACCCCTTATATCACCTAATGGACATCAAAAAACTCTCTGTTATACCCCACAATACCAAAAACATTTTTAATCATGTGTGTGTGTGTGTTTAAAGTGTTTTTTATACGAAAAATTTGTATAGCTTACCTTCAAGGATGCCTCAACCAAACTTTGTGCTCTCAATGTCACTCTTTAGTTTGCTAGGCACGATACCACTGTTGTGATAGTGGTCGCTGCTCTCGTCATGATACCTATTCTCACAAGTGATCAACTTTTTTTTTGGTTTTTATAGCTTTGAGTTGCCTAAGACCTAAACTAAACTAATTTTGATAATTTTTGGGATTTTTTTTCTTTGTGTAATCTACTCTCCCTACTCTACTCCTCTCTCTTGCCTAACCCTAACTCTTCCTTTACTTCCCCAATCCTAACCCTAACCCTAAAAACTCATTACACACACCCCAAGAGTGTGAAGTAACAAGTGCTCAAGTACTTTGACTACTTGCCACCAAACGAATTCACCTCTACAAGTATGATTCCTTCACTCCAGAGCTCTAACCATCATGAAGGCACCTTGTTTAGGTTTCTTCCCCGGCAACGGTGCCAAAAACGTGTGTACCTAAGTCGTGAAGCCTTAGGAACTTGTGTCGATGAGACTAGACCTCAATCCTCCCACAAGAGCATATAGTGGTGGATTAATACAGGTTTAATTATCAATCGGAGGAACCGTATGAACCAAGTGTATGAAGACATGTGCGCACATGATGGTAAGTGAAGTGGTTAAGCTACAATGCATGTGAAAAGCTTAATCTACCTCTCAACTCACTAATCCCTTAAAAATGCATGCCGTGATTCCATTTACAGCAGTAAGCACAAATTCGAACTTTTCTCTTAGCTTTGAACTCCGAATATGGTCAATAGAAGTTCTTTTCAAAGCTCTCGACGAGACACATCTAGTCATGGTATTTTCACTCAAATCTGACAAACGCTCTTCAAGTTATGAACAAAATAGTGAATGATGGGAAACACCAACACTCGCTCCACAATTCCTAATGGCTCACACACACTACACTAGTTCAAAAATGATGGAAAGTTGTTTACAATGGCAAAAAGTTGTTTACAAGAGTCACAATGTGACTTATATACATGTGCCCTAAAAAATGGTCCTTTCACACAAGTGACCGACACTTTATTGACTAGCTCTAGTTTCCTAGTATTTTACAAGAGTTATGTTACAAGAATTTGGGGCTTATGCATCTATAGGACTCCTCTAGTGCTTTTACATGGCTTCGAGGTAATTTCATAGGATTTTGAAGAAGAAAAATTATGCTCATTAATTTGAAAATTTTGGCGCTCCTCTTTTGTGCCTCTTTTCTCTGCAACACTCTCCCCCTCTTTGTCTCTATCGACCCTTGACAGGCTTTGCTTCTTGTCTCTAGTTTTGTGCCTGTAGTTGATCTGGTTCCTTATTAACTGAAAGCCTCTTTATAGTTGGCCACTGCCAGCTCTTGTGGAAGTCGTAATGATATAGTTTTACCAGTGGTCAAAGAACTGATCATAACTCGGGACCTATTGCATTGGTTTTGGCCTATTCCTTTCTTTCCACTATGCACACCCAGTGGGTAAGGTGACTTTGATATTGGTCACCTTTCATTATGGTTCAACCTCCAGATGTTGGAAGGACCTTGTTTACTTCTTTGTTTCCTCCAACCCTGTTGCATTACTGAGGCCTATTCATTTCTTCTCACCGCACTCACCCAGCAGCTAAGGTGACTTTGCTATTAGTCACTTTTCATTAGAGTCCTTTGGCCTCACTAGAGTTCTTCAACATCCAAATGGGCTGAGCTTTTATTTTTTATGTACTGTGCTCAAGTCCTGCTTATTTCTCGTTAAAGCTTCATGCACGTGAAGCCTGATACGTGCCCCTGGGGGGCTTTGGGCAGAAGGTGGTTCTTTCTTATTGATTCTTTCTCAATGAGTTGTTTTGTTTTTTGATCTTCTTCTTCTTCTTCTCTTCTTGCTTGAATTTCCCTCCACAGGTCCCTCCTCCTGAACTCTGTCGTCCCCGATAGGCTTTTTATGGTGACATGAGTAAGTTTGTATGACTTTTTGCTCTCTGTGATTAAGCGAATTTGCTTGACATATCATCAGCTCTCTGTGATTGTGCAGACTTTACCCCATCGTCTAGTGCCTGTCTATGATCCACAAAGAAACTTAGCTCATAGTCCACAAGTCTTGCATTCAAGTTGGAAGAGATCTTTACAAATATCTTCGAGTCTATCTCAAGAAATCCTGTAAAGAAAGCTTCTTCAAATGTTTGCATGTATGGACTCGACAGAAACATAAGTCGCGAGTATATTGCCATGCTCGTTAGGTGACTTGGAGTTGTAGATAAATAAAAAATTAGGGCATCTGCTCCCTGACTAATACCGATAAAGTTCAAAAAAGTGTACTGCATTGTTGGAATAGCTTTAAGACTGTAAGTAGCATACTCAATATTTTGTTGGTCATTTTGATGGCTAAATCTGGTACTGTCGCATATCTTGATACTCGATGGTCTGCACCATATATTCCTCTGTCGGTAAGTAGTTGTGTGATGGGCTAGATAGTAGCGGATAGTTTAGCCATTGGTTATTTAAGCTATCCTGGCGATGTGCTTCCCAAAACTGCATCCAAGAGCATCTTCTGGGGACTGGGAAAAAAGATGGATTAACTTGAAGCACGTATGGTGCTGACTCCCAGTGTACCCTTAAGGTGGAATTCTTCTCCAAAAATTTTCATCTCCACACAGGATCTGCCTTATCAAAGTCTTCTTGTGTATATGTGAATGTCTGAAGGCTGAATTGCAAATCGTGATCAGGTTCTTTATTGCTAGTCTTCCTTATATATTGTCGTGTCTCTTCTTTGTGTAATCGGTAAGGTATATTGAACGGCTTCAAAATATGTTACAGGCTTTTTCTTTCAATCTTTTCCTCTTCCATTACCTTTACCACTTGCTCTCCAAAATTTTCCATAAGCTGGGACACCAGTACTGCCCTCTAATGTCGGCTTAGTTCTGCAATAGCCTGATCGTGTCTTTCAGTGCTCGGCTCTGCTTCCTCCCTTACATGTGAATGATACATGGGGGGAGAAAGAGGACATACCTCAGTCTCCTCAGTAGCCTCTTTGGAGCTTGGAACTACTAGTGTCCCCGTTGTTGCCTGTTGTTCTATTTGAGTTTTTAATTGTGCAATGAGTTCATCTTTTTCTATGATTGTCTTGGCCGCTTATGTGATTGCCTCTTTATTCTTCAATAGTTCTTCTCCTATGGCAGCCATTTGATTAGCATCCTTATTGCATTGTTCAATGAGTTTATTCTCTACCACCTTCCATTTCTTCCGAAGTTCATAAGTGTCATGCATATATCTCTTCTCCCATTCCTCTCTGAGAGCTTTCCCTTGTTTCACCTTATCTTCATACTTCGCAGTTTGAGCTTCTAATGTTTTGGTATCGGTTGTTTTCACTTCTTGTGCTTCTATGGGTGGGTTGCACAAGATGGCATTCATAAGCTCTTTATTCTTGTTTGTAGGTTGTCCACTTCCTCCATATATACCTTAATCTAAGATTCAAGCAGTTTACTTCTAGCATTCATTCGTGCTTTAATAGCTTCAAACTTGCTTTGGAGTTCTTTAAGTTGATCTCGGAGCTTCTAGTTTTCCATTGTTAACATAGTGCATTTTTCCATGGTTTCCTTAACTTCTACTTCCTTGGCCGAGAGTGCCTCTTGAGCTTGAATTAATTGAGTGGATAGTGTTCACTGATTACCTGTAATCGACTTCACTCTCTCATAGCCTTATTCTAGTCTGCATCTGCTTCGAGCATTTGTTGTTGAGTATTCATGGCCGTTTTTATCATTTTCTTCACTACGGGCTTCAGTTGAGCCACATCCACATTTAGCCATGTTTTAGGGATACTCGTGGCCTCCCCTTTTAGTATATCCTTTCCTTCATCCCTCATCATGAGGTTGCCTAATTTCTAGATGTATTTCTCTCTCATTTCCTTGTTCTTCATTAGTGGTAGATTTTATAGCACTTCCCTGAAATGTAGCATCTAGAGGGGAAGGCTCTGCTACAACCTTGATCGGAGTGAATGGTTCGGGCTCCTCCACTTCTTCCTATTCCTTCTTTTCCTTTGGCTTCTTTATTGGGGGCTTCTCCATCTAAGCGAGCCTTTGTGACTTGAATCTTTGTCTCGTCATTCATTTTGAATACATGAATTTCTTATTTAGATGAACCTTGCCTTCTTGTGTCCATGATTGTGTCATCAAGAGTTTGATCTACTTTTGTACCTTCCACTCCAAAGGAATCTGTGACTTGATTCAAGTCATCCCAATTGCAATCATCCTTTGAATCACTTTTGATGTCCACATTCATCATGGATGGCTCTTGATCTTCTCCGGTATCAGAAGATGAACTAGAGTTGGTCAATCCAACCTCTCTATATCTATGAACTTTTGTCAGCCTCTTTCTTTGCTCAATGTCTTCATGAGACTGGTGGTGTGATGCCCTTGTACCAGTAGGTTTACTTGACCTTCCATATATTGGTTAGTTGCTTCCATTGCTTCTTTCAGCTCCACTTCTGTAATGGGCATGTTGTCTTCTATCCTTGTCCTTGGAAGTACGTGTATCCTCTTTGAAGCAGGAAGTGCTTCTTCTGCCTTCATCATTTCTCTTAATCTCTTGGTGCCTCTTATCCTTGGTTGCGAGCTGGTTTCAGCCTCTTCCATCACTTTTACTCCCTTCTTTTTCCTTGGAACAGTCTCTAAATTAGCATACTTAGCCATCTCCGAAGATGAGGGCATCTGTTTCAAATGTTCCCAAATACCTAGTGCATGGTAGGTGAGTATAGTCAGAGCTACACTCCTGTTCAAGAACTTATTGTGGTTCCATTTTTTCTTAGCTTCAAAAAGATGCTCTTGGATGTATGTCATCATGTTCACTTGATTACCGATCTATTTAACAGCATGAGACAAGAATTTGTTACCATTAGTGTCCATGTGAAAGGCCAAATGGCCACCGGACACTTCTTTGTATATGTTCTTTAATAAAACATATAGTGGCCTGGTCAGTCACAGACTGTAAGTTCGACCGCATTTGTAAGACCTAAGAAGTCTGTCTTCGTGCTCCCTGTGTACTACGTTTTCTGCGTATTCTACAACCTCTGTGCGGAGTACTGTGTGTGGCGTCAGGAGGTCGGTTTTCTACTCCGAGCATATCGTCGTGGGGCTCTCGAGAAGGAGAGTGCAGTGTGGTGCATCGCCATCGAAATACATCAGAATTTCACAATGATTTTTTGTAGTGTTGTGTAGAGATGCACGTTTGGAAAGCAGAAGTGTTGATGAATCGGATGGACTTCTTCTTCTATATCTATACGATTGATATCCATGAATGTTCGGGTCTTCATTCCTTGGCTTTCATCCTTCCCATCTTTTTCCCATCCAAAAGCTTCTTTGATCAAGTCATGAGTGAATTGGGTGATCACCCATTCTCCTGCCACATCTAGGACTCTTGCTTCTAGCACTAATGGGTTGTGTAAGGCCGGTTGGAGGGTATTCATCACCTCAGTGCATCGTTGAAAGTCTGGCTTGTAAATGGGTAGCTCAAAGTATTTCTGAATACCTGCCTTTATCATTATATCCACAGTTGATGGGAGTTGATGTATGACTTTGAAATCTTGGTACATGACCGAGAACTAATGGTCCATATCCGTAATCTTTATTGTCACTAAGAAAAGGTAATATCCAGCAGGTTGGTCCTATTGAAACCAATGACCTGTGGCTTTGTTCAGGCTTTGTAATGGAAATTCCAATACCTCTTTTTGCACAGTATCCTCGGAATCCTCGAAAGTCATCTGCACTTGTAATAAAGAGAGAATGAGCTCCTTGTAGAGACTAATTCATGTGTTACTTTCTTTCGTCAGTCCGTTCCCCCTTACTTAAGTAAGTAAGGTCTCTTACCACACTTCTTTTGAATTTTATTCTTGAAAGAAAACAAAGGTTAGTTCTAGCCGAAGCATTTATTTAATTACAATGTAGTTTTATTCCTATGGCAGTAGAAACTAAGACCTATTACAATGATGTAAATGTGCACCACTAGTTTGGTTGAACAAAAAATGTGCCGAATGCATGGCCTTGTAATCTAGCCCTGGCATGCATACTCTAGGTACATTGGATTCTTTATGAGTGCAAATGGAATCATGGTTTGTCTGTCGTTCCAGTTCTTGCTGCTTATTGGGTCTCCATATCCACTTTGTAGTTGGTGCTTGTTGCATTCCTTAATCTCTGGTTCTTATTTCCTTTCTGCTTGAGATCTGATTTGTAGTTGGTGTGTTCCTTCAATACCATTGGTGGATCTTCATAGACTTCTTTTCTTCATGCTGTAGATATGATATCTCACCAAGCTTCCTTAGCTCTTGACTTGCTGCTTGTCTGACCTTCTTTGGGATCCATATACATTGCTGTGTCTTCTGGGCTGCCATTAGTGATTCTGGAAGTCATACATGAAGAAGCCTTTGTGGTTTTGATTGTAATGACAAGGATTGGTTTTCTCTCCTTGTCTTCATGGGGTGGCTGATCCGCTTGTGTGTTGGCTTTTTTGGTTCCATCATTCGATCCTTCCATATCCATTGCAGATGAGTATTGCATGGGTGTGATGTTCGAACAGTAGGCATCCATTTGGATGGCTTTCTTTTGGTGTAGGTAAATTTAGAAGCATTATTCTCACTTTCTCTCTGCGGTTCATCTTTCATGGGAAAGGAGGGCACATCAACAAGCAAGACATCCTTATTTGGAGACTTCTAAATAAGGGCATCTATTGGACTTGCACTCTATTAATTCATTTTCTGAATCCTTTTCTAAGTTTTCATCCGTGGGTTTGATAATCTCGTGAATGTGAGAAGGTCTTTCTTCCAGCAAGCTAAAGATCTCCTTATGTCCTATTTTGGCTAATATGTATCCTTGTGATAGATGAATGCTCACTTTGTTCTCAATAATCCAGTTTTGCCCTAGGATCAGATTTTCAATTAGGTCTTCGTCCTTGCATACCAAAACTCTTTGCTCCATAGTAGAATTTCCTAAATGAAGAAATATTATTGTTTCTCCAACATTTTATAACTTGGCCTTCAATACCTATCATGTGTGCTTTAGTGAGACTTATGGTTATTTGAAGATGTGTGATTAACGTCCTTCGTATACAGCTTAGGGCTACCACTGAGTCAATCAGAGCATCTGTTAGCTCATACTCCTAGTTTTCGATTCCTAGGTTTAAGTATGGTTTGTATTTGATAAGGCTTTCATTACTCGCATTATTGACTTGGTAGTTGGCCATGGGTATAGGTTCCTCTCCCTGTAAATGTCCTTCATCCCTTTGTCATATCCACTCCTTTCATCTCTTGATATGCTCTAAGGCTTCTTGGCGTGCTTCTTCTCGAATCCTCTCCTCTTCCTTCCTTTGATTTTGTGCTCCCACAAGTCGTGCTAACATTTGTTGGAGATAGACGTCTGTGGAAGCACGTGAACAACACAAGGAAGGAGAAGAAGCTTGGAGCATAACACACAATACTGAATGTATTACTAGAGAATGTACAAAGATAAGTAGCCCATTAGGGCAATAGGCATATATACAAGCCAGGGAAAAAAACCTCCTAAAGAGGGAAAAAAGTGCCCCGACGTTCACACACATGACTACCTAAATATATCAACAAATCCCCCTTGGGAGTGATGCGGTGAACAAGTAGTTGGCACTCATGTATAAGGAAGTGCCAAGCTATGTGGAAATCACTCCACAAAAGGAAGTAAGCCCAAAGCTTTGAGGAAAGCTTCAAACTTCTCCCTAGGCAGAGCCTTCGTGAAAAGGTCTGCAATGTTCTCCTGCGTGGGCACATATGACAAGCTGATCTCCCCAGTAGAGAACCTCTCCCTGATATAATGATAATTCACCTCAATGTGCTTAGTGTGAGCATGGAACATAAGGTTCCTTGAAACTCCCAATGCGCTCTGATTGTCAGTGAAGATGGTGGTGGCAGAAGATTGACCAACACCCAAATCAGCCATAAGGCATCTGAGCCACACATGCTCAACAGTCGCTGTGAAAGCTGCCCTGTACTCAACCTCACAACTGGAAGTGGCCACAGTAGGCTGCTTCTTGCTCAACCAAGATATACATGAGCTACCAAGCATGAAGCAAAAGCCACTAGTGGACACACGAGTGTCATAGCAACCAGCCCAATCAGAGTCAGAAAAAGCATGCAAATCTGGAAGTAGTGATACCCCCTTGGGATAAAACAACCCAAATAGCCGAGTACCACTCAAGTAGCAAAAGATACGCTTAACCACCTACCAATGCTTGACTCCTAGGCAATGCATAAACCTACTCATCTGTGAGACAACAAACTGAATATTTGGTCGAGTAATGCATAAGTAAATCAAGCATCCAACAGCCTGCTGATAGAGAACAACATCAAATGCATCTACAATATCATGAAGAATCAATCAACCTGTCTCCATAGGAGTGGCAATAGGCTTACAATCTTCAAGGCCAAAACGCTGCAATAATGTGTCAATATATTTCCTTTGACACAAAGCCATTCCACCATCAACGTGCATGATCTGCATCAGAAATGGAATGATCTGCATCAGAAATGGAATGATATGCATCAGAAATGGAATGATCTGCATCATCACATGAAACCTGCAAAGGCTAAGAAGTTGCCTCATTAGGACCAACACTAGACTGTCCACCTGTAAAAAGAGGCAACAAAGTATCATACATGTCTTTGGAGCTAACAAATGTCTCCTTAGTACATGAAAGCAATGGCTGAATAGCATCCTCCACAAAAACAACATCACGGCTAACTAGAATGCATTTAGTCTGTGGATGATATAGATGATACCCTTTACTTTCAGAATTGTACCCAACAAAAGTACATTTTATTGCTTTATCATCCAATTTTCTGCGATGTTGTTCCGGCACTAATGCATATGCCAAACAACCAAAAACACGCAGATGAGCAACAGATGGCTTGCGATCATGCCAAGCCTCATATGGAGTGATAGATTGTAGCACTTTAGTGGGACACCTATTCAGTACATATGTTGCACACATGACAACCTCTAGTCAGGAACTATGTGGTAAAGCCTGACTGTCGACCATACACCTCGCCATCTCCATGAGAGATCTGTTCTTTCGTTCAGCAACGCTATTCTGTTGAGGTGTATATGGCACTGTACACTGGTGTTTTATCCCATGTTCAGCCAGAAATGCATTAAAATCAGAAGACATATATTCCCCCCCTCGAGCTGAACGCAGGGTGCCCATTTTACATGCTGACAGATTTTCAGCCAAAACCAAAAACTGTTTGAAGCACATGAATATGTCGGACTTTGCCTTCAATGGATATACCCATGCATGCCTGGAAAATTCATCAATGAAAGTCACAAAGTAAAGATAATTTCCAAAAGAAGGTGTCTGCGTAGAACCACAAACATCACTATGTACAAGCTGCAATTTCTGAGTAGCCCGAACTGAACCATCTTTTGGAAATGAGGAATGCTGCATTTTGCCCAAAATAGAACCTTGACAAACATGTTTTCCATGTGTCTCAAGTTTGGGCAAAGAGGACACCATTTCAATTTTTTGTAGGCGTAGAAAACTAGCAAAATTCAGATGACCAAAGCATGCATGCCAAAGCTTTGCATCTGACATAGCCTGTGAATCATGTACTGCACATGCCGAATCATTTACAGTCTTTCATAGTCTATGAGCTTATACAGCCCATGACATAAAATGCCAGAAGTAATAATCACGTCGCCATTTGATAGATCATGAACTGTACACCTGTCATCAACAAAATTTCACAACCAAGCCAATCTTGGCTAATGCAGAAATATTAACAGGTTCTTCTTGATCCCTGATGCAAATAAAGCATCTGACAAAGTGAAAGAACTACCATCAACAATAGTCAAAATGATCTTACCAACTCCCATAACAGGATAAGAGGAGTTGTTGGTGCATGTAACAGTATTCCCTGTAGGGGCAGGCTCGAGTGAACAGAAGAAACTGCATTGCGAGGTAATATGTTTGGTCGCCCCATTGTCAAAATACCAAACATCTGAGTCTAATGAAGACATGCACTGCTCATGAGAAGATGGGTCAAAACTGCAGACAGTAGTAAATGCCCATTCTTCTTCCTGCACAAGATTAGCAGACTCTGTTTTTGGTGTAGAGGTCTTTGCAACAACCATTCCAGCCTCTTTCTTCTTTGCCTCTTTAGTAGCCAGTTTTGGACAGATCTTTATGATATGATCATTACCTTTAGAGTACTTACAAAATAATTTTTGCTTTTCTGATTTCTTCTCATCTTTATCTTCCTTCGTTGAATGTGCAAAATTAGCAGATTTTTGCTTACTAGTTGAAGAGCTCCATTTTCCTTTGCCTTCTGACTACCCAGGAAAGCTTGATCTACAACTCGCATAATGGACCTATTCTGCCTGGACTGATCTTCCTGCAACAGACAGAGACTAACTCCTCAAATGATAAGGCATTTGGATTGCCTTTCATCATCAACCGAAGAGTAGAAGCAAAACTCTGATATGAATCAGGAAGACCATTCAGAACGGTTTGCACAAGTGAGCTATCTGGTATAACCTCATCAGCAGAAATCAATTGTTCACTCAAGTCTTTGATCCTCGTTAGGAAATTGTCCATAGAATCACCTTCATTCATGTGCTCACTCTCCAACTATTTTCGGAAGTAAGCAACACGAGCCTCATTCCTAGCTTGGTACAATGTGGTAAGTGTATCCCAAGCATCCTTAGTTGTTCTGTAAGAGCAAATGTGAGGAATAATGGCACGTATGACAAACAAAGCTATCAATGCATGTGCCTAGGCATCTCTGCCATCCCAGCAAATCTGCTCTATAGTAGGTGCAGCAGAAACTTTAGCACGAACAGGAATATGCAGAATATCATCATCTTCGACACCTTCTGCATTAGCTTCAGTACCTGCAGGTGTGATAGGATGTTTTTCAACACCCTGTACAATGTTCCACAGTCCTTTTGCAACCAACACATGTCACATCATATAAGCCCATAACGTGTAGTTGGTACCATCCAACTTATCCTCAACAACCAACATACGGAATACATCACTGCTTTCAGCCATGGCCAGTGACTAAAATACCTTGATGCAGAAAATTGATTGTATCTCAAAAAGTTGAACAAAACTGCCTAGACAAATTCTGCTAGACCTGTAGCAGACTTCGAGACGCTTATATTTGCGAACAAAAACTGGTATATACCTTTGGCACAAAAAGATGAAATAGCCTACACAAGCGCTGCGATAGTGAGTTCGGAGGTCGAAACGAGCTCAGATCGTGATTTGGGCACCAAAGAGCGAAGCAGTTTTGATCTTGAAAACACGCTGAGTATGCTCACCAAAATTCGTGCGATTCTGAGATTGCAACCGAAGGAGTGTCGACGGCACCCTAGATGAAGCGACAACCTGCTCTGATACCAATTGTTGGAGATAGACGTCTGCAGAAGCACGCAAACAGCACAAGGAAGGAGAAGAAGCTTGGAGCACAACACACAATACTGAATGTATTACTAGAGAATGTACAAAGATAAGTAGCCCATTAGGGCAATAGGCGTATATACAAGCCGGGGAAAAAAACCTCCTCAAGAGGGAAAAAAGTGCCCCAATGGTCCTAGAGTGTTCACACACATCACTACCTAAATATATCAACAACAGCTAATGCTATTAATGGTTCCATCTATCATTTTACTCGACATCCATTGATGTAGTTAGGACGTATATCTCCATCTAATGTGGCTAGATTCACTGCGCCACTCATTGAGATTCTATTGATCAGTAAGTTTCCGTATCCACGTTGTTGTAGTTTCTTGGCATGTTGTTTTAGTGTATATACTAGGACTGTTGGAATCAATGTCAATATGGTTGCAAAATCATCCAACAATAGTCCAAGATTGTGCAACAATCAAAATAAGAGGCTCTCTCTTCAAGCCCCATGTGCATGGCATGGAATAATATGGGTTTTGTTATATTCATTGCTCAAGCAAAAGAACGTGGTAACGTGGCTAGATCATATTCATGTCAATGTTTGCGCATGGGTCCGAATCCCATGACCAGCAGCGCGTGGAGAAACTTTTGGAAAAAGCAAAAACGATGGCGCCGATCTCGCGATGATTTTTTCAAGAAGTCTCTCCGTTAAACGATCAAATTTGATCGTAGTTTTTTTGTTAATCGTAGCTTTTCAAGATATGCTTTATTTGTGGTGCTTTTGAAGGGATACACAAACTATATAAAGAGGTTCTTGGCTCATTGTTCACTTACTCACTCAAAGATCTCAAGCTAGAGTTTGGAGGTCTTCTTGAAGAGAGAGTGTTCACACACTCTTGAGGAGGTGGAGTTTTGGTGAAGAAGAGGCTACTCTCTTGGAGCAAGAAGTCTTCTACAAGGTGGTGGTAACTATCTTTTGTGAGTTAACCTTATATATTTTTTTTAGGGTTTCTATACCCTAATCTCAAAATTAGGGTTGGTTGATTTACAATTTTGTTACACTATTTTGTGAGAATAAGGTTAGCTTCATGGCTCATTCACTTCACACACACTTAGATTATTTCAACATAATCTTAATTTTGTATCATCATCTTCTTGGATATTCTTCCATTAGTGAGTGCACCACTTTATATGGTTGAGTAGTACTCCCATGTTGTAATTTGGATATCTATTATTTTTAGTGAGTAAGCATCCAGTTTACATTCCCTATGCTTGTCTCAAGATCTCATTCTTTCTAACTCTCACTTATCATCTTAATTAATTAAATGTGTATGCTCAAAAGGTTTTAGTATTGGAACGATCCTAGGGCCCCAAATTCCAACACTTGCTATCATAGCATAATTGACATACACACTTAGTTAAGATGAGTGAGATTAGAATTGAGATTGAGGACAAGCTGGATGGATCTTCTTATTATCCCATGCGGAGTTTCATGATGATGAATATTTTAGAATGACAAAGGATTTATGGAGCATCGTCAATGGATCCTTAACAAGACCAGACGAGAAGGCGAAGAAGGAACCACAACAACTTCAAGAGGTACTGGAATTACTATTACAGAACCAACTGAAGAAGAGGTAACCACTTCGACATCTAGGGTCACTGGTAGGTCTTTACCTACAGTTCCTCCTATTGAAGATCAGGCAAGATGGGATGCTAGAGATGCTTTAGCACTTTCATTCATAGCATTGAGTGTCAAAAAGCATATTCAATCACAGCTCAGATCTTGCAGAAGTTCTAGACAAGCTTCGTTGAAGCTTGAGAATCTTTTTCAGAACAGAAATCCTGCTAGGAAAGCTCACTTGAGGAGACAACTAGGAAATACAAGGATGAAGGCTGGTGAGTCAATTCAAACCCACATTACGAGACTCGTTGACTTGAGAGATCAACTTCTAAATGTAGGAGTTGAGATATCAAATGAAGAAATGGTAAATACGCTGATCAATTCACTTCCTATTTCATATCGATCTTTTATAACCACTCTTACTCTTACCACAAGAGATAGAGAGGTTCTATTTGAAGAGTTAGAATTCTTGTTAGTTGAAGATGAAGATCAGTTGAAGGGAATGGAAGAGAATGAAGAAACACTTTTATCTTCATCAAAGGGTAAAAAGAAGAAGAAGGAGAAGAAGGAAAAACAATCCATAAAGGAAAGTAAGTCCCTTTCACCGTCTACTTCAGATTCTATTTCTACTACATCTAAAGAGAAGTCTTGTAAGAAGAAGGAAGTAATATGTTATTACTACAAGAAACCTGGACATTTAAAGGCAACATGTTATAAAAGGATTGCAGCAGAAAAGAGAAAGGCATCAGGTAATGTTGCAGAAGATGATAAAAAAGGGAAATCTCAAGGTGATTCTTATGCATGTATCACCATTGAGGAAGTAGCTTTTGATCAGGCAGCTTTACAAGTTCTTTCAGCAAGTCCTTGGATATTTGACTTAGGTGCTACAAAGCATATGATAGGTTGCAGAGATGTATTTTCTTCCCTTTCCTATTCTACAAGTAGAAGAGTTACTATTGCAGATGGCAATGATTTGGATGTTGTGGGAATAGGTACAGTAACCCTAAAGTCAAGAGAAGGTGGTAATTTTTAGATTTCTTATGTTTATACGTACCTGAAATGTAGAAGAATCTGCTATCTATATCTGCATTTTTACGTGATGGTTTTAAAGTTGTATTTGATAGAGATCTTTGTAAGATCTTATCACACAAAGACGACAAGTGTATTTTGCAAGGTTTGCATAGAGGAGGGATCTTTGTTTTGTCAAAAATCAGTCTGGCATATGCGATCAAATCTTCATCACCGGTGGAAGATATGAAGCTATGGCATGAGAGATTTGGACATATAAGTTTTGGAGCTCTCAAGAGTATCAAAGATAGAGGTATGGTTGAGAGGTTACCCTCATTCGAGCTACCAGATGATACACATATATGTGAAGGTTGTCTTGAAGGTGGAATAGAGTACTTGTTGAGATGATGCGGAGCATGATGGCATCCAAGAAGCTTTCACTGAAATTCTAGTTTGATGTAGTACATACAGCTAATCACATTTTAAACAGGTCATCTACAAAAGCTTTAAAGGTAATCACACCGTATGAATCTTATTATGGTAGAAAACCTAATGTGAGTTACTTCAGAGTGTTTGGGTCACTTTCTTATGTACATGTTGAGAAAAAGGACTAAGGCAAACTAGATGTAAAGACAAAGAAAAATGTTTTTATTGGATATCCTGTTGAGAGTAAAGGATACAAGTTTTATGTTCTAGAGACAGGTGAAGTTATTCTTTCACATAATGCTTATATTGCTGAAAATAAGGTTTATGATAAAGAAGCAGGAATTCCAAAGTTCATTAGTGAAAAAGACTATGGATTTTTTAGAAAGATTCTGGATGTACATGTTCAGCCATATCAGGAGGGAGTTAAAATTCCTAGGATTCAAGAAAGAGTTGAAGAAAGAGGAATTTCACAACCTTCTACAGAGTCAGTTCCACAAGAGACTTTGATTCTAGAAATGGAAGAAGTTAAAGTTCGAGAAAGTCCTAGTACCTCGACAGGACAAGTTCCAGAACCTGTGGAAGCTGAAGGTTTAGAAAGAGTTTCACCACTATTTAAAGATACACTTACTTGGTTATATCAGACTTGGAAAGATAGTGGTATAAAGACATTTACTGGAAGAACAAGGAGTCAGACTAGACAACAACAACAAGATCATGTAAGAACAAGAGGTCAGACTAGACAGCAACAACAAAAAGATCATGTAAGTTTTGTTGAAGACTTTGAGATTCATGTATTTTGGCACTTACGACTATTGAAGATGAACCTGCATGTGTTAAAGATGCACTTAACATTCCTATTTGGAGAAAAGCTATGCAAGAAGAGATTGATTCTATTCATAAGAATCAAACTTGGTAGCTATGTTAGTTACTAGAGGGAAAGAAGGCTATAGCTGTAAAATGGATCTTCAAAATCAAAAGGAAAGCAGGTGGTACTATTGATAGATACAAGGCAAGGTTAGTTGTCAAAGGATATGCACAACAAAAAGGTATTGATTATGATGAGACATTCGCTCCTACGTCTATGATGATTGTTATTAGGTCAATATTGGCTCTAGTAGCACATTTTGGTTGGCATATATATCAACTTGACATTAAGACTGCTTTTCTAAATGGTGATTTACATGAGGATGTGTATATTCAGCAGCCATAAGGTTTTGAAGAGACAGGTAAAGAACACTTAGTGTGTAAGCTTATAAAAGCTTTGTATGGTTTAAAACAGGCACCTGGAGCATGGTATGAAAAGATACATACATATCTTTTATCCATTTGTTTCCATAACTCAGATGCGGCTCCAACTCTTTATGTTGAAGTTGAACCAGGTATGATGATTATAGCAATCATTTATGTGGATGATATTATAGTCACAGGTCCCAGAGATGAAGATTTGCAGATGTTCAAAGAACAATTGAAGCAAACATTTGATGTAAATGATTTAGGCATTTTGCATTATTATCTTGGGATTCAATTTCTGTTTCAAGATGAGTGTATCTATATGACACAGCAGAAGTACATTGAGAAACTTTTGGAGAGGTTTCAGATGAGTGATTCTAAACCTATGCAAACACCTATGGATCAGAACATGTCTTTACAAATGGTAGTAGATGCAGAGCCATTTGATGCTACTCTATATAGTCAAGCAGTTGGTTGCTTGATATATCTTTGTAATACACGTCCTGATATACAGTTTGCAGTTTCTCAAGTATGAAGGTTCATACAGAATCCAACAGTGTTACATTGGAAAGCAGTAAAGGGGTCTTTCGATATTTGAAGGGAACTTCAAATTTTGCTATGGTATTTTCGAAATCTACACATTTGTTACTAAAAGGATTTTTAGATTCTGATTGGGTAGGTGATAAAGACACAAGAAGAAGTACTAGTGGATTTTGTTTTTATCTTGGAGATTGTCTTATCTCATGGCTTTCAAAGAGACAACCCACTATTGCCACTTCATGGTGTGAAGCTGAATATCGTGCAACATTTACAACTACTCTAGAGTCAGTTTGGTTGCAGAAGATTTTCAGTTATCTTGATGTGAGAGTACATGAACCCATTCAGATATTTTCAGATAGCTAGAGTCCTATAGCTATAGCAAAATCCAGTGCATCATGTGAAGAGATGGATAGGTATGTGTTTGAAGATGAAGAGGGAGCCAGCCCAATCTGCATCAGAAAATAGCTTCAAACCTAAATCAGATACATAAGGATAATAAAGTCCTTCATTTATGGTTCCTTTGAGATACTTGAGAATCCTTTTGGCAGCATCCATATGTGGTTTCCTTGGTGTGTGCATAAATTGACTTAGCACACTCACACTGTAACATATATCTACTCTTGTCAATGTGGCATAGTTGAGACTACCCACTAGACTTTGATATGATGTGATGTCCTCTATGAGTTCACCTTCATGTGAGCTCAATTTGTGATTGACCTCCAATGGAGTACCTGCAATCTTACAATCTTGCATCTTGAATTTCGCCAACATGTCCTTAATGTACTTTCTTTGAGTGAGAAACAAACCATGATCTTTGTAGACAACTTCCAAACCTAGGAAGTAGGTAAGTGAACCCAAATCACTTATCTTGAACTCTTCTCTCATCTGATCTTTGATCTTCTTCATACCATCTGCATCATTTTCTGTCAATATAATATCATCTACATATACACATAGGTAGATGATCTCAGAATTACTCTTCTTAATAAAGAGTGAAGGATCTGCCTTGCTTGGTTGAAAGCCTTTGTCCTGCAAGAATGAAACAAGTTTGAAATTCCAAGCTCTTGGAGCTTGCTTGAGACCATACAATGCTTTGTTAAGTTTACACACATAATCAAGATAAACTTGATTCTCAAAACCAGGTGGTTGTGCCATATATACCTCTTCTGTTATCCAACCATTCAAGAATGCATTCTTTACATCTAGTTGAAGTATCTTCCAATTCTTGGAAGAGGCAATACTAAGAAAAGCCCTAATAGTAGGCATCTTTGCCACAGGAGAGAAGGTCTCCTCATAATCAATTCCCTGAGTTTGTGCAAAGCCTTCTGCTACAAGCCTTGCCTTATACCTGTTAATGGAACCATCAGAATTCTTCTTGAGTTTATAGACCCATCTTGAGCCTATTACCTTCATGGATGAAGTCTTGGGCACCAAATCCCAAGTGTTGTTTTCCTCAAGTGATTCAATCTCTTCCTTCATTGCATGCTTCCATTCTGTTTTTGCTTTGGCCTCTTCAAATGAAGATGGCTCCTCTTGGTTTATGTCCTGTGCTATGTAGATAGAATGTTTAGTTACTAATGAGGTGTCAAACCCATACCTTTCTGGTTTTTTCTTTTCCCTCATAGATCTTCTTACGCCATGATGTGATGATTCTGCCTCATGTCCAAGTTCTTGCAATTTTGCTTTACCTTTAGACTTCCATGCTTTGATCTTATCCATCTGAGATTCTTCATCATCCTCTGAGATGTCTTGTTCTTCAATCTTTGGTTGTTCTCTACCAAGCTTTGGAAAATCTTCTTCAAGATCATATGGTAAATTGACCTTCCTGCATGAATCTTCATACCATGAATTGTTCTCATCAAAAACTACATCTCTGCTTACCAAGAATCCTTTGTTGGTAGGGTTGTATAACTTGTAGCCCTTTTGATTGTTGTCATATCCAATAAATACACATCTTTCTGCCTTTGGATCCATCTTTCCTCTAACCTGTGAAGGAACATGAGCAAAAGCAATACATCCAAAAATTTTACAATGATCTAAGCTTGGTCTTCTTCCATTCCAAGCCTCATATGGAGTCATCCCATCAAGGGATTTTGAAGGCAACCTGTTAATCAAGTAAGTGGCTGTAGATACAGCCTCAGCCCATAAGTAATTAGGTAAATGCTTTTCATTTAACATAGACCTTGTAGCTTCAACAATTGTCCTATTCCTCCTTTCTGCCACTCCATTTTGCTCAGGAGTGTACCTTGTAGTTACCTCTCTTTTTATTCCTCTTTCTTGAAGAAAAGAATCAAACTCATGGGAGAAGAATCCTCCCCCTCCATCTGACCTTAGCTTTTTTAGTGATTTACCTGTTTGATTCTCCATAAGAGCCAAATATCTTTTGAAACATGAAAAAACTTCATCTTTGTGTTTCATAAAGAATAGGACAATCCATCTGCTGCAATCATCAATAAACGAGACATAATACCTTGATCCAGATATTGAAGCTTCCTTGCTAGGTCCCCATACATCTGTATGAACCAACTCCAAGAGATCTCCATGCATATAACCTTTCTTCATGAATGGTAACCTATGAGACTTTCCAAATTGACATGCACTACACTTATAAATCATATGTTGTTTTGACAAATTAGGGAGTCCAAGTACACTTTGGTCCCTGTAAATTTGCTTTAATGACCTTTCACCAATATGTGCTAACCCTTTGTGCCATACTTCCAATTCTGTGAGTGTCTTCTTACCATAATTAAAGAGAGCAATGTTTCTAGTGTCTTGTAATTCAAATGTGAACAATCTACCTGTCTTTTCACCTTTTGCAATTTTTTTGAAACCTTGACTTGGATCTTCAACAAATGCTCTTGCTTTTGTGAACCTGACTTGCAACCCTTTCTCTACTATCTGCCCAACACTTATCAAATTCTTTGTAATGGTAGGGACATAGAGTACCTTACTGAGTAGGTTGATGTTTCCGGCAGGTGCTTTGACATTGCCTATTTTCTCCACAGGATGTCTTGTGTCATCTCCTGTTTGTACCTCATGCTTATTCCTTGGATCTTCTAAATCTGATAGGAGTGCTACATTTCCTGCCACATGATTTGAACAACCTGAATCTATGTAGAAAACATGCTCATCAGATTTACCTTGTGGCATAGCCATGTTCATGATCAATAATGAATCCTCTTTGTTTGAGTTTTCTTTGTAGTTATTGAAGTCTCTCCTTCCTTTGTAGCCTCCTTGATAGTTTGAATGATTGTAGTTGTTGTAGTTGCCATGATAATTGTTGAACCTTCCTCTTGAGTAGCCATAACTTCCTCTATTGTATCCATTGCCTCGTTGATTCTTGGAATTCATAAAGAAATTTTCAGTTGTATGATTAGTTAATCCACAAATAGAACATGAGTTGGAGTCTTGGGATCTCCCCCTGCCTTGTCTACCTCCTCTTCCTCTACCTCTGCCATGTCTTCCTCTACCTGCATAGTTAGCTTGATATGTACCTACTTCATCATCCACTTTCTTTGCCTTTCCTTTGTTATCTTTGGACTTGCTTTTATCAGTGTATAAAGTTGAAGATTGATTACCTTTAGAGCTTTCTCCATTTTTGATAAGCTTTGCCTCTTGAGTAAGTAGTTGTCCAATGAGTGTATTGAAATCAGGTACATGCATGTCCATGTGCAAATCCATAGCTGTGGTGAACGCTTCCCACTTGTCATCTGCCTTCAAGCCATTGATGACCTGGCTTACAATTTGCTCTTCATCTATTACCTCTCCAATGCTTCCCAACTGATCTGCTATGTCCTTGAGCTTTGTGACAAAATCAGTCACATTTTGTTTGGGAGCCTTCTTGAGAGTTGTGAAATCCAGCCATAGTTGATGCTTCCTAGCTTTAGTACTTGAAGAAAAGAAAGCTTCAAGTGCATCCCACACTTCTTGAGATGTCTTACAACTTCTAATGTGAGGCAACAAAAAATTTGAGATAGAGTTGAGGAGATAAGACCTTGCAAGTGCATCCTTGGAGCACCATGTGCTCAATCTTTCTTGCTCTTCTTGTGTTGGTTGACTTTTGTTCCTGAAACTTGGCATAACTTGATCTCCAGCCACATAACCATATAAACTTCTACCTTGGAGATAAGCTTCCATCCTTAATGACCAAGCTGAGTAATTACCTCTATCCAATTTGTCAATTGATGAAGGAAATCCATCTGCCATGTTGTCCAACCTTGCTCTGATACCATTGTGAAGAGATGGATAGGTATGTGTTTGAAGATGAAGAGGTGTTGCAAAATCCTTGATCTACACCAGCCAAATGAACTCCAGGAGTATATGGTGGGCCCTTTTAGCTTGCCAATGGATGTATTAGACACCCTATGTACCTTGGAAGATCACTCTCAAAAAGATAGATCAAAACAGATAAGTTGGAGTTAGCTCAGAGGTGAAGAACTTGCTATTCTTGGTACATACACTTGTCCAGTGTTTTGCATATTTCTCTGAGCACAGTAGCAATAAAATTAATTCCTCTTGGGGAAGTCTAGTTAACTTAAAGAGCTAACTTTCAAGAGTAATCTCTCAAAAATAATGAACCACACACTGAGAATGATGTTTAGCAAGTGATGACATCATCTCGATTTTCATGGGGTGCTACAGTTTGAGACTAGTGAGCAGAAAAATGAACATAACTCAAGCTTGGAAAATCCAATGATTATGGAAATTTGTATGCTTATACTAGACAGTGAGCTGAATCCAACAAGATTTAAATCAATGAATTTGAATAAGTACACACTGAGAAACAGCTATGACAAGGTGAGTAAAAAAGTCGGGTACCTGACAGAGAAGTGAAGATGAACAGACATTGTTGACTTCAACTGAACATAACTGAAGATTCAAACATTCAAATAAAATGAAAATTGGTGAGCATATAGTAGACTTATAAAGCTAACTTTCCCAAGTTAAATCACTGAAAATGATGCACCAAGCTTAGAGAAACCATCTCTGCAATCTGACTGAGAAAACTGAGAGTAATGGCAGTGAGTAGTACACTTCACAAGAACATGGAAATATGAACCCAAATGATCATGAAAATGAAAGTATAATTCTTGTAAAATACAATGGACTTACTGATACATATGTGTGCCTTGTAATCACACCTTGATATGGCATAAAGCTCAGCTCTTGGAGGTCTTCACATAGGTCTCTCTAACCACGACTAAAATTGCCATCTATTTATAGTTGAGTTTGGGAGGCTAACTTCCCTCAATCACTCTCCAATCAATCAATGATTGATTTGATTCTCTACCTACCACAAATCACGAATTCGTGGCTCCTCTTTCCCTTTTCGATCAAGTGGACTCAACCACTTAAGATTCTCTCACTTTTACATTAAGTAAACTCTTCAAAAGTTACAGAGGTAGTTCACAAGTGAACTTTACATAGTCTTCATTTTAAGGCTTCTTCTATGACTTTGTGGGACTCAAGCCAATACTTAGGCTTGTCATAGACTTTATCCAACACATCATGCAAGAACAAAGCATATAGAGGTACACTACCACTATATTCAAGAGCAGATAGCTAAGAAGCACATTGAGCTAGTTTATGTTCCTTCTAGTGAGAATGTTGCAGATATTTTTACCAAAGCATTGACTAGAGATAGTCATGAGAAGATTTGTAGGTTACTGAAGCTTGTATCAATATGACATTGAAGGAGGGATTGTTGGAATCAATGTCAATATGGTTCCAAAATCATCCAACAATAGTCCAAGATTGTGCAACAATCAAAATAAGAGGCTATCTCTTCAAGCCCCACGTGTGTGCATGGAATAATACGGGTTTTGTTATGTTCATTGTACAAGCAAGAGAACGTGGCAGTGTGGTTAGATCAAAGTCATGTCTCTGTTAAACGATCAAATTTGATCGTAGTTTTTTTGTTAATTGTAGCTTTTCAAGATATGCTTTATTTGTTGTGCTTTTGAAGGGATACACAAACTATATAAAGAGGTTCTTGGCTCAGTGTTCACTTACTCACTCAAAGATCTCAAGCTAGAGTTTGGAGGTCTTCTTGAAGAGAGAATGTTCACACACTCTTGAGGAGGTGGAGTTTTGGTGAAGGAGAGGCTACTCTCTTGGAGCAAGAAGTCTTCTACAAGGTGGTGGTAATTATCTTTTGTGAGTTAACCTTATATTTTGTTTTAAGGGTCTCTCTAACCTAATGTCAAAATTAGGGTTGGTTGATTTACAATTTTGTTACACTATTTTGTGAGAATAAGATTAGCTTCGTGGCTCATTCACTTCACACACACTTAGATTATTTCAACATAATCTAAATTTTGTATCATCATCTTCTTGGATATTCTTCCATTAGTGATTGCACCACTTTATATGGTTGAGTATTACTCCCATGTTGTAATTTGGACATCTATTATTTTTAGTGAGTAAGCATCCCGTTTACGTTCCCTATCCTTGTATCAAGATCTCATTCTTTCTAACTCTCACTTATCATCTTAATTAATTAAATGTGTATGCTCAAAAGGTTTTAGTATTGGAACGATCCTGGGACCCAAGGACTAGATCTCCTTCCTTTAGGCCTTTGTCTATGATATGTGCATCATAATATGCTTTTTGCGTTTGTTTCGCAGTATAAATTCTCACGACTGCTTGTAGTCTTGTTTTGTGTAATTTCTCAATTTGCCCTACTTGCTTGGATAGCTCATGTCATGTCCCCTCATACTCTTGTGTTACTTCCAAAGTAGGTACCAAAAAGTCAATTGGCAAGATTGCATTTTGTCCATAAACTAGACTAAATGGAGTACTTCCAATGGCTAATGGCTGTTTTGTAAGCCACATGGAAGGCCCAAATTGCATGATGCAATTGTTTGTCCCAATCTGACCTTCCATTGTTGACTATCTTTGTCAACATAGTACATAACACTTTATTGGAACTCTCTGCTTGACCAGTGGCTTGAGGGTGATAGGGGGCTGATTTTTTATGAATCACTAGAAATTCATTCATCAATGTAGCTCAGTGATGAGTAGCACCTCCTTTAATGTCAATCCGGGAAGACGTGAGGATGGTATGAAGACCTCGAGCAAGTGGAAGCACAAGTGCGTGAGTGAGAAGCACACCAACATGCACACACATACACACACACGCGCACACACGGTAAGACAAAGAGTGCGGAGCAATGGAGTTCTTTAGATTACTTTCACAAGCTCTTACCAGTTCGTTTCAATTACAATCTACCCTCAAAAATGAGCTCTCTAGCTCCTTTTATAGTTTTTGACTAGCTTTGGCCCTGTCCAGACCTAGTGTCCGGCCTAGTTAAAAATTAGGTTCCAGGGCTTATTTGAGGGCTCAAACGAGATCTAAAAAATATGAAAATTGGCAGGTAGATACTTCTAAAGCTCCTCAAGCTCAAGGACTCCTTGGCTTGCACAAAATGGAGCTACAAAAATACGAAATGATATTTACATAGGTTTTAGTGATGAAAATCACTATTTGTGTAGGGTTTTCTCTATTGATTTGTCATACACCTCTTTGAGCTCCCTACTTGCTCTTTCTTCTCGTGTGCTCAACTCCTTGATGTCTTGAAAAATTAGATGGCCTACTTGCCAGATCTTCTTTGACTCCCTTGTCTGCTGCTAACACCCCCCCCTCTCTCGCGTCTGTCGTCCCTGACAGACCCTTGTTGTGAGGGTTTTTGAATGTAGTACTCGACGACATCCTGCGCTAGGTGATGTTCGGCAATCCTCAATCCTTTGGCCAAATCTGTGAGTAGCGCATCCCAATCTACTGGCCCGGGAACCTCTGGATGTGGTATACGTAGCTTTTCGGAATGTAGAGCTTGTTCCACTGCAAACAACTGCAAGAGATGGGATGGTCTGGGAATGAATATCTCGGAGTGATATTCCCAGAATCCCGTGACGAACATCTCTTCAAACGTTTGTTTGAAGCAGGCCGGTAGATATTTGATGCGAGCGTGCCATGCATACACAACATTAATCGATGGGGTTGTGCTCATGTCGTATACAAGGTCCTGATTACCTTCATTAAATCCCAATGCTGAGAGATGCGGTTCCTTGACATTTTTGAAGGTCCTGAAGGTGACCAACATAAGTTCGAAAATTTTCAGGCACATTTGAGTCATGACATCAGGTACATTCTTGAACCGGACCCCCCAATGGCGAATCGTCGAAATCATATATCCAATCGTAGGTGGCCCCTTCGGGGGTGCGAAGTACACATAATTGAGCCACTTCTCACAACCTTTAATTGTCAGCACTGTTTGTGTGTACTCCGGCCATGATCTCCTTCGAAATACAGGGCAATAACATGGGTTATATTTGATGTACAAGGGCATGTTGTTCCATGTTCGGACCATTTCTGGGTATGTTTCGAGCAGCCTAATTCTCCACATTGGTTGGCGAATATGTCCCTGCTTGGCACTTTCTGGGATGTCGTCAGGTGCAAATTGGGTGGCAGAGGTGGGTTCCCTTGAGGTGTGGTGCTTGATCTCTGCGTTGTAATCTGCCATTAGCACGCACAAGGGAACATACAGGTCGTCCGATGGGCTGATCCACCTATGGTGTGAGAGATTCTGAAAATAATCGGACTTTATTACCACCTCTTCTAATTTTGACATCAGTGCGATTTGGACTGCCACCCTGTCATCATGCGTCGTGGCGACTTTCTCTAATTTCTGCATCCATTCAGGTGCCTCAATTTCAATTGTGTCCATGCCCTGTTCTGTTCGCTTACCCCCGGGTGTTGGCATCGGAACATAGGGATCTTCAAATGTTTCTTCTACTTCTATTGGCACAAGATCTTCCGGCTCTGGTTCTGCCAAGGGGGAGGGTTGGCGTTCATATACAAGCACTTTCTTTTCCAATTCTTCAATTTTTTCTTTGAGCGCTGCTACTTCGTCAGCTGTGTCAACTGTGGTCGGTACTTCTATGGGTGGTGCTGGTTGAGCTGCCAATTGCCTTCGTAGTTCATCTCTTTCCTTTTCTAAGTCTGCATGGGCTGCGAGGAGATCCGCATGGGTTTCCAAAATGATCTGCATATTATCCGAGGGAATAGCCTTAAATCTCTCTGGGTCTATGTCCTGTGGGGAACCTTCCATGGCTAACTCCAAGTTCTCTTCATTTTGTGTCTGCAGCCGTCTATTTTCTTCTAGGGCTGCCGACATATGCTTCCATAATAGAGCCATGTTTCGGCGGAGTTTGAGGTTCTCTGTGATTTGAGAATGTAGCAGCTCGTCCATGTGTCGTCGCTCTTCATCATCTGCTTGGGGTGTGTTGGCTACTAATTGTGCATGTTGTTCCTGTAAGGTTATGTGCTGCTCTTGTAGTAGCTGCTTCTGCTCTTCAAGATCCTTAAACCGTGCTTGGAGATCTTCGTGGCTTTGGAAAAGCCTTGTATGTTGGTTGTCCAGATGTTGGTAATGTTGCTGAAGTTGGGCCATGCATTGATACATACTATTAAATACATTATTAATGGGGATGGATGCAGGGAGGGTGTGATGTGCAGCGGGGAAGGGAAAGGGGAAGGGGAGTGTGGATGCAGTGCTGGGAAATGGTGAAGTGGGTGGTGGGGGAATGGGAGATTGTGGTGGTATGGGGGAAGGGAGAGGTGCGGTGGAAGGTGATATGTCCATAAAATCTGTGGTGGAAGCAGTGGTGGTAGTGATTGTGAATAGTGGAACAGTGGGTGCAGTGATTGTGGTGAATGTGTACAGTGGTGTGTGCAGTTGTGGATGTGAATTGCCCGAAAGTGTGGGTGGGGGAATGGGGATGTCAATAGATGCCGTTAGGACTACAGTGGTAGTGGGGGTGTATACACGGGAGGTGTTGAGAGGGTGTGTGGGTTGATAGGCCGTTTGCGTTTCAGTCATGGCGATGGGTTCGGAGGTGGTAACGGTGGTAGTTACATTGGTGATGGGAGGTGAATGTGGTGGAGAGGGAGGAGAAGGTGGTAAGGGAGGTGATGGAGGTGCGCTTGATGTATGGGCATCCTCGGTGTCGTGAACGGTGTGTGCAGTGCCCGTGGTTGTGGGGGTGCCTTGTGGTCCTGATCCTAATACATTCATTTGTTTTCCCGTTCGTGGGGGACGTCTTCCATATCTTTTCTCTGTCCTTCGTGATTGCGCTAGTGCAGTATGCACCGTTTCAGGTACTCCCAAAGCATCTGATATCATTTCCAAGGTGGCACGGTATTGCTCGTCCACGCCTTCCTCCTCCAGAATCTGGTTCATGAGGGCTTTACCTGCTGCTAATGACAGCCTGTGCTGCTGTTGGACTCGGTTCATCGTATCATAGAGCTTCTTTAATGCGTTAGTATAGGCGGGGGCACCTTCCAGTACTTGTATGGCTTCCTGATCATACTCTTGTTCTTCTTCTTCTGATTGTCCACCCCGTGTCTCCTCATGTTCTTCTTCTTCTTCGTCCACATTGACTACGTCCGGTTGGCTGGGCTGGGGTTGGTCTAGGGCAGTGGGCTGTCCACCAGCTTGCTCTGCTTCAACTTCTGCGTTTACAGCGTCGATGATTCTAGCCACTTCTTCGTCCGTTAAATCCTCCAGAGTGAATCCATGCGGGAATTCCAGATCAGTCGGTACTGGGGGAAACACAAGATTCGGGCCATCTGTGCTATGCTTGGGTAACCTGATGGTAAATGGTTGCACTCGTCGGGGAAGTCTTGGGGTTGTTTCCGGCGTTAGGGTTGCACCGCGAGCTTGTGCACAAGGCATCTGGACAGTGCCTCTCATCTTCTTTGACGGAGGCCCCACAGCTGATAATCTACATTGAAACTCCTGTGCTCTGGACCAAACGAGAGCCCTCTGCACCGGTACATCATATGCGAGACATCTGTATACAATTCTTGTAAGTGCGCAGCAACCATACAACACAGACTTTTGCTTCTTATACCATCTTTGATGAGCCATATGAATCTGGTCGATAATCCAGTGGGGCATATTGATGGACAAATCAAAAGCATCCGCCAGGTAGAGGCTAAACCAGATTTTTTTGGGAGGCATTGTGAACCTGTCTTGCGCGGGAAATGCGAAGTGTTGCATGACCATACGTAGATGAATGGCAATCGTCGGCGTCATCGCAACCATGTCCTTTAGTTTCGTCAGATTCCTGTTCTTCATATTATCTGGAACCATGGTCTCTTTCTCCGTAGGAATGTGCATTCCGTGCATATCAAGAGCTTCTCTCACCAAGTTGATCGTCAAGCGGAAACGCTTCAGCTCATTGCCCCTTGTGAGTGATGGGAGCACAAAGGAGCTGTATCCTTTCTTGTCTTTGCTGGGAGTGAGGGTACTAATTAGATATGAGCACCTTAGAAAATCTGGCTTTGGTAGTTGGAACTTGAAGTAATCATAAAGCCCAGCCTTCTTCCATATTGGCTTCAGTCCCTCATTATTCTGTAGCTTTTCAAACTCTCTGGTAAAGAAGTGGTATCTGCCCCACCGTCCATTGAATTCTACTTCGGACTCCCACATATATGTGCCTTCACCCAGAGGTCCGGCCACGTCACTGAACCAGTGTGAAGCTTTTCCCACCGGCATTGTATGACCCTGTGGAGGATTCTGAATTGGTATGGCGTGCAATGCTCGTAATGCCGCTGGTCTTTCCTTTAATTCCTCCTCGACCGGAAGGCTTTCAATGTCCACAATTTGGGGGCCGGTGCCTGCCTGGGAGCTAGTTCCTACTGTATCTGCCATGTTACTTCTTGCTTCCTGTCTCTGTGAGAATATAGAAACATGTGTTAACATTGTACAGGACAAGAGAGAATTGTTGTGGTTCCCATTACAACATTAACATGCGGGTCGGGAGCGATTAATGGGTTAGTAAGTGCTCGGAGCGAGTGTGTGTGTAGTTAAGAGTTCAGTAGACCTAAGAGCTAAGTGGAGTGATAAAGTGTGGTAGTTGTGTGGTTAGTAGGTAAACATGGATTTACAAATGGGTCAGGAGGTTTGTTACAAGTCTTGGGCTGCCAAATGCAGCAGATAGATTTGGCTATAGGTTTCGTAGAGACTCTAGAGAGTTTAATCGGTGTCTCGGTTTGAAAATGAGGCCTTTTAGGGGCCCATTTACAAGTGATTATGTGCGAGCTCATGGGCCTTGGATTGTTCCTGATTGTTGAAAATGAGTGGATGCCCGCTGTGCGAGGGAATGGATCATACTGTATGGGGTATGGTCTTGGTGTAGTTATTTGAGCCCGCAAACAAGCCTTAGGCACCCAGATTTGTCTTGATTGTGGTCTAGCCTTCATCGACCTTTTGGGCACCCAAATAGACTTCATGTTATCAGAAGAATTTCTGAAAGGCTTCTTATTAGTGTCGTGTTGTTGGTTACTAATAAGAGGCTTTGCCCGTGTGGTTGGCTTGAGTGCAACCGGGTGTTCTCCTTTCCGCACCCACACTTGTTTCACTAGCTGAGACGTTTTGCTGCGCAGGTACTTTTGATCTCCGACATAGGTAGTACTCTGCTTCTTCTGCCTTTCATCCACCTTTGGTTGTTGCCTCCCTCTGGCCTTTGGAAAAGAAGGGAGTTCCGTTGTGGTTCTGACTCCTTTTTTGAGATCTTCATTCTTCTGCGTCACATAGCCTTGGACAAGAACAGCATGGTCAGCTTCATGTGCACCCCTGGAAGGACCAGGAGTCTGTGCCTTTCCTAGTTCCTTGAGTGCTCCATTATTTAACTCCATTGTAATTCTAGTCTGATTCACCCATACCTGAAGAAGTCCACTTCTTAGGTCTAAGTTGACTGCTTGGTCATAAATCCAGTCTTGTCCCAGGACAAGGGGTTCCGTGAGGTCCTCATCTTGGCATACTAGCGCTTTAACTGTCATTGCCTCATCATGAATGTAGAGGGGAAGTTCCACCTCGCCCATGCAAGGGGTTTCCACGCCTCCCAATCCTATGAGATATGCTTCCACAGGATTGACAGTTAACTGCAACTCTTGACAGTAAGATGATTTAACAGCACTAGTGGCTGCACCTGAGTCAATCAAGGCTCGTACAGTCCTTGCACTCTTTCCTTGTCCTATATCTACGGTTATGAAAGGACGTCGATCCGTTATCCTATGTGAGCTAACACATGAAACTTCACACATAGCCACGTCATATCCTTGATCTGCAAATGCGTCTTGCCTAGGATGCTCTCTACCTTGTCTTCTTAGTTTCATTCTTCGTATGCGCTCTAGGGCTTCTGCTTGAGCTTCTTCTCGAATTCGCTTTTCTTCCTCTTTGCGTTTCTTGGCAGTGTTGAGTCGACTTAGCATTTCCTCTGTGAGAGGTTCCTGATACAACTTAACTCTGCAACCGCTAATATAGTTTGGTAGAACATCGCCTTCTAATGTGGCTAGTTGCACTGCTCCACTTGTTGAGATCCTATTGATGATCATAGGTCCGTAGCCTCTCTTTTCTAGCTTCCTTGCATGTTGTTTCAATGTGTAAACTAAAACTAGATCTCCTGCTTTCAAGCCCTTATCCTTCACATGGGCATCAAAGTATGCCTTCTGTCGTTTCTTTGCCGCATATATCCCTGCAGCTGCTCTCAGTCTTGTTTCTCCTAATCGTTCAAGGTCAAAGATCCTAGAGGAGAGCTCATGACCTATCCATTCGTGCTCTTGTGCTATTTTCAATGTAGGTATCAAAAAGTCTAAAGGTAGCACCGCGTTTTGGCCAAATACCATCTGAAAGGGAGTGGCTTGGAGTACCGTTTTATAGGCGACTCGGTATGCCCAAACAGCATGGTGCAACTGTTTGTCCCAATCAGAGCGTTTAGTGTTCACTAATTTTGTCAGTACATTGCATAGGATCTTATTAGTGCTCTCAGCTTGTCCATTAGCCTGAGGGTGATAAGGGGCAGACTTCTTGTGTATTACCAAGAATTCTTGGAGCAGATTTTCAATAACTTCATTCAAGAAGTGAGTGCCTCTATCACTTACCAGCTCTATAGGTAGCCCATATCTTGTGAACACATTCTCAAACAAGAATTTAGCAGTTGTTTGAGCATCGTTCTTCGTCGTAGCCTTTACCTCTACCCACTTAGTTAGATAGTCTGTCGCAACAATGATGTATTCTGCATGAGAACCCTTAGCTGGGGGATTAATAGGACCTACGAAGTCTATTCCCCACTTAGAGAATGCACGTCCACCCATCATAGGTTTCAATGGCATCTCATCTTTTCGTATAGGATACTGAGTTCTCTGACAGACATCACACCGTTTCACATAGGTATGTGCATCCATGTGAAGGGTAGGCCACCAGAAGCCCGCAAATAGTACTGCCTTGATCACCCGATCTGGTCCAAAGTGTCCTCCTGCTACACCTTGGTGAGCAGTTTCCAAGATCTTAAGATATTCACTTTCATGGACACACAGTCTCAGGTAACCATCTTTACCGCGTTTGTATAGATTATCACCAATGAGTGAGTAATCGAGGGCTTCTTGTTCTAAACTCCTTTTCCTAGCCAAAGTCATGTCTGGAGGGAATGTGTTTGTCCTCAGGAAGGATACTAGAGGTTCGCTCCACTCTGGCACAATGGATACTTGATACAGAGTAGCGTGTTCCACCGGTGGTTTAGTGCAACAGATTGAGCATTCCTTGCACAACTTTTGGACATCAGCTTCCATAGTTGGCCAATGCACTCCTAGTCTCCTTAGAGTCTGTAGGGTTCGTTGTTTTGAATAGTGTTGCTCTAATGCACCTACATGTGCTAATTGCAACCATTTAGCGTACTCATCCTCTTCTACGCAACAAGCCAAGATCCCCTGATCTGTGTGCTTGTACATACTTCCTGCCATGATGTGGTACTTTTGGGCTTTTACAACCTCTTTATTCCGTGTGTTTACCACTGGATGGTTAGGCCCGTATGTCAATACTGGTACCAATGGCTTAGCCCACTGCGGCACCACCTCCAAATTAAACAAGTAAGCATCAGGAAGATCATCTGACACTCCCTGTGGGGCTTCTCCGGAGGTGAGCCTAGAGAGATGATCAGCTCTTAAATGAGTCCTACCTTTCCTTACCACGACCTCAAAGTCATATTCCATGAGCAAGAGAAACCACCTCACTAATCTTCCTGTATTGCATGGTTTGTTTACGAGGTATAGCAAAGCCTGATGATCAGTAAAAAATTTAAACTTATTTGCAAGCAAATAGTGTCTAAATTTCTTGACTGCATATACCATGCCTAAACCTTCTCTCTCCGTAGTGGTGTAATTTCGTTCAGCTGCATTCAACTGTCTACTGGCATAGGCAATTGGAAGATCCATATTACCTTCACCAGTAGGTTGTGCAAGCACACATCCAATGGCATAATTGGATGCATCCACATGAACATGGAATGGCTTATTCCAATCTGGTGTGGTCAAGATTGGTGCTGAACATAATCTTCGTTTAAGCTCCTGGAAGGAATTCTCACATTCGTCAGTCCATTCAAAGTTAGTCAGCAGTCCGTACATGGGCTTCGCAATGACGGCATACATGTGTATAAATCGTCGGTAATAACCACAATGCCCCATGAAAGCTTGTACTTCCTTGACATTTTTTGGCCTAGGTAGCTCTGCTATAGCTCTCACTTTTTCTTCATCAGTGGATATGCCATTCTTTGACACTATGTGTCCTAGAATCTTGCCTTGCCTGACCATGAAAACACATTTTTCTGGGTTCAGGCAGACCTGATACTCTCTACATTTGTCAAAGATTTGTCTGAGTTCAGGAATATGGGTTTGTCTAATATTTGAATGAGCGCAAAGATCATCAACATAGACTTCTAAATTCTTCCTCAGGAACTCCTTAAATACATGGCACACTCTGGAAGGTTGCTGGCGCATTGGTAAGCCCAAATGGCATTACTCTAAAGGCAAATATGCCCCACTCTGTGGCAAAGGCTGTCTTATGCTGATCCTCTGGAGCTATGGCTACTTGATTGTAGCCCGAAAATCCATCAAGGAAACTGTACACTTCCTTGCCTGCCACTCTTTCTAAGAGATGTTCTGTGATGGGAAGCGGATAGTTATCTCGAATCGTGGCTGCATTAACCTTTTTCAAGTTAATGCACACACGCAGCTTGCCATTCTTCTTGGGCACCACCACAATGGGGGATACCCATTCAGTGTGCTCAATTTCATAGATAAATCCAGCTTCAACCAGTCTATCTATCTCTTCTTTGATCTTAGCAGCGTAATTATCGTTATATGTGTAGGGCTTTTGCTTAGAGGGTTTAGCATCTGAGGTCATGGGGATGGTGTGTGAGCATATGTCTGGGTCAACACCCTTCAAATCCTTGTAACTCCAAGCGAATACATCCCTGTATTCCCTTAGCAAGGCTATTAACGCATGCTCTTCTTCCTCTGTTAGGTCATGGCCTATGTAAGTACATCTCTCCTCTCCTTCTTCTAGGGCCACAACTATTTTCTTGGTGGTTTCTTTGTTATCATAGGCCTCTCCTGCTTGAGCCTCTCGTTTAGGCATCCTTATCATGACTCTCCTGTCATCTATCTCATATTTCTTAAAGTTTTCTGGGACCTCAAACAAAGATTCTTCCTCTTCTGGTGAGACTTCTCTCTTCTTCCGTTTCTTTCCTTCTTCCTTTGGGGTCACATGTGTGGCTAATCTTACATCATTTGTAAGCTCTCCATGCCTCTGGGGTTGAAATTCTACTTCATGGAAGTATTCTTCATCTAATGCAAAGGGTGGGTCCATGATGATTGACTCTAGATCGGAGTCACTTGCATCCTCAAAGACATCAGGGCTAGGTTCGCATTCTTCTAGAACTGCCTCTCCCATGATTGGCTCTATGGAGAAGACTGAAATATCATAGCCATCCTCATCACAGTGAGGTGTCCATTGTTCTTCATTGATGGCTACGTCCATTGTTGCTAGGATTTCTGCCCAGCCATGGGGTTCAAATTCTTCGTCAGGAAATACTACAGGTGCATAGGCTGGGTCTTGAATGGGTCTATGTGTTTCGTTTGCACCTATATCTCTGGCCTTCTCCCTCTTCTCTTCTTCCACTGCTACTTTGCACATCCATAAGTGGGTGTCTTCATGCATCCATGAGGATCCTGATCCTATGGAATGCACAGATTCCGTGTCATCTTTGGCTCTATGGATGGGATTCCATTGGATAGGGGGAACATCTCTATGAGAGTAATCCTTGAGATTGACTTTGGTCGTAACACCTAAGTGTTGCAGGTACAAGGAATTAGTTCCCCAATCCTGTACCACTTGCAACTGTCGCATGAATGGTCGTCCCAAAATCATCTCATAGGCATGATTTTTGCTAAAGTCACATATAGCAAAAGTATGTTCAAACTCAACACCACAGGTGGTGAGAGTTATTCCTTCTAGCAATCCTAGGGGTCTCTCTATGTGACCATCGGCCATTTGCAACTTCATTCTCGTTGGCCTGAGTGCCGGCTTGCCCCAACGTTTCCACAGGGAAGTGGTGGCAATTGCAACTCCTGCACCTGAGTCCAAAATTGCCTTAGTGGTGTATTCCTGATAAGTAATGGGAAGATAGGTGTTCCCTTCTTCACCTTCACACATATCTCCTATCTTATCCAAGGGTATCTCTGGCACTGTCCTATGTGATCCTACCTGGGAACGAGATTTTGCTATCTCAGGTACTTGTTTGGCTACCTGTTTCCACGATTCAGGTCTAACCTTGAGTAGCTCTTCTAACTTGAGATTGCGCTGCACGTTAGTGTTCTTCCCTACCTCTGTGTTCCTAGGTATGACTGAATCTTCATTTCTTACCATGACTGTGGGTGCTCTCATGCACGTGGACTTGGCTTCCCATGGGCCCGTGAAGTGGGGTAATTCCTGTAAAGAATTAGACTCGAAGTCTAATCTTTCTTGAGATTGGGTGCTCTCATGTTCCCCGTAAATAGATGGGATGTCGTGTGGGAATTGGTCGTGTGCATCATCCACAAGTTCAAAGGGAGGGGCGACTTCACTTTCGTTATCCCATTTATCTTCTTGTATTTCTCGCAGGAAGTCTGGTGCAAACCGATTCATAGAAGAAGAAGTGTCTGGCTCCGTAGAATTAGGCACATAAGCAACCTGGGAAGGAGGGCTTATTCTATCGTTGGCTCTTTCCTCGCTCTCATAGATGTTTGGAGCACAAGCTTCCTGGGGAGGATTACTTATTCTATTACTTTTTCGAACAGGCACATATGCTCCCTGAGAAGGAATGTGGACAACCTGTGGAGGTACGTGAGCTTTCAAGGGAGGCACATCTGCCTTTTGGGGGGGAAGATAAGCTTCTTGAGGAGGCACCTGGGCTTCCTGAAGAGGCTGGCTTATTCGTTCTCTTGCCCTTTCCTTTCTTTGAGGGGCAGGTTCCTTCTCTGATTGTGCAATTAGCCTCTCTATTCTTTCTAGCAGTCCGTCAAAATGTAACTGCGTCTTAGCTGAGCTAGAGATGTTAAAGAGGCGACTAGCTTCAAACATGGTCTGAGCCAATTCCACCATTTTGGCACAAATTTTAGTTCGTTCAAGCTCTAGCTCGGCTCTAGGGTAGCATTTTTCATGATCGGTTATGGTTGGCCCTTCTTGGATTCTGGCCTGATAAGCTTTAAGCATCATATTAAGGTCTTCGGGAGTGGGATCTGCTAGGACTGATCCTACTCTAGGGGGTGGTGGGTTTATGTGAGGCGGGTTGGAAGGTGGCTGGTCGGATGGCGATGGGAAAGGTGGTGGTGGGGTAGTGTGAGAAGGAGTTTGAGATGTGAGTTCAGTTATCCTGGCTTTGGTTTCTCTTATGCTTTCCTCAAGTTCACTCATCTTTTTAGCCCATTGTCTTTTCATTCTTTCTCGACTATCTTTCCACGCTCTAGTCCTTTTCTTGGTTATGCTCTCAGTTTCACTAGCTGTTGGGCTCTTTTCCTGGTCTACCCCTTGGTTTTGCTGCAATGCTTGAGCTCTAGTGACTACCTGTACTGGTGCGGTGGAAGTCACGCTCCCTGTGGAGTCTACCACTAATCCAACAACGTTGATAGGAGTGATTTTTGGCATGTTATTGGGATTTTTAGGGCAATCTCGTAAGAGATGCTCTTTTCCACAATCTTGGCAAAAGCCTGGGATCGTCACTGACTGGGGTTGTGTAGGTGGAGGTAAGGGACAATCACGAATGAAGTGATCTCCTTGGCATCTGTAGCACGGTCCTCTTGGGAATGGAGGTCTTACCTGCCTAGGTTGTGGCCTAGGGTTGGGGTTGGCGTACATGACATTTGCGTAATCCGTTTCCCAACTAGATTCATTTGGCTCTTCACCATAGTAAGACTCACCATGTTCAGGAGACTGTATGAAGTAAGCCTGGGGACTCTCAACATGCGTAGAATCAAAGCTATGGTCACTGGGATCACTTTCTGAAAGCAATGGTGTTATGGGGACTATAGCTCGGTTTAGGTTTTCTTCTGCTGCTGCATACTTTACCGGAATCACATTAGCTGGAGCTGGGGGTTGTTGTGCTAGCACAGGCTGAGGCCTTTGTTGGTTTTGGTAGGGTTGGTAGGTTTGCTGAGGCCTAGCATACTGCTGAGGTGGATATTGGTTCTGGTATCTGCCTTGTTGAGGGTAGGTCTGAGGGTAGGTTTGCCTCACCGCTTGCTTGTTGTATGGGCAGTCTTGTGCTGTGTTATTTGTATATCTTCGTTCGATAGTGCAGTACTGGCTACTAGGGTTTACTTGGGGTTGAGCCATAATGGGACATACATTCGCCAAGTGGTCGCCACCACAAGTGTAGCATCTCTTCACAGGAGCAAATCTCGGAGTTTGTTTGCTAGAGACACCTAATTTCTGAGCTACTTTCTCTGCCAGTTCCTCAATTGATGTGGATTGCGTGGAAGAGTGACTAGATGCACTATCTGAATCTTTGTAGATTTTGGAAAGCTCTAGTTCTTCCCCTAGGTTATCTTCAATGTCGATGCATATGCGTACACACTCTTCTATAGTCCTAGGGTCCTTCAGATACACATAGGATCTCAATTTCGTACTCAACAATCCATCCAAGAATAAGGCTACTTGTTTAGCTGGTGTAGGTAGTTCTGAAACAGGACATCTTTCAAGATATTGCCTAAATCTTCTTCCTGCAAGTCTCACAGTTTCTTGAGGGGTTTGCTTGAAGCTGTGAATCAATGAGGAGGTATTGTGTCTTATGCCACTCTTAGAGAACTCTACGATGAAAGCTTCCAGAAGTTGGTCTATGCTCCTGAACTGTCGCTCATCCAATGGTTGAAACCATGTAAGTGCTGTGTTCCTAAGGGTTAGACCGAAGGCATTGTACTGCGTGAATAGATCCTCCACTTGTTCAGCTCTCAAGACTTGCTTGAACTCCGCCACATGATCATAGGGATCTCCTGTGCCATCAAAGTAATTCTTCATGGACTTAACTAGCTGGGTTGGCCTCAGAGTTCTTGTGTGCTCTCTAGGTCTCGGTAGAGGGAATCCATCCACATTTCTCTGATTCCGGTGAGCCCTAAGTATCTCAGGTTCTACTCTATTTGTTTCCGTCCTCGTTCTTTCTCTGCCCACGGGGTTGGCAAAGCTTACCTCTGGTCTATCTCTACTTCTGTCTCTTTGCATTCCATGCGCTTGGGATGTTCCAGCTCCAGGGTGACCATAGGATACATTCGATCTTGGTTGGGGGAAAATGAATTCACCCTTCCAAGTGTAAGCATGCCTATCATTTTCTGTCACCACAAAGATCCTTTCCGAAGTGTGATCTAAGTAGGTCACTCTACCTGGGCTATCCGGATCCTTAAACTCATAGATCATGACAGTTCCTATATCAGTTGGCTGATTAGATTTATATCTCCAAAAGGCTTCGTCCGTTTCTCGATTGAGGAGCAACTCTATGCTCTTGTTGTCTTGGGGAACCCACTCAGGCGTGATAATCCTAGTGAGAACAGATTTGCCTCGAGGGGTTCTAGGTTCCGCACCCATGTTTCCTTGCTCCAGGTCACCTAAGTCCGCTTCAGGGATTACATTTCCAAATTCATCTGTCCTATCTGGGTGACCGGTGACTACGTATATGGTTCCTTCCTTGTCCAGGTATGCACCATTTTCAAATTTGACAGCTGGGTGCTCCAATCCAATGGATTGATCAGGATTCCTAATCTGTACCACAGATCTTCCTAGGCCGTCCTCATAGATGCTAGCACCTAATCGGTTGGTCCTAAGGTATTCCAACTGTGTTTTGTAAGGGCCTTCTACCCTGTGCAAGTATGGCACTCCTGAACTTCCTGTAGGTCTGTCCATGCCTTGAGACATCTCTGATGTACTGGTCTCAGAGCTAGGGTAGTACGCGTGGTGGCTCAACTGCTGGGCCCAAGACCTAGCAGTGTGGTTAACACTAGCCTCTGAAGACCTAAGGCTTTGTCTCTCCCTTACTAGATGCCGTCCTGATCTAAGGTTCATATGCCTATCTAAGTAGCCCAATTTTTGCCCTGAGTACAACCTCGTTGCCGATCAATTGGTCTCAGTCACTTGGTTCGTTTTTAGTGAGTTATTATGTTTATGATCTTATCTGGTATTGCGTCGTCATGAGTACTTGAGTATTTTTCCGTACTTGGAATTGATCGTCCCACGTAAGGTTCTTTTCCTTATGTTATCGACGGTACAGAGATTCGGTTTTTAGCTTGAACTTGAGTTTTTATGTAGTCTTCAACTTGATACCTGCCTATCGTCGCCCTGACTTACCTCTAGCACTATTCGTACTTAGCCTGAGCTAAAAAATGACAGAGGGAGTTGAGAATATTCCAACCTTTTGTTTCCTGCTTGGTTGCCCTTGAATGCCCAGGAAGTGTGTTCCCAAGCTTGCACTTACGCTTGCTTAGAACGCCTTTCGATGCTCTCAATAGATCTGTAGGAGTTCCAACGTTAGCTTTAAGATTTAGATTCCAAAAACAGAACCAGTGATTTTCATTCCTGAAGCACAAACACTAATTTGTATAGAGATTTTTAAGAAAACAATTCTAAATACCCCTGACTTTGATCCCCCTGGGTATGTTCAACTTCTAAATACCCTATCTGAAAATCAACGCATTATCTTTCCGAGCTTTCCGAGCTTTCCGACAAGCCCTAGAGCTCAAAAAATGGATTTCGTATGAAAAAGTTATGACTGTTCAGGGTTTAGGGGGTTAAAACAGGATTCAATCTGGCTGACGGATCCGAGGATTTTCTCCCAAATCTCAAGTGTAGGAACCTCCGAAGTGCTAATGGATTGACTATGTTGCCCCACAATTATCCCAATTTTGAACAAAACAACCCTAATTTTTGGCCGAAAAAGCCTGTCAATCGCGATCGACTGGTCTGTCAATCGCGATTGACAGAGGTGTCCGTCGGGCCTGTCAGTCGCGATGGACAGTGTCAATCGCGATCGACGGTGTCAATCGCGATCGACAGAGTCGATCGTGGCTGTCAATCGCGATCGACAGTATCAATCGCGATTGACACGTTTTCCGGATTTTTCGCCGAAATTTCAGTCAATCGGGAGTCTATCAGTCGCGATGGACACGTGGCTACGCACAAAAGTCAATCAATCGTTGAATTTCAGTCAATCGCGATTGACGGTGTCAATCGCGATTGACAGAGGTGTCGGTCGTGGCTGTCAATCGCGATCAACGGTATCAATCGCGATTGACAGGGTCCTACGTGGCAGTCTGTCGGTCGTGAAGTCTGTCGATCGCGATCGACGGTGTCAATCGCGATTGACTGGGTCTGTCGGTCGCGATTGACAGTGTCAATCGCGATTGACAGTATCAATCGCGATTGACAGAGGCTGTCGGTCGCGATTGACAGAAAACCTCGGAATTTTTCTACTGTTTTTAGTGTTTTAGGATGTGCTCATCATGCTTGTGCTAGTGGTGCGCTTTGTTTTACCAAATGATCGAAATTTCTGTCGATCGCGATCGACAGAAGCTGGCGACTGCGAGACAGATTCAACGAGTTTCGTACCTGCGCAGCGTGCTGGAGGGGATGGTGATGATGATACCTGCAAGAAACACAATAAACATGCAAAAACAGTGCAAGCAATATCGCTCTCTCGCTCTCTCTCACAAGTGGAATGAGGGAAATGAGGTGGAGATGGTGATATGATCAAAAAACAGAAATTTTCGCGATGATGGAGATGGAGGTGGGAGATGGTGATGATGATGATGGTGATGAAGATGGTGAAGAAAGTAAAAGAAAATCGATGAGAGTGAAGAAAATACCTACAACTCCAACGCGTCAACTCTACGTCTTACCATCACACGCTCGTCCTCAAAGCTCGATCCCCGGCAACGGCGCCAAAATTTGGTGTAGCTCAGTGATGAGTAGCACCTCCTTTAATGTCAATCCGGGAAGACGTGAGGATGGTATGAAGACCTCGAGCAAGTGGAAGCACAAGTGCGTGAGTGAGAAGCACACCAACATGCACACACATACACACACACGCGCACACACGGTAAGACAAAGAGTGCGGAGCAATGGAGTTCTTTAGATTACTTTCACAAGCTCTTACCAGTTCGTTTCAATTACAATCTACCCTCAAAAATGAGCTCTCTAGCTCCTTTTATAGTTTTTGACTAGCTTTGGCCCTGTCCAGACCTAGTGTCCGGCCTAGTTAAAAATTAGGTTCCAGGGCTTATTTGAGGGCTCAAACGAGATCTAAAAAATATGAAAATTGGCAGGTAGATACTTCTAAAGCTCCTCAAGCTCAAGGACTCCTTGGCTTGCACAAAATGGAGCTACAAAAATACGAAATGATATTTACATAGGTTTTAGTGATGAAAATCACTATTTGTGTAGGGTTTTCTCTATTGATTTGTCATACACCTCTTTGAGCTCCCTACTTGCTCTTTCTTCTCGTGTGCTCAACTCCTTGATGTCTTGAAAAATTAGATGGCCTACTTGCCAGATCTTCTTTGACTCCCTTGTCTGCTGCTAACAATCAACATGTGCCGTCTCTAATATAGGTAAGTTCTCTCCTTCATGCACACATAGTTGTAGATGATTGTCCTTTCCTCTTTTGAATAGTTGTCTCCCCAGTATGACGTAGTCCTTGCTCATTTCCTCCAGGGATCGCTTTCTAGCTAGACTTGCTCCTTCCTCATGCTCATGTGTTTTTAAGAACTTTACCAATGTGCTACTCCAGTCTGGTGCTATTGTAGTGAATTGTAATGATGTATGGTCTTCTGGAGTATTTTCTTGGCATTCTGAGCAATTGCCAATGTACTCCTGAACATCTTTAGGCATATCTTGCCAATAAACTCCCAATCGTTTTAATTCCCTTAGTCTTCCATGAGTTCCCTTATGCATTCTCCATCTATTTACGTGAGCTTGTTCCATTAAATTCTTCTGTTCCACTTCTTCTACACACCTACCACAATACACCATTGGGTTCTTTAAAATACACACTTTCGACTATATTTTCATCTTGCTTCTCACCTTTGGATGCGAGCAAGAAGCACAGGGGGCGTTCAGAACTAAAATGCTGAAGAAATCGTCTTAAAATCCACATAAAACATTAAAAAATTGAGCGATCGTGTCGTAGAGTGACAAGATCTACGTCTAGTATTGCAAGTGTCGTATCGTGACTTTGAAGGGAGACTTTGCATCTACAGGCAGATAGGAGTGACAAGGAGCACCTAAGGTACATATATTTGCAAAAAAAAATTGAATTTGGGCTTAAAAATCTCCAAGTATCATGTTCGGTTGAGTTTGGTATCGTGATACCAGAATTCCCGTGTATCATGATACTTGTCGAGATATTGTATCATGCATACCCACCTGAGGTATCGCGATACCATTCTGGTATCGTATCGTCAAGTGCTGGTATCGCGATCGCGGTCACCCCGGTGGTATCGTATCGTGTCAATCAGAGGTATCGTATCGTGGCCACTTCCAGTATCGTATCGTCTGGATAGCAGTATCGTATCGTGGAAGTTGGTATCACCTTGGTGGTATCGTATCGTTCGATCCTTTGCTATCATATCGTCCATAGAACTAGTATCGTATCGTGAGAGTTCCAGTATCGTATCATGTAAATTTTTGATATCGTATTGCCTATCACCTTGGTATCGTATCATGAACAATCTGGTCTCTTATTGTGTGATTTTTGGTATCGTATCATGTCGGTTTAGTGGTATCGTATCGTATAGAAGGTATTGTATCGTGTCAATCAGAGGTATCGTATCGTGGCCACTTCCAGTATTGTATCGTCTGGATAGCAGTATCGTATCGTGGAAGTTGGTATCACCTTGGTGGTATCGTATTTTCCATGGTGGTATCATCTATAGTGGTATCGCATATGATGGAAAATCTGGTATCGTATCGCCTGTCCTGAGGTACTCCCAGAGGGATCATGTTTCCCTGTTTTAACCCTAAAACCCTGAACTCGCATAACTTTCTCATACGAAATCCGTTTGGAGTGATTTTGGGTTCATTGGAAAGCTCATGGGTAGTACTACAAAAACATCCACTAGCTACGACAAAAATAATACATGGATTATTAGATATAGTATTTTGAAGTTGACCCTCAGGTTGGACTAGAAAGCCAGGGTTCCACAAGATTTTGAGCAATTCAAAGGACAATTCTGGACTTGTAGACAAGGCTTATGAACCTAAGATCAAGTAGACACTCAGGAAGATATAGATAAAGTACCAAATCATCAGAGGCTAGTGTCAACCATGCAACCAATTTGGGGACTCACAACTCAGTGGTTAGCACTACATGCTGAGTTCACAGACGAGTGAGTCAGAAATATCATTTAACTCGGAGAGGCTCTTGGCTTCTGAAGACATGTATAGTTCAATACCTAGGGAAGGTTTTACGTCTAGAGTGGAAGGGGAATATCGGATGTCTCTTCAATACATATCCACTAACTTCCAAGGAATACCCATCTACCTCGATGGCCTACACAGGTTAGTAGCAAGAATGATAAACACTACAGAATCTGAAACAGTTCCAAGACCAGCTGTCAAGTATGAACGAGGAGTTTACATGGACAAGATGGGCCAGATATATGTAGTAACCAAAAACCCTTATCAGATCAATGAAAGAGGAGAGTTAGAGGGACAAGGAACTTCTGGGAGAATCAACAGTGGAAATACAGTGACTACCCCTAGGGGAAAGTCAATAATGACTCAAGTATTGAAAGCGAACAAGATATCCCAAGATGACTATCTGATGGATGTGTACTTAGTACATGGATCATACCTACTCCTATAAACTGATTCACTGACACAAGGAGAAGGCATCATCCCAACAACTATATATGAGTTACGGGATCCGAAAAATCCATCTAGAGTTACATACCTAGAACAAAATCAAAGGAGATATTGGCCTATAGATAAAGTAGATAGGTTTAGATTAAAGTACATTTGTCTCCCTATATTCCCTCCTCAGGATCAGGAAACTACCTCACAAAACCCATTCCAGACCCATCAGAGAATGGAAAATGTGATGTTAGGACAAATGAGTCAATGTAGTATACCCAACAGACCAGAGGTGCAATTCACCCTGCCAGGAATTAATGCCAATAGCCAAACTAGGTAGGAATTGGGAAATATCAATAGACCTACCTCTAGGACAGAAGTGCCCCAAGGTGTTCCCATCATAATTCGATCCCTAGAGCTCGACAGAAGACTGAGACCAATCCAATTGGCCAAATGTATGTGAAATCATTACGATCGCACAGAAGAGCCCTATGAACACATTGCAGAATACAAGAAGGTGTTGCGATCAGAGCAAGTGGATGACTTTTTCGTGCAATATGAATCCTTTGGGCTAACCCTCACGAGAATAGCCTTAACTTGGTTTCAATCCTTGGATCCAAATTGCTTTGGCCATATCGAAAAATTCTTCCAAGAATTTATTGGGGAATTCACTAGGCGTGGGATCAAGTAGAATTCGTCATCCTTAATACATAGTTTCAAACAAGCTCCTAATGAGACAGTAAAAAATGAAGCACGAAGATTTAATCAATATGTAGACGGATGCCCTGTGATAGAGAGACCTTCTCAGCAGAAAATGATATCTTTATTTTTAGAAGGTCTAACAAATGGAAAATTGAGAATGTTAGTATACGTAAAACGGCTGTAAACTCTGAGTGAGTGCCTTCAAGAATGCATAGATTTGGAGGACAACTTAGCTGAGGATCTCAAAATCACACAAGATCCTACCAAAACAAAGGATACAAGGAGCAGTGAGACTTCTAGTTCAAGTTATGTGGAGGAAGTGGTAGCATTAGTGGCCAAGAAATTAGGGGTACAAGGACAAAGGAACTACCAGAACTCTTCCTTGAGAGTGCCAATGTTAGGAAGTTGCACACGTTGCGATGGAGATCCTCCATCTCATGTCTGCACCTGAGAAGGATTAGGGTTATCACAACCTTACCCTTACGATAGACAACCAACTTAGGAGCTTGACATGTACTCTTATAGTGAGCAAAAGTACATCAACTACAACACCGAAAACTATCCAATGAATAGAAAGCCACGACCATTTGTACCACCCCAATGTAGACCATACGGGTACCCTCCTAGAGAACAAGGTAGAGAAGTTCCTAGGTATAACCCATGTCTAGGACCACGAGGAGCAACTAGACCGTATGAACATGGAACATAAAGCCAACCTCAACCTATACCAGGACAACAACCACCCCACCCACTAGCTCCAATACAAGGGCAGAACATCACAATACAAGTCGTTTGTCTTGAGTGTGGCAAAGAATATCTCTTGAGAGATTGTCCCGGACATCCCTCTAGTGCACTCAAGGTTACACCCATTAATGTAGTAGGCTTAGTAGGGGATTCAAGTTCTAGAGCGATAATTTGGCTCCTATACATGCAGTTACTAGGGCACAAGCCTTACAACACGCTCAAAATTTCTTGCGGGAAATACAAGAAGAGAAATGGACCAAGGAGGAGGATAATCCCCCTCCTATTCTTGAGATTGATGACCTTCATGATCAATTTCCACAAGACATTCCATCTATTTATGGAGACCAAGGAGAGCAACAAAAGGAAGAAAGTTCGGGATTTGAATCCAATTCTTTACAAGAGTTGCCACAGTTCACAGGCCCATGGGAATCTGAATCTCTCCATATCAGAGCTCCCACAATATTGATCAGAAATGAAGACTAGGGGGTTCCAAGAAACACTGAAGTCGTGAAGGACACTAAGGTTCAGTGTCATCTCACTTTAGAAGAGCTTCTCAAAGTAAAACCTGAGTTAGGGAAACATGTGGCAAATGAGGTTCCAGAACTTGATTCCAAAATGCCAAAAGCAGGCTCTAAATAGAAAGTGTTGGAGATACCTCTAGACAAAATAGGGGACATGATCGAAGGTGAGGAAGGTAATACTTATCTTCCGATCACCTACGAAGGTTACACAACCAAAGCGATCATAGATTCAGGTGTCGGTGTTGCTATTGCAACATCCTGCTTGTGGAAGCAATGGGGTAAACCCGCATTAAGACCAACAAGAATGAAGCTTCATATGGTTGATGGCCATGTTGAAAGACCTCTAGGATTGCTAGAAGGGATAACTCTAACCACTTGTGGTGTAGAGTTTGAGCACATCTTCGCTATATGTGACTTTGGTAAAATCAGTACCTACAAAATGATCCTAGGAAGGGTCTACGACAACTACAAGCTGTACAGGATTGGGGAACCAATTTCTTGTACTTGCAACGCTTAGGGATCACAAACAAGGTCAATTTGAAGGATTACACCTTCAGAGATGTACCACCCCTACAGTGGAATCCTATCCACAAGGAGCAAGAAGATTCAATCTCTGTGCATTCTAAAAGTTCATTTGATACATCCTAGATGCATCAAGATACTCATTTGTGGATGTGCAAGGGCGCAAAGGAAGAGAAAATGCTTAAAGGCAACAGAAAAAGGAACTTCTCAAGGAGATAGACCAGTTAGAGACCCAGCCTATACACCGATGATCTTTTCGGATGAGGAATTTGAGCCTCATGGTTGGGCAAAAATCTTAGCCACCATGGACATTGTGGTCAATGAAGAACAGTGGACACCTCATTGTGATGAAGAGGGTTATGATATTTCAGTGTTCACATGTCAGCCCTTGCTAGAAGAATGTGACCTAGTGACTTCATAGAAGAAGAAGATAATGATGACGATCTAGAGTCCATGGTGATGGATAGTTGCTTCATTTCATAGGAGCACTATCTAGAAGACATAGGAGTATTTACACAAAAAGAAGAAGAACCTCTCACAAGCATCAAAACGGTAAATTCAAAGGATGGAAGTGAAGGTGGTCAAAGGAAAAAGAAAAGACAAGGAGTGAAACAAGAAGAGGGGGAATCATTGTTCGAAGTACCAAAAATTTTCAAGAATTATGAAGTTGAGGATCGAAGAATTTTGGTAAGAATGCCTAAGAGAGAGGCCACCACAGGAGAAGCATATGATAACAAAGAAAAGACCAAAAAAATCGTAGTCACCATCGAAGAGAATGAAGAGAGATGTATGTACACAGGAGATGACCTAAGTAAAGAAGAGGAAGTAGAGTTGGTAGCCTTATTAAGGGAATATAGGGACGTGTTTTTGTGGCACTATAGAGACTTGAAGGGAGTAGATCCAAAGATTTGTTCTCATACAATCCCCATGATAGCAGATGCCAAGCCCACCAAACAGAAGCCCTACACATATAATGACACCTATGCAGCTAAAATAAAAGAAGAAATGGACAGATTGATTGAAGCCGGATTTATCTATGAGATTGAGCATATTGAATGGGTGTCTGTTATAGAGCAAAGAAGCACAAGAGAAGAGCCTCAAAATTTTCAAATTAATGGGCATGATTTTTCTTCTTCAAAGTCCTAGAGAATTCCTTCAAGCCATGTAAATGCACTAGAGGAGTCCTCTAGTTGCATAATCCCAACTTGTTGTAAAATATCTCTTGTAAATTAGTAGGGACTTCACTTTTTAGTAATAAAGTGCCGGTCTCTTGTGTGAAAGGACCAAACTTAGGGCACATGTATATAAGTCACTTTGTGACTCTTTGTAGAGACTTTTTGCTATTGTGAACAAGGAGAGCTTTGAAATCTCGAATTTGCCTCTTTCCTGCTGATTTCCATCTTCTCTTTGATCTTCTATGTATGTGTGATGCTTGGAATGTGTGTGTAGGACTGTTGTCTATCCCTCTCCACTGTTTTTGAGTTATTGTAGTGTGTGTGTGAGCTTGTAGGAGTTGTGGCGTGAGTGTGGGTGCTTCCCGCCATTCACTATTTTGGTCATAACTTGAAGCAAGGTTGTCAGAATCGAGTGAAACCACTTCCAGTAGATGTGTCTCGTCGAGAGCTTCGAAATGAGTACCCTATTGACTATATTGGAAGTTTGGAGATAGGAGAAATCCTTGATTTACTAAAAACTGTTGTAAGAGGTATCGCGGCTGACACTTTCAGTCTTTCAGTGAGTTTGAGAGGTGGATTAGTCTTTTCTCATGCATATCAGCTGAACCACTTCATTTTCCATCATGTGTGCACTTGTCTTCATACACTTGGTTAGGTCATTTGATCGGATTGACATATAAGCGTGTGTCAATTTCCCACTATATACACTTGTGTTGCAAATGAGGTATAGTCTCTTTGGCACAAGTCCTTGAGTCTTCTTGACTTAGGTACACACGTTTTTGGTGCCGTTGTCGGGGAACACTAAGCCAAGGTGCCTTCGTGATGGTTAAAGATCGAGTGTGATGAAATCGTACTTGTAGAAGTGAATTCGTTCTGTGGCAAGTAGTCAATCACTTCAGCACTTGTTACTTCACATCTCGGAGGTGTGTGTAATGAGTTTTTAAGTTTAGGGTTAGTAGGAAGGAAGAGAAGGAGGAGTTAGGGTTAGGTTAGAAGGAGAGGAGAAGGGAAGTGAAGTAGGAGTAGGTAAAGATCACCAAAAAAGCCCAAAAAAACTGCCAAAATTAGAGAAGTTCAGTTTCTGTCACAAAAAGTATAAAAACCAAAAAATTTGAACTCATTTGATACTTTCCTGCATTTTGGTATCGCGTGCGAGTAGCGACCGGTATCGTGAGAGTGGTGTCACGCGTTACAGACTGACAAGGCTAGGTATTGAGCTCAAGTTGCAATCAGGACACCACAAAGGTAAGATTCAACAAGAATTCCTTGGCAAAAACACACTAAAAGTGCACCAACACGTGATTAATCGCGCATTCGATATCGCGAGGGGCGAACAGTTTGTTTTTTGAGCTTTCTTGAAAGAGATAGTGTCTTAAGAGTGAAGAGGGGTGAGAGAAGAGTAAAGGGGTGCAAAAATTTTGAATTTTGGAGGTACTTTGGCTTGAGTATCACGATCGATTGAGTTTTTGGTATCGCGATACCAAAAATTCCCTTGTATCGCGATACAGCCGAAGTATCGTATCGTTGATTACCAATCTTGGTATCGTGATACCACTTGTGGTATCGTATCTCCAAGTTGGTATCGCGATCTCACTTTACCCCCGTGGTATCGTATCATGTGCCACCCGAGGTATCGTATCGCCCACTTCCTAGTTTAGTTTTTTGCAAGACAAACTTGAGGCACTTGAAGAGCCACTCAAGGAGAGTTTTAGAGACCTAGAGAGCCTCAGGAGGGTGAATGAACTTGAGGTCAGGGAGACTGCTAAGTAGCCGAAGAAGTGTCGTATCCTCTGTAGGGAGTGTTGCTCAGGTCAGTCACCACTCTGTCTATTCAGATACCTCTAGTGACTCCGAGGAGGAGATACCAATGGCCTCAGAAGACATGCATGGTCCAGCTCCAAGTAGAAACTTCATGACTGCGATAGAGGGAGACTACCGAACCTCCTTACAATATATGTCTACTAATGCCCATGAGATCCCCATCTATTTGGATGGCTTAAACAAATCAGTGGCTAGGATGGTAACCTCTATGGATGCCACGATCGTGCCTATACCTGTTGTTAAGTACGAAGGAGGAGCATACATGGACAAGATAGGTCACATATACATAGTGAGTGAATTTCCTGAGATGATCAATGAAAGGGGAGAGTTAGTGGAGCAAGAAAACCTATGAAGAACAAACCCTGAGGAACTAGTGACGACCCCTAGAGGTAGATCCCGAGTAACACGAGTCTTGAGAGGAGACTTGATACCTCAAGATGACTACCTGTTGGAAGTATATATGATCCACGGATCAGACTTATTACTTCAAACGGACTTACCTGCGCCAAGAAGAGAAGAAAACCCGATGACGTTCTATGAGTTGAAGGATCCAGAAGATGAAACTAGAATCACATACTTGGACAAAAATCAGAGGAGATATTGGCCGGTTGGTGCCTTAGATAGAGCTCGATTGAAATACATGGGGTTGTCTGTATTCCCTCAAAGAGATCAGGCAACTACTTTGCAGAACCCCTTTGGAAATCAACAAGAGATAGAACACACCACGTCAGGACAAATTAGCCAACGGAGTGTTCCAAACCGTACTCATGTACAATTTGCGACTCCAGGAGTGCAAACAAACAATCAGACCCACCCAGGAGTAGGGAATCAGTACCGACCACCAGTAGGAGGACAACCTGGAATACCTCCACTTAGACCAACAGTTCTGATCTTTCTCGTAGTACCTAGACTACCAGAACCCATGAAAAGATTGAGACCTATTCAAGTGGCCAAATGCATAAGAAATCATTATGACAGAATGGGAGGGCCCTACGATCACATTGCTGAATTTAAACAAGTTCTAAGGGTAGAACAAGTAGACGACTTCTTTGTGCAGTATGAGTCTTTTGGAATCACCCTCACAGGAACGGCTCTGACTTGGTTCCAGCCATTAGATCCTAATTAGTTTGGAAACATGGAGCAATTTTTTCAAGAATTCATTGGGGAATTCACTAAGAGAGGGATAAAACACAATTCTGCTTCTTTAATCCATAGTTTTAAACAAAACCCTAATGAAACAGTGAAAACAGCTGCCCGAAGATTGAATCAGTATGTTGATAGATGCCCAGCTGCCGAGAGGCCCACTAAGCAAAAAACGATCTCATTATTTTTGGATGGACTCACGAATGGAACCCTAAGAACTTTAGTTTACATGAAGAGGTTACAAACCCTGAGTGAATGTCTTCAGGATTGCATTGATCTGGAAGATAACCTAGCTGAGGACCTCAAGAGCACACCCAGCCCAACTAAATCAGAAGACTCTCGAAGTACTATTACATCCAACTGTAGTAATATGGAAGAATTAGCGGAGCTACTAGCAAAGAAACTAGGAGTCCAGGGGCAAAGAACTTACCAACACCCGGCCCTAAGAGTGCCTATGTTACGAAGATGTAGCCTATGTGGAGGAGATCACCCCACTCACATGTGTGCACGAGGAGGGACAGGTGCACAACAGACATATCCTTACAACAGACAGCACCAACAAGGAACCGCTTTATATTGCCACCTAGAACAAAAATACACTAATTACACCATGGAGAACTGTCCATTCAATAGGAAGTCACGCCCCTTACAACCACCATAGTATCGACCATACGGATATCCACCTAGAGAGCCAGGCAGAGAGATGCCCAGATACAATCCCTATCCAACACCAGTAGGAGCACCGAGACCTTATGAACAAGCACCATATCCACCACCCCAACCAGTGTTAGGGCCACAATTGTCCCAACCTCAACAAGTGGTCCCGGTGAAGTATGCTCAGCCAGAAGAAAATTTGGAAAGAGCCATAGTGCCAGCATCGATGACGATCAATGTGGAATCAACAAACCCTGGATACGAGTTGGCCCCAGGAGATTATTATCCATATGAAGCTAACATGTTAGAGTATGAATCAACCTATGATTCGGCATATTATGGATATGAAGGATATGATCAGGCTTATAGAACGGAGGTAGCAACTTTGATGTATACTGCACCTAAAGCACAACCACCCATGAGACCACCCATTAGACCACCTGTGCCGAGAGGACCTTGTTATAGATGTGGGGGAGAACATTTTATTAGAGAATGTCCTCAGCCTTACAATCCACCACCCCCTAGGACTTGGGAAGGATATTGTAATGACTGCGGAAAAGAACATCTTTTCAGGGACTGCCCTAAGAATCCAACCAAAGTCCAAGACACTGCGCCAATTAATGTAATTGAAGTAATAGATGCATCTGGAAGCGATAAGGAATATAATGTACCTTTAAAGGCCATTACTAGAGCTCAAATGAAAGAACAAAAAGCAAAACAACCAGAACAGGAACAAGAGAGCAAAAGAACGATAAGTCCCAAGATTCAAATAGTTGAAGATTCTGAGGATCCATGTGAGAGTACCCAGACCATTAAAGCACAAAAATGGAAGGAAAGAAGAGAAAAACTCAAAGATAAATGGATGAAAAACAAAAGTCAAGATAATAAGAAACAAACTAGAAGCATGAAAGAACAAAAAGAACAGGAAATTCAGAAAGAAGTGCCCATTCCACCACCTATCCAAGAGGAAGGGCAACCAGAATCCATTTTAGCTGACCCGAAATCTGACGACCTAGACATGTGGTTGAAAGCTTACTAAGCTAGAATTAAGACTGGACCAAAAGTAGAACAACATGAAAAACTTTACCCACAAGGAGAATTAGAAAAAGAAAGGCTTGCAATATGTCGAAAGATTATAGAGGTTGCACAACCTACCCTAGAAAAGACTATTCCAACCCTACCAGAGATGAGAATACCAGATAATCAATATAAAGAACATGTCGGAGCCTTGGATAAAAAACTTAGCGGGAAGGATGACAAGCGCGAGCGAACTAGAACTCAGGATGAACTAATGTCGACTATACCTGACCTAGAAGCTAAATGGCCAAAGGAGTTATGGAATAGAATCCGAGAAGAACAATGGAAGAAAAATGGAGTATCAAAGCCTCCTTTTGAAGAAATAGATGTGGAAGTTTATCAACCGAACCCCAATCTGGAAGAAGTATATGAGGAAGCATCAAGACTCGATAGAAATAGAGAAGAAGCCCAGAGCATTTCAACATTGCCTAATTACATGGGAGAATACGAAAAGGAGTCTATAATAATACGAGCACCCACAGTACATGGAAATGAAAAAGGGAAGTTAGAGAAGAGTTCACACAATTTAACAGAACTTAAGAAGACAAAAGTACAATGCAAATTAACTGTGGAAGAATTACTTCAGGTAAAACCACAATTATGGAGGCAATTAGCGAGCCAATTAGAATTAGGGCAAGAGAAGGAAGAAAAGGAAGGAAAGGCAAAAGAGAACGCATCTAAAATACAAATTTCAGTTGATAAAGTGGGAGAATTTAGTGAAGGAGACGAAGGTAACACATGTCTACCTGTCACTTACAATGGGTACATGACCAAGGCTATACTAGACATAGGAGCCGGTGTAGGAATCGCCACCAAAGAGATTTGGGGGAAATAGGGAAAACCTGCCTTACGACCCACACGGATGAAGCTCCAATTAGCAGATGGTCATGTGGAGAGACCCTTAGGAATACTGAAAAGAAGCAACTTGAATACCTGTGGAGTTGAATTTGAACACACACTAGCAATTTGCAAGTTCCAAAAGGCTAATAATTACGAAATGATATTAGGACGACCCTTCATGAGACAAATGCGGGTAGTGCAAGACTGGGGAAGAGATTCGTTATACCTGCAACATCAAGGAAATACAACCAAGATAAACTTGCATACGTTTGCCTATCGGGATGTTCCTCCTCTACAATGGAATCCCATACACAAGGAGGAAGATGACCTATCCATTCATAGTGCTGGATCGAGTGATCAATCATGGATACACGAGGATGCTCAGTTATGGATGTGTAAGGAAGCCAAGAAAGAAGAAGACAACAGACAGATATGACCAATAGGACATCCTAACCACAGACCTGTAGAGGACCCAATGTACATGCCTCAAATCTTTCCGGATGAGACCTTTGAACCGCATGGATGGATGGAAATCCTAGCAACCTTAGATGTGTGTGTGAATGAGGAAGTCTTGACAATGAATGAGTGCATAGATGAGGAAGGCTATGATGTAAATCTTTACATGGTTGTCCTTCAAGAAGTAGAAGAAGGGGAAATCTTGGAAAAAGAATGGAAAGAGGAATATGAGAGTATAGAAATGGAACTAGAATTCGATTCCGAAGAGAGCTATCTGGACACCATTCAAACCAAAGAAAAACAGGAACCGACAAAGATCTTGGCAATAGAAGCCGCTCCCAGAGTACAAGAACAAGAAGCAGAAATGAGTAAAACTGGACCAGACCCAGATCTGTTTGAAGTTTGTGAACATTTTAAAAGATACGAAGTAGAGGAGAGAAAGATAGCTATTCAAATGCCTAAACGAGAGGCCCGAGACAGAGAAGCATACGACAACAAAGAACAAACAAAAAAAATTATAGTAACAGTGGAAGACGGAGAAGAAAGATGCACATACATAGGCAAAGATTTATCAGACGAAGAGGAAGAGGAACTCATACAACTGATCCGAGAATATCGAGACGTGCTCGCATGGACATATAAGGATCTCAAAGGTGTGGAACCCTTGATTTGTTCTCATAGGATACCAATGACAGCATATGCGAAACCATCAAAACAACGCCCTTATACATATAATGAGATCTATGCTGCTAAAATAAAAGGAGGAAATAGACAAGTTATTAGCTACAGGATTCATATATGAGATAGAACACACCGAGTGGGTATCACCATTAGTAGTCGTGCCTAAGAAAAACGGAAAATTGAGTGTGCATTAATTTGAAAAAGGTCAATGCAGCCACCATACATGATAGCTACCCATTACCCATTATGGACCATCTATTGGAAAGAGTAGCAAGAAAAGAAGTATATAGCTTCTTAGATGGATTCTCAGGATACAATCAAGTAGCCATTGCTATTGAGGATCAACATAAGACCGCATTCGCGACCGAATGGGGGGTCTATGCTTTCAGAGTGATGCCTTTTAGACTCACTAATGCGCCAGCTACTTTCCAACGATTGATGTGTCATGTTTTCAAGGAATTTCTGAAAAAAAGCATGGAAGTATATGTAGATGACCTATGTACATACTCCAATCAAAGACACGATCATATCCCTGAATTGAGGAAGATATTTAATAAATGTAGATAGTATAGAGTCTGTTTAAACCCAGAGAAGTGTGTTTTTATGGTGAGACAAGGGAAAATCCTCGGACACATAGTCTCTAGGAATGGAATATCCACGGATGAGGATAAGATTAAGGTCATCTTAGAGCTCCCTAGACCTAAGAATGCGAAGGAGGTGCAAGCATTTATGGGACATTGTGGATACTACCGTCGCTTTATCCACATGTATGCCATAATCGCCAAACCTCTGTATGGTCTCTTAACTCAATTCTCTTGGACAGAAGAGTGTGAAAAGGCATTCAATGAGTTGAAAAAGAGGCTTAGCACGGCCCCAATTCTCAAAACGCCAAATTGGAACAAGCCTTTTCATATTCATGTTGATGCTTCTAACTACGCAATAGGATGTATCTTAGCCCAACCAGGTGATGAAGGAAAATTAGATCATCCAATTGCCTATGCGAGCAGACAACTGAATCAAGCTGAAAGGAATTATACCACTACCAAGCGAGAAGGATTAGGAATGGTCTATGCAGTGAAGAAATTTAGACACTATCTCTTAGCCAACAAGTTCAAGTTTTTCATAGACCATCAGGCTCTATTGTCCCTAGTCAATAAACCTTGTAACACGGGAAGATTAGTAAGGTGGTTCTTACTATTAATGGAGTTCCACTTTGAAGTGATAGTAAAAAAGGGAAACACCCATGTAAGAGCGGATCATCTTTCAAGGTTAACACACGGAGAACCACCAAATGGAGTACTCGATGATCTGCCAGATACTTATTTGTTCAATCTAGAAGTTTGTCCAAAGTGGGCAGAGAAATTAATTCCTATACTTACTCATGGTCCACAACACTCCATTAATAAGGAAAGTAAAAAGGAAATTTTACAGTCAAGGAACTTGCATATCATTGCGGGAAGCATGTACTATAAGGAACCCAACGGGGTATTGCTAAGATGTGTTGAGGAGGACGAACAAACGAAGCTAATCGAACAAGCACATGTAAACAAATGGAGAACACACCAAGGGACTCATGGAACTATCAGGGAATTAAAATGATTAGGAGTATACTGGCCTGACATGCCCAAGGATGTCCATGACTACGTGAGTAATTGTGCAGAATTCCAGGAGACAATCCCAGAGGATCATACGTTCATACCCTTCTCAACGATAGCACCCAATTGGAGCAAAACATTAGTGAAATTCCTAAAGACAAGAGAACATGAGGAAGGAGTTAACTTGGCTAGAAAACGATCCCTAGAGGAGATGAGCCAGGATTATGTTCTCATAGGAAGAAACTTGTTTAGAAGAGGAAAGGACAACCAATTACGATTATGTATTCATGAAGGAGAGTATTTACCCATATTAGAGATGGTGCACGCAGGTGCAGCAGGAGGTCATTTTTCCACCGAAAGGACTGTAAAAATGATCCTTTTCGAAGGCTTGTGGTGGCCAACTTTACATATGGATGCTCAAACATATGTACGAAGTTGAGACATGCCAGAGAGCTAAATACCCAATTAGGAGAGATGACATGCCATTGAGACCTATGGAGTGTGCGAGAGCATTCTCCAAATGGGGTATTGACTTCATAGGACCCATTAATCCATCGACCAAAGGATCACATGCTGAGTACATCATAGTAGCCACTGATTACTTGACAAAATGGGTAGAAGCAAAGGCTACTAGGAGGAACGATGCTCAAACCATTGCTAAGTTCCTTTTTGAGCATATATTCACTCGTTTCGGATTACCAATTGAGATTGTGAGTGACCGAGGAATGCATTTCCTTAACGAAGTAATCGAATCCCTAATGAATGAATTTTTAGTGATCCACAAAAAATCAGCCCCATACCATCCCCAAGCCAATGGTCAAGTGGAAAGTTCCAATAAAGTATTATGTACAGTATTGACAAAGATTGTCAATAATGGAAGGTCTGATTGGGACAAGCAATTGCATCATGCAATTTGGGCCTTCCGAGTAGCATACAAGACCGCTATTGGAACTACCCCATTCAATTTAGTGTACGGGCAGAATGCAATTTTGCCAATTGATTTTTTAATCCCAACATTGAGAGTAGCCCAACAGTATGAATGGAACGGACATGAGTTATCCCAACAACTAGACCAAATCGAGAAGTTGCATGAAACTAGGTTACAAGCAGTGGCAGGAATCTATGCAGCCAAGAGAAGACAAAAGGCATATTATGATGCACATATAAAAGACAAAGGACTTAAAGAGGGAGACTTAGTCTTGGTGTACACCTTAAATCAACATGCCAAGAAGTTACAAAAATGTGGATATGGACCTCTGATCATCAATAGGATCTCTAATAGTGGAGCAATTAATTTAGCCACTCTAGATGGAGACATTCTTCCTAACTACATAAGTGGATGCAGAGTTAAACGGTTCATCGAGCCATTGACGAATCAAATGCTAGCACGCCTAGTAGGTGCTCAAAATAGGAAGAAAGAAGAAGAACGGATTAGAGAGGAGGCTCGACAAGAAGCCCTAGAATGCATCAAGAAAAGAAAAGAATGGATTAGGCAAAGAGATGAACGGTATCTCCAAGGAGAAGAGCCGGTACCTATGGCTAATTACCAAATCCATAAATCTGATATAGCAAATTCCTATACGTCACAACCTTATTTAAACCTAGGAATCGGCAAGACAGAGTACAAATTGATAGATGCATTGATAGACTCAGGAGCAGGACTTAGTTGCATACGTAATAATGTCATAGAAGATCTTGAACTGATTACGATGCCCACAAAAGCTCGAATGGTAGGAACTGGAGGTCAAATTATAGAATGCATGGGAGCAACTAACGTATCTCTCCATCTAGGAAATTCTTCCATGGAACAACGAGTCTTAGTGTGCAGAGACGAGGATTTAATAGAAGATTTAATCCTAGGACAGGATTGGATCATTGAGAATGAAGTCAGCATCAACATAGCTCAAGGATATATTTCAGCCAAGATAGGGCACAAGGAAATTTTTAGTTTATTAAGAGAAAGGCCTTTACTCCAACCCACCACCATCAAGAGTGCTCAAAGATGCAAAAAGGAGCTAATCGAACATGATTCCAGCCCCAATATCTCTGAAACCGATCTAGAAGAAGCAGGAAGCTCAAACCCTAATGTATCCAAGGAAAAGGTGATACTACCTTACTCAGTTGATGAACGGCCAAACAATCGGGAACCCAACTCTCATGAAGTCCCTCATACGACGGTAGGATCATCAATGTGGAGGACAACATTCAGACATTCACATCAAGGGAAGAACAAATTCAAATGGGTACACAAAGATCAAGTGCAGAAACCGGAAACATCATCACCAAATCGTAAGGAGAATAAGAAGAATAACAAGTCAGCATCACAAAAATCTGAAACAACAATACTTTTGCAAGTATGGCTTCCTAAGCCTTTGGTTGAAGCTCATAAAGCACGACAACAGATATGGATTCCCAAGAAGGTGAAACAAGCAGCCAAGCAAGAGATGCGCAATTAGGAGAATACACTCCATCAAAACATTCGAATGACAAGGCAAAAGCAGACTCGTCCTAGACACATGAAGAGCAGAGCCTCTCATACGAGGACACTTGAGGAAACAAAGACAACACATGAAGCTCGAGGAACAAAAGAAAGAAAACGACCTTTTAAAGTGCCTACGAAATGGATTTGGAAACCAAAGCAATCGCAAGGAGTGAACCATCAAAACAACGGAGATTCCAATTGCACTCATGAAGTATCACATGCACCTAAAGTATGAATGGTAGGGCCACATTACAAGGCCATGCATTCAGCACATGATGTACATGATAAAATTAGTGGTGCACATTCTCCAATTGAGAATAGATCATAGCTTCAACTCCCTTAGGAATGTACATACTATGTACATAAATAGATGCTTCGGCTACACTAATGATTGTTTTCTTTCAGGGAAAGAAATAAAAAGATGTGGTAAGAGATCTCACTTATAGAACCATGAGAAACAAAGTGATAGAACGACAACAAATCACTACAATGCACTACACAGCTTCCATACTTTCTTTTGAAGCTAATGTGCTTTTCCTTACAAGTGTAGATGGCTTCTGAAGATTCTGAAGCAACAGTACATGAGGAAGTATTGGAATTTCCACTCTAGAGTATCACCAAGGCAAAGAGACACTGGTTTCGAGAAGATCAACCGGATGGGGAGTATCTCTTCCTGGCAACGATAAAAATCATGGATACCGATCATCAATTTCCGATCATGTCCCAAGACTTGAGAGTGTTGCATGAACTACCATCTACAATCGCCATCATGAAGAAAGTGGGAATTCATAAATATTTTGAATTACCAATCTATAAGCCCAACTTTCAAAGGTGCACACAGGTCTTGGACACATTACAACCAGCACTGCATGATCCATTGGTGCCGGAGGCTAGAGTGATGGATAGAGTAGGCGAATGGGTTGTCATTGAGTTTACATATGACTTGATCAAGGAAGCTTTTGGATGGGAAAAAGATGGAAACACAGTCATGAAAGAAGAGAGTCGAGGGGCAAAAACCAGAACGTTCATTGACATTAACAGAGCCGACATAGAAGAGGAAGTCAAACTTATTCACCAGCACTTCTGCTTCCCAAATATGCATCGGTATACGGCCCCTCAGAAGATAATTGTCCAACTGCTCTCACATGCAATCAAACAGATTGGAAATCAAATCAATCAGACTCCTTACATACAGGAAAGACTATTCAAAGCAAAGAAGCAATGGAATAATAAGAAGTTCCTCAATGACAGCGTCGCTCTAACAATATTGATTTACCACGCTTTAGGTATTCGAGAGCACCTGCAGGAAATGCCATCATCAAGTGCCATGGCGAAGTATGCCAAAGTCGCCACAGTTCCTAAAAAGAAAAGAGGAGTCAAGATTGTGGAAGAGGCAGAAACTAGCTCTCAACCCAGAATGAGAGGCACGGAGAGACTCAGGGAAGTCAAGCAAGTAGAAGAGGAAGTTCCAGCCACAAAAAGGACACATGTACTTCCTAAGACAACGATTGAAGAGAAAAGGCCAATTACAGAGGAAGATTTAACTAGGGCCTTGGAAGAAACGAATCAATATACAGAAGGGCAAGTCAATTTACACGTGCAAGGGCATCACTATCAGCAGACCCAACAAGACTTGGAAGCAAAAAGGAAGCTCACAAAAGTCCATCGATACAGGGAATTAGGGTTGGACAATTCAAGCTCATCTTCAGATATACAAGAAGAACCCGACAACTCATTGTTGAATGTGGATATTCAAAGTGAATCCAAGGATGATGGACAATGGGTGGAATTGAATGCAGTAAATTACAATGAAGAAGAGGACATAAAAGTGGATAGCAACTCTATCCACCCAGAGCTGAACACCGAAGGCATAGAAGCCAACAATGAAGGAGCACATGAGATTAAACTTAATGAAAGTTCCACTATTCATATCAGGGAGGCACCACTTTCAAGGGAAGAGTCAATTAAGATACCAATGAAAGAGCCTCAAGACGAGACAACAGAAGAAGCAGAACCCTTCACACCAATAAGGGTCGTGGTAGAACCCTCCCCCATGGATGTCACATTTCAAGGGAGTGCCACAAAAGTTCTTGATTTGAATGAAGAAGAAAAAGAACCACAAATACAACTACAAATTCGAGAACCCCACAATGAAACCATCCATGTGGAGCAGGGAAAAGATGTGCAAACCGACGAAGCTCCAAGCATACCAAGGACATGGTTTAATGTCGACATCACTCAACTCAAACTTGTTGTACAAGACATGATCAGAACCGCATTGGACACATAACAACTAATGCTTGAGGCTGATAAAGACTATGATCAAGCGATGCAGGACAAGCATGAGCTTCAAGAAAAGAGTAAGAGTCCTTCCGCAGAATTAAAATTTGCAAGAGAACAAGTACAACAGAAACAAAATGAAGTTCAAGAGTTCAAGCAACAGTGCAAAACTCTAGCCATGGAAAATGATGGATTGAAAGCACAACTACAGGAATTAACAAAGAAAATTGAAGCTAGCGAGGCCGAGAAAATGCGGATGAACGCAAGAAGTAAACTACTAGAATCACAAATAAAGGTATCCATGGAAGAGGCAGAAAACCTAAGGAACCGAAACAAGGAGCTCATGACAGCTCTTCTAAGTGATCAACTCGTTGAAACTCAGGGAAGCCCAACAAAGGATATCAAAGACTTGGAAGAAAAGCTAGCTAAGTATGAAGATCAGCTCAAAAAGGAGCAGGCCACCATTGCCGAATGGGAAAAGAGGTACATGGAAGACACCATCGCTCTTAGAACCAAATGGAAGAAAGCGAAAAATAGATACCTACTGCATTGTAAAGAAGATACAGATCAACTCGCAATAGTGGCCGAGGAAATCCAAAAGAATAAAGAAACAATTTTACAGGCACAAGAAGAAATTAAGCAAAAGAAGGAGATGATAAAACAACTACATGATCAACTAGCACACAAGGACATTGAGGGGACACCAGTAGTTCCAAAACCCGTCGAGGCTACTGAGGAGACTGAGGTACGCCCTCTCTCTCCCCCCTTATATCATTCGCCACTAAGGGAGGAATAGGAGGTCCAAATTGAACATAATACTCGGGACATTGCAGAACTGAGCCGACCGGAAAGGGCACTACTGGTGTCCCAGCTTACTGCTGAATTCGAAGATCAGATCATCCACATCATGAAGGAGTCCCAAATAGAAAGCAAACATTTGGAGCAAATTTTGAAGCCCTTCAATGTACCATATGGTCTCCTGAAAGAACAAATGCGGCATTATATAAGGACAACAACTAATCAAGATCCTGATAACAACATCCAGTTCGACAAGAATACTTTCAATTATACTCAAGAGGAGTTCGAGAAGGCTGATCCTATATGGAGACGCAAGATTTTGGAAAAGAATCCTACACTGTGGGTACAATGGGAAGCATCACCATACGCGTTTCAAGTCAACCCAGCATTTTGTCCAGTACCTCGCAGACGCTCCTGGATGCAATTTTAGGAAGGTCAGCGCCAGGGAAGCATCAATAATCAATGGCTGAATTACCCATTGTTACCTAGTCCACCACATAACTACCTACCAACGGAAGAATATATGGTAAAAACAATGGAATTTTGGATTGCAAGATATGCGACTGTCCCGGAGTTAGCAGTGAAAATGACCAATAAGATATTCAGCATGCTATTAACTGTAATCAAAGTCTTCCAACATGCCAAATACACTTTTTTGAATTTCATCGGCATTACACAAGGCTCTGAAGCGCTTATTTTTGACCTATCTACGATCCCGAGCCGCTTAACCCTGATGGCGTATTATTCAAGACTTATGTTTTTGCCGTCAACATACATGCAGACTTTCGAAGAGGCGTTTTTCACCAGCTTCTTCGAAATAGATTCCAAAATTTTTGTCAAAATAACTTCAAACCTTAATGCACATTTTGTGGCTTATGAAACAAGTTTTTTTGCGGATCACCGACAAGCACCAGAGGACGGAGTCAAGTCCCAACAGTGGAAAGAATTTATGCTATGTCATGCTAATCTGCTGAATCAACGAGAGCAAGTAGCCATACAGACATATTCACGTCGCCACAGAAAGCCTGTCGAGGACGACAGAGTTCAGGAGGAGGGATGTGTGGAAGGGGAATCAAGCAAGAAAAGAAGAAGAAGAAGATCAAAGTAAAAAACGACTCAATAAACTATAAAGATCATAATATAGAAAAACCACCCTCTGCCCAAAGCCCCACAGGGGCACGCATCAAGCAACAACGCGAAACATCCAGGTCCTGAGGAATGGAATTAAAGAACAATCAAAATCAGGACATTTCATGGGAAGGACGGACCAGGGCCAGGAACTATACATGAAGAAGTGCAAGATAATATTTGGCAGGTAGTAATCCTTCCGCTGATAGCGTGCGTTGTCAATAAAGTAAACAGGCTCAGAACAATACAACAGGGTTAGATGTGTGCAACGAGGACAAATGAGAAGACCAAAAGCTAGAAAGAGGTGACTAAGAACAGCACATTCCTAGTCACTGGTGGCGTTCGTGGCAGCCCGATTGAATGCAACAACCCAAATTTGTGATGTACGGGATAGCAAGGGGAAAACAGAAGCAAAGGACTTACATCGGATAAAATAACAAATTCTCTGACAGTCCTGGTCGCCACTTCGACCGCTGGGTGGGTGTATTCAGAAGACTTAAGCAAGCAGCCGAGGAGAAGCTAAAGCCTGTCAAGGGACGACAAAGACAAAGAGGGGGAGAGTGTTGCAGAGCAAAGAAGCACAAGAGAAGAGCCCCAAAATTTTCAAATTAATGGGCATGATTTTTCTTCTTCAAAGTCCTAGAGAATTCCTTCACGCCATGTAAATGCACTAGAGGAGTCCTCTAGTTGCATAATTCCAACTTGTTGTAAAATATCTCTTGTAAATTAGTAGGAATTTCACTTTTTAGTAATAAAGTGCCGGTCTCTTGTGTGAAAGGACCAAACTTAGGGCACATGTATATAAGTCACTTTGTGACTCTTTGTAGAGACTTTTTGCTATTGTGAACAAAGAGAGCTTTGAAATCTCGAATTTGCCTCTTTCCTACTGATTTCCATCTTCTCTTTGATCTTCTATGTATGTATAATGTTTGGAATGTGTGTGTAGGACTGTTGTCTATCCCTCCCCACTGTTTTTGAGCTACTGTAGTGTGTGTGTGAGCTTGTAGGAGTTGTGGTGTGAGTGTGGGTGCTTCTCGCCATTCACTATTTTGGTCATAACTTGAAGAAAGGTTGTCAGAATTGAGTGAAACCACTTCCAATAGATGCGTCTCGTCGAGAGCTTTGAAACGAGTATAGTATAGACTATATTCAGAGTTCGGATCTGGGAGAAATCCTTGATTTACTGAAAACTATTGTAAGAGGTATCACAGCAGACACTTTCAGTCTTTCAGTGAGTTTGAGAGGTGGATTAGTCTTTTCTCATGCATATCAGCTGAACCACTTCATTTTCCATCATGTGTGCACTCGTCTTCATACACTTGGTTAGGTCATTTGATCGGATTGACATATAAGCGTGTGTCAATTTCCCACTATATGCACTTGTGTTGCAAATGAGGTATAGTCTCTTTGGCACAAGTCCTTGAGTCTTCTTGACTTAGGTACACAGTGTCCCCCATTGTAGTGGTGCCCAAGAAGAACAAGAAGTTACGTGTGTGTATTAACCTTAAAAAAGTTAATGCCGCCACGGTAAGAGATAGTTATCCACTTCCAATCACTAACCATTTATTGGAGTGTGTTGCAGGCAAGGAAGTGTATAGTTTCCTTGATGGATTCTTGAGCTAAAACCAAGTAGCCATTGCCCCAGAAGATCAACATAAAATGGCCTTTTCCACAGAGTGGGGAGTCTTTGCATTTCGTGTGATGCCATTTGGGCTCACCAATGCACCTGCAACATTCCAAAGGCTCTCATGTTCATGTCTTCAAGGAGTTCTTGCGAAAGAGCTTAGAAGTATATGTGGACGATTTATGTGCTCATTCCCAACAAATAAGATACCACATCCCTAAGCTCAGATAGATCTTCAACAAGTGTAGAGAATATCGAGTGTGTCTGAACCCAGAAAAGTGTGTGTTCATGGTACGACAAGGTAAAATCTTAGGTCATATTGTTTCTAAGAACGGAATATCAACAGATGAGGACAAAGTAAAATCCATAGCGGAGTTGCCGAGGCCAAGGAATGATAAAGAGGTACAAGCCTTTATGGGCCATTGTGGATATTACTGTAGGTTTATTCACATGTATGCAATTATAGCTAAGCCTCTTTATGCCTTGTTGACAAAATTTGAGTGGAATGACAAATGCGAGAAGTCCTTCAATGAACTGAAGAGATGCTTGTGCACAACACCAATACTGACCACCCTAGATTAGACTAAGCCATTCCATTTCCATGTGGATGCATCCAATCTTGCAATAGGATGTGTGCTAGCACAACCAACAGGTGAAGGAAACCTAGATCTGCATATCGCATATGCTAGTAGACAGCTAAACGCAATCGAACGAAATTATACAACAATTGAAAGAGAAGGTTTAAGCATCGTATATGCCGTATAAAAGTTTAGACACTATCTATTGGCCAACAAGTTTAAGTTTTTCACTGATCATTAAGCCTTATTATATTTGGTCAATAAACCTTGTAATACCAGATGCTTAGTAAGATGGTTCCTCTTACTAATGGAATATGACTTTGAAGTGGTTGTTAAGAAAGGTAAGACTCACCTCAGAGCGGATCACCTTTCTCGCTTCGCTTCAGGAGAGCCACTGTAGGGAGTGTCTGATGAATTGCCCGATGCTTATCTGTTCAATCTAGAAGTTGTTCCTAAATGGGCAAATAAGTTATTACCTGTCCTAACCTTCGGACCCGCAAATAAGAATGTAAAAACAAACAAGGATGAAATTCTAAAATCACTATCAAATATTGGCAAGAAGCATGTACAAACAAGATACGGAAGGTGTTCTCACTTGTTGTGTCAAGGATGATGAACATAGTAGTTGGTTGCAACAAGCCCATGAAGGATTTCTAGGAAATCACTATTCTAAACAACAAACATTGCAGAATCTAAAACGTTTAGGAGTGTATTGGCCTAGCATGGACAAAGACATTCATGAGTGGATTAAGAATTGTCCAACGTGCAAAGAGAGACCCCCATTGGAGCATGCCACCCTTTATCACATGTCGTTAATTCCAGATTGGAGTGCTCCACTCGTAGAATTTATGAGATCAAGAACACTACCTAACGAGGCTGGTCTAGCAAGAAAACGAAGCATGGAGCAAGAAGCTCAAGACCATGCCCTCATAGGAGATAACCTATACCAAAGAGGCAAAGATGGTTACTTAAGATTGTGCGTTCACGAATCAGACTATTTGAAAATCTTAGAGACTGCCCATAACAGTGTTGCAGGCGGACATTTTAGTCCTGACCGAGTAATTAAGAATATTCTATTCTCAGGACTTTGGTGGCCCACTCTTCATATGGATGCACATACCTATGTGAAGAAATGTGACACATGCCAACGTGCACAATATCCGATAAGAAAATATGAGATGCCTCTGAGACCAATGATGGGAGGATGCGCATTCTCAAAGTGGGGCATAGACTTTGTAGGTCCTATTAACCCCCCATCTAGAAACTCCCATGCAAAGTACATTATTGTAGCCACCGAGTACCTTACAAAGTGGGTAGAAGTCAAGGCCACAACAAAGAATGATGCTCAAACGACGGCAAGGTTCTTATTTGAGGACGTGTTCATGAGATATGGACTTCCAATAGAGTTAATAAGTGATAGAGGAACACACTTCTTGAATGAAGTCATTGAAAATCTCCTCCAAGAGTTCTTGGTGATACATAAGAAGTCTGCCCCCTATCATCCATAGGCTACAGGACAAGCTGAGAGCACAAACAAGATCCTATGTAATGTATTGACAAAATTGGTAAATGCTAAGCGCTCTGATTGGGATAAATAGCTTCATTATGCTATATAGGCTTACCGAGTTGCGTACAAAACGGTACTCAATGCCACCCCATTTTAGATGGTCTTCGGACAAAATGTTGTGCTACCTTTGGACTTCCTAATCCCAACTTTAAAAGTAGCACAAGACCATGAGTGGAATGGACACAAGTTATCCTCTAGGATCTTTGATCTAGAACGCTTAGGTGAGACAAGGCTACAAGCGACGGCAGGCATATATGTTGCAAAGAAAAGGCAAAAGACATACTTTGATGCACATATCAAAGATAAAGGCTTGAAAGAGGGAGACCTAGTGTTGGTTTATACCCTAAAGCAACATGCCCGTAAATTGGAAAAAAGAGGATATGGACCCATGATTATTAATAGAATTTCCACTAGCGGTGTTGTTCAATTGGCCACACTAGAAGGCAATGTCTTGCCGAGCTATATTAGTGGTTGTTGAGTGAAGCTATATCAAGAATCTCTTACAGAGAATATGCTAATGAGACTCAACACTGCTAAGAAGTGAAAAGAAGAAGAGTTAGGGGTTAGAGAAGAAGCATAGGCAGAGGCTAGAGAACGCATTAGGAGAAATAAGTTAAGATGCCTAGGCCTAGATGTCAATCTTAAGGCCCCAAGATACCACATGGCCATGTGTCAAACATCAAGTGAAATTGCTTCTCAAATAATTGATCGACGTCCCTTTGTGACCATAGCGGTAGGACAAGGGGAGAGTGTAAGGACTGTGAGAGCATTGGTTGACTCAGGTGCAGCAACTAGTGCAATTAGACTTTCATACTGCCAAGACCTGCAATTGAGCATCAATCCCATCAAAGCCTATCTCATAGGTTTGGGAGGTGTGGAAACCCCTTGTTTGGGCGAGGTGGAACTTCCCATCTACCTTCAAGATGTCCCCATAAAAGTCAACATGCTAGTGTGTCATGATGAGGACCTTACAAAACCCCTTTTCTTAGGTCAAGATTGGATTTATAACCATGCAGTCAACTTGAACCTAAGAAGTCAACTTCTTCAAGTTTGGGTACATGAACAATGCATTACATTAGAATTAGAGAAATGCATGCTCACAGATCATGGCACCACGCACTCTCGTAGTTCCTCTAAGACTAATCTTCACGAACAAGATGTTGTATGTGTCAAAAGCTCTATGTTCCAAAAGGACTCAATCATGGAAGGACAGTCGCAAAGGCAAGCAAGCCCTCCTTCTTTTTCGAAGAGTAAAGCATCCACAATAGTTCAACCTCAGAAGCAAGCAAAACCGTACAAGACCACTGGTATATCAAATGGACAAAGAGCCTTCAAGAGTAAAGTAGTTCCGGGCACAAAGCAAATCTAGGTACGAAAAGGAGAGCAAACCCCTACCTTGCCAACACAATTCCCACCCAGGCAAGCCAACCATGCGAGGATAAGAACCAAGCAACCACGACCAGCTCAATGAGAAGGCCTCTAACAAATTTGGGTGCCTAAGAGGTTAGTTGTAGTTCAACAAGGACAATCACATATGTGGGTGCCTAAGAGAGAAAAGGGTAAGAACTGAGCAGGAAGACCAAACAAAAATACACTCAACTCTTTGACAATGGTTCAAAGACAAGTAAAAAGGATACGGGTTTGGAAGCCAAAAGCACCAGTAGCACCCACAAAAACAAAGTGTCAACCGGGAGGGATAACAAATACAAGTAACCATCCACAGATGAAGACACCAAAGTTGATCTCTACGCTGCCAAACACTGTTCTCAAATGGATCCCTAAAGGGAGAAATGGAAAATTGTCATTTCACCATCGACTACGCACATCATTTCAGGATCCACTTGCGACGTCCAACAAAGACTGCATCAACATCCACTAGCAACCTTGAAGCCTCGCCAAGCAACAACTATGTGCCTTTGGCATACCCATCTTTTGCACCATTCAAGTCATGCATTTCCAAATTCTACATTAATATAGGGCCACATTACACGGCCATGCATAGACACACTTGAGAAATCCCAGGCACATGAGATACATTTGACATATGTAAAATATTTTATTGATACTAACATCTTTCTTCTTGTTTTGTGACACTGTTTAAAAAAAAAAAGAGAGAGAAAAAGAATGAAACGAGAAAGGACAGGACTGTGTGCTTGAAGCATCTCCAACGTGAACCATCAACAACGACATCCATCAACAACAAAAGATAATTCGATGGTCAATCACCATGCTAGAGCACACCACAAAGAGATGAATATCGATGGACATTTGACCACGGCATGAACCGCCTTCTTCGACAACACGATAATCATGATAGAGTAGGAAACCTCTTCATCAACATACCCTTGAGCACTTCACTCAAGACCCGAATTCTTGCACCATACTTCTTCCAATGCATTCCCCACGTATGCATGCATAGGGCCACATTACAAGGCCATGCACAAGGCACATATCTTGTTCATCCCATGCACGAATGCACTTACCCATCATCCCTTATGAGTTACAAGTACTTGGCATGAAAACAAGGAAAGCCATCTTTGGAAGAACCAGAGGACATCATGGTTACAGCAATAAGAGCACGGAAGCAATCCACCACGAGAGTTGCTCATAACCAACATTGACCACCTCTTTTGAGTAGCTCACAATTTTTGAAAGCTCACAAAGACACCATCAAGCTGGAATACATGGAAGAAGTACATACAAAGGTAGCAGTGACAAAATGAAGAACTAGGCAACTGCCCAAGCTACAATTGGAAGATGGACCGCTCTTTTGGATACATGATGGACACTATCTCTCCAAGCACCATGGAACAACCACTACTACAAGGGTTTGTCAGGGACGACAGACTCTACAAGGGGGGGGAGTGTTGACAGTCAAGGTCATGCATAAGCATGGAAGCGCATCAATGAAGGGGACACACAAGAAGAAGGAGCATGTAGGGAGCTCCAAGAAGCACATGTCAAATTTTCATAAGAAATCCCTATAAAAATAGTGATTTTTATAACTAAAAACCATTGTAAATACCATTTTTTTATTTTAAAACTCCATTTTGTTCAATCCAAGGAGTCCTTGAGCTTGAGGAGTATTAGAAGTATCATCCTACCAATTTTCAAAATTTTTAGACTCCGTTTGAGCCCCCAAATAAGCCTTGGAACCTAATTTTTAACTAGATTGGACACTAGGTCTGGACAGGGTCAAAACCACTCAAAAAACTATAAAAAGGTCTGGAGAGCTCATTTTTGAGGTTAGCTTGTTGTAGATTTCAGCTTTGTAAGAGAGTTCTTTTGTAATCAAATTCCTTCCATTGTTCCACTCTTTGCTCTTACCTTGTGTGTATGTGTGTGCATGCTTGTATGCTTTCACTCATGCACTTATGCACCACACTTGCTCTTGGACTTCATACTAGTCCTCACATCTCCACGGATTGACATTTATGAGGTGAAGCTCCTCACATTGGTACTTGCCATTGTGCTAGAGTGACACATGTGACACCACACAGAGAATGGTTCTTTAATTATGGACCAAAGTCTCTTGGTACCGTGAGACTTGGTGACTCTTACCAGTGTGACATTTGTTACCGTTAGTGTCCATGTGAAAGGGGAAATAGCCATCGGACACTTCTTTGTATATGTTCTTTAATAAAACATATAGTGGCCTGGTTAGTCACAGACGGTAGATTCGATCGCATTTGTAACACCTAAGAAGTCTGTGTTCGTGCTCCCTGTGTACTATGTTTTTTGCGTACTCTGTAGCCTCTATGGAGAGTACCATGATCAATATGGAAAGAAAACCAGAAATGTGCATAGAACGCACATAGACTCTTGAATGCAGCCTTTAGATCTTGTTCATATAGATGTATGTGGACTTATGTCCAATAGCTCCTTAGGTGGTTCTCTTCACTTTGTCACTTTCATAGATGATGCTACTAAAAAAGTTTGGGTATATCCTATCTAATCAAAGGATGAGGTATTCCCTACTTTCAAAAAATGTCTTGCTTCAGTTGAGACTGAAAAAGGAACGAAGCTTAAGGTTTTACGTTCAGATAATGGGGATGAGTATACCTCATATTAATTCCACCTTTTTTGTCAGTCTAGAGGGATTTGTAAAGAGTTTATAGCTCCTTATACCCCAGTACAGAATGGTGTAGCTGAAAGGATGAATATAACTATTCAAGATAGAGTAGTTTCTATGTTGCATCATGCAAACCTCTCACAAGGCTTTTGGACAGAAGGAGTATTGACTGCAGTTCATGTGATTGACCTTTCACCTAGTCCTGCCAAAGGTCTGAAAGTGGCAGAAGAGCTATGGATAGGGAAGCCACCATATTATGATCATGTTCGAGTTTTTGGGTGTGAAGCATATGTTCATATACCCAAGAATCTTAGACAAAAGTTGGACCATAAGTCAAAGAAATGCATTTTTCTTGGATATGGTCAAGAAGGAAAATTTGGATCTCGCTTATGGGATCCTAAAACATGGTCAGTGATTAGAATTAATGATGTCATTTTCAATGAGTTTAAGATGCATAAATAGCCCATTAAGGAGGTTGAAGTGAGAAGAGTGGTGTTTGAGGATACTAGTCCTCCAGTTAGCATGCATAAAAATGCTGCACATAGGGACATTCAAGAGAATGTTCGATCAGATGAGTCTGCACACGTTCCTATTCAACAACCATTGAGACGTTCTGCATGTGTCTCACATCCACATGATAGATATGTTCCAGGTTTGGATTTTGTTATGCTAATAGATGCACGTGAGCCTTCTTGCTACAAAGAGACTATGCAGACTGAGGATCATGTCAAGTGGGAGCGTGCCATGAAGAGTGAGTTGGATTCTATTCATAAGAATGGTGTTTGGGATTTAGTACCTTTGCCAAAGGGCACAAAAGCTTTACCATGTAAATGGGTATATAAATTGAAATTCACATTAGATAATGCTTCTCCAAAGTATAAGACATGACTTGTTGCAAAGGGTTTTAAGCAACAACATGGTGTTGATTTTGAGAAAATCTTCTCTCCATTGGTCAAGATGACTACCTTGTGCATGTTGCTTGGATTCATTGCAATGGAGGACTTAGAGCTAGTCCAAATGGATGTGAAAACCTCTTTCTTGCATGGAGATCTTACATATGAGATCTATATGGAACAACCAGAGGGTTATGTAGTTCGTGGTAAGGAAAGTCTAGTTTGTAAGCTCAAGAAGAGCTTGGATGGACTTAAACAGTCCCCTAGACAATGGTACCAAAAGTTTGATGCTTTTATGAATTCTCAAGGCTATTCTTGAAGCAATAAGGGTCATTGTCTTTACAAAAAGAGATTCTCATATGGCAAGTTGATATGCTTGATTCTTTATGTCAATGATATGTTGATTGCTGGGAAGTCCTCTTATGACTTTTCAATTCTCAAAAAGAAGTTGAGTCAAACATTTGATATGAAGGATTTGGGGGATGCCAAACATATTCTTGGCATGCACATTACTCGTGATAGGAGTAAAAGATGCATATGCTTGTCTCAAAGTGAGTATATATCCAAAGTACTTCAGAGGTTCAATATGCAAGGTGGAAAGGCATTGAGTACACCTTTACCGACATATGTGAAATTGACCAAGGATGATTGCCCCAAATCAAATGAGGAAAATGAATTCATGACCAAAATTCCCTATCATTCTGATGTTGGTAGTCTCATGTATGCTATGGTAGCTACTATACCACACATTGCATTTGCAGTGGGAGTTGTGAGTAGATATATTTCTAATCCTGGCAAGAAACATTGGGAAGTGATCAAGATGATTTTGAGATATCTTAGTGGAACTAAGGACAAGTGTCTATGCTTAGGTAGAGGGAAAGCATCCATTATTGGTTACACTGATTTTGGCTATGATGGTTGTGTAGACAATCGTAAGTCTACACCAGGGTACATTTTTCATTTTGTTGGAGGTGCTATCTCTTGGAGATCTCATCTTCAAGAATGTACAACTATTTCCACCACAGAAGCAGAGTATGTTGTAGCAAGTGAGGCATGTAAGGAAGCATTGTGGCTTTCTCGTCTTGCTTGTGATATGGGGTTACTTAAGCATGTGCCTAATTTGCTTAGTGATAGTTAGAGTGCCAATGCTTTGGCTAAGAATCTGGTCTATCATGCAAAGACCAAGCACATTGAGGTGAGGTATCACTTCATTAGAGATTTATTAGCCACTGAGCACATTATTCTTGAGAAGGTTCACACTCAAGATAGAATTGCAGATGCTTTTACTAAAGCTCTACCATAAGATAGCTTTTGACACTGTTGTCACTTGATGGGGTGTTGAAAGTCAAGGTCACACACAAGCATGGAAGCGCATCAATGAAGTGGACACACAAGAAGAAGGAGCATGTAGGGAGCTCCAAGAAGCACATGTCAAATTTTCATAAGAAAGCCCTATAAAAATAGTGATTTTTATCACTAAAAGCCATTGTAAATACCATTTTCTATTTTTACAACTCCATTTTGTTGAAGCCAATGAGTCCTTGAGCTTGAGCAGTATTAGAAGTATCATCCTACCAATTTTCATAATTTTTAGACTCCATTTGAGCCCCCAAATAAGCCCTAGAACCTAATTTTTAACTAGGCCGGACACTAGGCCTGGATAGGGCCAAAACTACTGAAAAATTTATAAAAAGGGCTAGAGAGCTCATTTTTTAGGTTGGTTTGTTGTAGGTTTCAGCTTTGTAAGAGAGTTCTTTAGTAATCAAGGTCCTTCCATTGTTCCACTCTTTACTCTTACCTTGTGCACGTGTGTGTGTGTATGTGTGTGCATGCTTGTATGCTTTCACTCACGCACTTTGTGCACCACACTTGCTCTTGGTCTTCATACCAGTCCTCACGTCTCCACGGATTGACATTTATGAGGTGAAGCTCCTCACATTGGTACTTCCCATTGTGCTAGAGTGACACCAAATTTGGCACCATGGCCGGGGAGAGAGCCTGGAGGACGAGCGTGTGATGGTAAGACGTAGAGTAGCGATGGTGGAAGGTAAAAAAATCACCATTTTCAATTAAGTTTCTGAGTTTTTCTTCATCTCCATCTTCATCATCACCACCAGTTCCCCCACCTTCATCTTCTCAGATTTTCTTCACTTTCGACTATACATTCATCTTGTTTTTCACCTTTGGCTGCCAGCAAGAAGCACAAAGGACATACAGAACTAAAACATTGAAGAAATAGTCTTGAAATCCACATAAAACATCAAAAACTGAGTGGCGGTATCGGGAGTGAAAAGACATGTGTCTAGTATCGCGAGTGTCGTATCGTGACTTTGAAGGGAGACTTTGCATCTAGAGCACATATGACTGACAAGGAGAACCTAAGGTACACATATTTGCAAAAATTTTTGAATTTGGGTGTCAAAATCTCCAAGTATCATGTCCGGTTGAGTTTTGGCATCGCGATACCAGAATTCCCGTGTATCGTGATACTTGTCGAGGTATCATATCGTCAAGTGCTGGTATCGCAATCGCGGTCATCCCGATGGTATCGTATCGCGGTCCACCTGGTATCATATCGTATTGATCACGGTATCATATCGTCGATCGAGCAATATCGTATCGCATGCAAAGTTGGTATCATATCGCCCACGTGGTATTGTATCGTGCCAAAAAGTGGTATCGTATCATCCATAGAACCAATATCGTATCGTGAGAGTTCCAGTATCATATCGTGTAAATTTTTGGTATCATATCGTCTGTCACCTTGGTATTGTATCGTGTGATTTCTGGTATCATATTGTGTCGGTTCAGTGGTATCGTATCACGAGGTCAAGTGGTATCGTATCGTTTACAGACTGGTATCGTATCGTGAAGCTTGTATCGTATCATGTCAATCAAAGGTATCGTATCGCGGCCACTTCTGATATCGTATCGTCTGGATAGTAGTATCATATCATGGAATTTGGTATCGCCTTGGTGGTATCGTATCGTCCAAGGTGGTATCGCATATGGTGGAAAATTTGGTATCGTATCGCCTATCCTGAGGTACTCCCAGGAAGGTCCTGTTTCCTTGTTTTAACCCCAAAACCCTCAACTGGCATAACTTTCTCATACGAAATCCGTTTGGAGTGATTTTGGGTTCGTTGGAAAGCTCGTGGAGAGTACTACAAAAAGATCCATTGGCTACTGTATAATTAGTATGCAGATTATTAGATATATTATTTTGAAGTTGACCCTCAAGCTGGACTAGGAAGCAAGGGGTTCCACAAGATTTTGAGCAATTCAAAGGACAATTTTGGACTTGTAGACAAGGCTTATGAACCTAAGATCAAGTAGACACTTAGGAAGAGATAGATAAAGTACCAAATCATTAGAGGCTAGTGTCAACCACACAACCAAGTCAGGGACTCACAACTCAGTGGTTAGCACTACGTGCTGAGTTCACAGACGAGTGAGTCAGAAATGTCATTAAACTGGGAGAGACTCTTGGCTTCTGAAGACATGCATAGTTCAGTACCTCCGGAAGGTTTCATGTCTATAGTGGAAGGGGAATATCGGATGTGTCTTCAATACATATCCACTAACTTGCAAGGGATACCCATCTACCTCGATGGTCTACAAAGGTCAGTAGCAGGAATGATAAACACTATAGAATTAGAAATAATTCCTAGAGCAGTTGTCAAGTACGAAGGTGGAGTTCACATAGACAAGATGGGCCAGATATATGTAGTAATCGAAAACCCTGATCAGATTAATGAAAGAGGAGAGTTAGAGGGACAAGGAACTTCTGGGAGAGCCAATAGTGGAAATACTGTGACTACCCTTAGGGGAAAGTCAGTAATGACTCAAGTATTGCAAGCGGACAAGATACCCCAAGATGACTATCTGATGGATGTGTACTTGGTACATGGATCAGACCTACTCCTACGAACCGATTCATTGACACAAGGAGAAAGCATCAGTCCAACAACTATATACAAGTTAAGGGATCCGGAAGATCCATCTAGAGTAACATACCTAGACCAAAATCAAAGGAGATATTGGCATGTAGATGAAGTGGAGGGGTCTATATTAAAGTACATGGATCTGCCTATATTCCCTTTTCGAAGTCAGACAACCACCTCACAAAACCCATTCCAGACCCAGCAAAGAATGGAAAATGTGATGTCAAGACAAATGAGCCAACGTAGTATGCCGAACAGACCTCAGGTGCAATCCACCATGCCAGGAATTAACTCCCACAACCAAACTAGTCAAGAAAGGGGAAATACGAATAGAACCACATTTAGGGCAAAATCACCCCAAGGTATAGGAGCTGGAATACACCCCATAAAACCTGCTATTCCCACCATAATTTGATCCCCAGAGCCCGACAGAATACTAAGACCAATCCAATTGGCCAAACGTATGCGAAATTGTTATGATGGTGCAGGAGAGCCCTATGACCACATTGCAGAATTCAAGCAGGTATTACGAGCAGAGCAAGTGAATGACTTTTTCGTGCAATATGAATCCTTTGGGCTAACCCTCAGGGGAATAGCCTTAACTTGGTTTCAATCCTTGGATCCAAGTTGCTTTGGCCATATCGAACATCTCTTCCAAGAAGTTATTTGGGACCTGATACCATTTGTTGGAGTTTGAGGTATGCAAAAGGATGTAAATAGCACAACGAAGAAGAAGCTTCTTGGAGCACAACACACAATACTGAATGTATTACCACTAGAATGTACAAACATAAGTGACCCATTAGGGTTACACATGTATATACAAGGGGGGGAACCTCCTAAAGATGGTGCTTGCTTCAAACCATATAATGTCTTCTTCAATCTCCACACTTTGTTCTCATGCCCTTTTTGCACAAAACCATGAGGATGGAAAACATACACTTCTTCATGCAACTCACCATTCAAAAATTCAGTTTTAATGTCCAACTGATGTACATTCCAACCATGATGAGCTGCAAGTGCACATATGCTACGAACAGTAGTCATTTGCCATGTAGGAGCAAAGGTCTCATCAAAATCAATGCCTCTTTCCTTAGCATAACCCTTTGCAACAAGCATAGCCTTATACCTGTCAATTGTTCAATCACGCTTATGCTTCAGCTTGTATACCCACTTAGTGTCAATGGCCTTCTTGCTAGGAGGCAAGTCACATAAAGACCAGGTACCATTTTTCATAATAGCATCATATTCTAATTGCATAGCAACCATTGAATTTTTAGAATGTTTTGCTTCATCAAACAAAACAAGATCATTCTCATCGTAAAGACTAGAGGCAACCATAACATAGCAATATGATCCAAAAGAAGCATGATGAGAGCCTCAATGAGTACAATATGCCAAAGGATCATCTAATTTGCTATCATACAAAGTTTGTTCTAGGCATTTTGGCATAGTCTTTGCCTCCTCAATATCAGGTCTCTCATCAACAAGTGCATCACGTAAATTTGCATCAGAAATGGAATAATTACATCATCACATGAAACGTGTAAAGGCTGAGAAATTGCCTCATTTGGACTAGCATTATATTGTCCACCTATAAAAAGAGGCAACCAAGTGTCATACATATCTTTGGAGCTAACGGATGTCTTCTTATTATATGAAAGCAATGGCTGATAGAATCTTCCACTAAAACAACATCATGGCTAACCAAAATGTGTTTAGTCTACGGATGATACAGACAATAGCCTTCCAGAACTATACCCAACAAAAATACATTTCACTACTTTATCTGTTGATATATTTAGGTAGTGATGTGTGTGAACACTCTAGGACTGTCGGGGCACTTTTTTCCCTCTTTAGGAGGTTTTTTTCCCCCGGCTTGTATATACGCCTATTGCCCTAATGGACTACTTATCTTTGTACATTCTTCAGTCTTGTGTGTTGTGCTCCAAGCTTCTTCTTCTTCCTTGTGCTGTTCGTGTGCTTCCGCAGACGTCTAACTCCAACAATTGGTATCAGAGCAGGTCGTCGCTTCTTCTAGGGTGCCGTCGACACTCCTCCGTTTGCAGTCTCAGATTCGCACGAAATTTGGTGAGCATACTCAGGGTGTTTCCGAGATCAAAACTGCTTTGCTTTGTGGTGCCAAAATCGCGATCTGAGCTCGTTTCGGCCTTCGAACGCATTATCGCAGCGCTTGTGCAGGCTATTTCGTCCTTTTGTGCCAAAGGTATATACCAGTTTCTGTTTGCCAGTTTCAGCGTCTCGAAGTCTGCTATAGGTCTAGCAGAACTCGTTTGGGTAGTTCCGTTCAACTTTTTTAGATACAGTCAATTTTCTGCATCAAGGTATTTTAGTCACCGGCCATGGCTGAAAGCAGTGATGTATTCCGTATGTTGGCTGTTGAGGATAAGTTGGATGGTACCAACTACCCATTATGGGCTTATATGATGCGACATGTACTGGTTGCAAAAGGATTGTGGAACATTGTGCAGGGTGTTGAAAGACGTCCTGTTACACCTGTAACGACAAGTACTGCAAATACAGGTGTTGGAGCTGATGAAGATGGTGTCGAAGATGATATTCCGCAGATTCCTGTTCGTGCTGCTGTTTCTGTTGCACCTACTGCAGTGCAGATTCGTTGGGATGGCAGAGATGCCCAGGCACATGCATTGATAGCTTTGTCTGTCAAACGTGCCATTATTCCTCACATTCGCTCTTGCAGAACAGCAAAGGATGCTTGGGATACACTTACCACTTTGTACCAGGCTAGGAATGAGGCTCGTGTTGCTTACCTCCGAAAACAGTTGGAGAGTGAGCACATGAATGAAGGTGATTCTATGGACAGTTTTCTTACAAAGATCAAAGACCTGAAGGAACAATTGATTTCTGCTGATGAGGTTATACCAGATAGCTCACTTGTGCAGACCGTTCTGAATGGTCTTCCTGATTCATATCAGAGTTTTGCCTCTACTCTTCGGTTGATGATGAAAGGCAATCCGAATGCCTTGTCATTTGAGGAATTAGTCTCTGTTCTGTTGCAGGAAGATCAGTCCAGGCAGAACAGGTCCATTATGCGTGTTGCAGATCAAGCTTTCCTGGCTAGTCAGAAGGGCAAAGGAAAATGGAGCTCTTCTACTAGTAAGCAGAAATCTGCAAATGCTGCACAATCGAAGAACCAGGATAAAGATGAAAAGAAATCAGAAAAGCAGAAATTGTTCTGCAAGTACTGTAAAGGAAATGATCATATTATAAAGAACTGTCCAAAACTGGCTGCTAAAGAGGCAAAGAAGAAAGAGGCTGGAATGGTTGTTGCAGAGGCCTCTACACCAAAAACAGAGTCTGCAAATCTTGTGCAGGAAGAAGAATGGGCGTTTACTACAGTCTGCAGTTTTGACCCATCTTCTCATGATCAGTGCATGTCTGCAGTAGACTCAGATGTTTGGTACTTTGACAGTGGGGCGACCAAACATATTACCTCGCAGCGCAGTTTCTTCTCTTCACTTGAGCCTGCTCCTACAGGGAATACTGTCACATGCGCCAATAACTCCTCTTATCCTGTTATGGGAGTTGGTAAGATCATTCTGACTACTGTTGATGGTAGTTCTTTCACTTTGTCAGATGCTTTATTTGTGCCAGGGATCAAAAAGAATCTGTTATCAGTTTCTGCATTAGCCAAGATTGGCTTGGTTGTGAAATTTGTTGATGACAGGTGTACAGTCCATGATCTCTCAAATGGCGATGTGATTATTGCTTCTGGCATTTTATGTCGTGGGCTGTATAAGCTCATAGACTATGAAAGATCTGTGAATGATTCGGCATGTGCAGTTCATGATTCTCAGGCTATGTCAGATGCAAAGCTTTGGCATGCACGCTTTGGTCATCTGAATTTTGCTGGTTTGTTACGCCTGCAGAAATCTGAAATGGGTGTCCTCTTTGCCCAAACTTGAGGCACCTGGAAAACATGTTTGTGAAGGCTGTATTTTGGGCAAAATGCAGCATTCTTCCTTTCCAAAAGATGGTTCAGTTCGGGCTACGCAGAAATTACAGCTTGTACATAGTGATGTCTGTGGTCCTATGCAGACACCCTCTTTTGGAAATTACCTTTACTTCGTGACTTTCATTGATGATTTTTCCAGGCATGCATGGGTATATCCACTCAAAGCAAAGTCCGAAGTGTTCATGTGCTTCAAACAGTTTTTGGTTTTGGCTGAAAATTTGTCAGCATGTAAAATGGGCACCCTCCGTTCTGATCGAGGGGGGGAATATATGTCTTCAGATTTTAATGCATTTCTGGCTGAACGTGGGATAAAACACCAGTGTACAGTGTCGTATACACCTCAACAGAATGGAGTTGCTGAACGAAAGAACAGGTCACTCATGGAGATGGCGAGGTGCATGGTCAAAAGTCAGGCTTTACCACATAGTTTCTGGCTTGAGGCTGTCATGTGTGCAGCATATGTACTGAACAGGTGTCCCACTAAAGCATTGCAGTCTATCACTCCATATGAGGCTTGGCATGACCGCAAGCCATCTGTTGCTCATCTGCGTGTTTTTGGTTGTTTGGCATATGCATTAGTGCCTGAACAACATCGCAGAAAATTGGATGATAAGGCAGTAAAATGTATTTTTGTTGGGTACAGTTCTGAAAGTAAAGGCTATCGTCTGTATCATCCACAGACTAAATGCATTCTGGTTAGCCGTGATGTTGTCTTTGTGGAAGATGCTATTCAGCCATTGCTTTCATGTACTAAGGAGACATCTGTTAGCTCCAAAGACATGTATGATACTTTGATGCCTCTTTTTACAGGTGGACAGGCTAGTGCTGGTCCTAATGAGGCAACTTCTCAGCCTTTGCAGGTTTCATATGATGATGCAGATCATTCCATTTCTGATGCAGATTTACATGATGCACTTGTTGATGAGAGAGCTTATTTGGGTTGTTTTATCCCAAGGGGGGATCACTATCGCCAGATTTGCATGCTTTTTCTGACTCAGATTGGGCTGGTTGCTATGACACTCGTGTGTCCACCAGTGGTTTTTGCTTCATGCTTGGTAGCTCATGTATATCTTGGTTGAGCAAGAAGCAGCCTACTGTGGCCACTTCCAGTTGTGAAGCTGAGTATAGGGCAGCTTTCACAGCGACTGTTGAGTGTGTGTGGCTTAGACGCCTTATGGTTGATTTGGGTGTTGGCCAGTCTTCTGCCACCACCATCTTCACTGACAGTCAGAGCGCATTGGCAGTTGCGAGGAACCCTGTGTTCCATGCTCGCACTAAGCACATTGAGGTGCATTATCACTATGTCAGGGAGAGGTTCTCTGCTAGGGAGATCAGCTTGGCATATGTGCCCACGCAGGAGAACATTGCAGACCTTTTCACGAAGGCTCTGCCTAGGGAGAAGTTTGAAGCTTTCCGCAAAGCTTTGGGCTTACTTCCTTTTGTGGAGTGATTTCCACGTAGCTTGGCACTTCCTTATACATGAGTGCCAACTCCTTGTTCACCGCATCACTCCTAGGGGGGATTTGTTGATATATTTAGGTAGTGATGTGTGTGAACACTCTAGGACTGCCGGGGCACTTTTTTCCCTCTTTAGGAGGTTTTTTTCCCCCGGCTTGTATATACGCCTATTGCCCTAATGGGCTACTTATCTTTGTACATTCTCTAGTAATACATTCAGTCTTGTGTGTTGTGCTCCAAGCTTCTTCTTCTTCCTTGTGCTGTTCGCGTGCTTCCGCAGACGTCTAACTCCAACATTATCGTCCACTTTCCTACCTTGTTATTCACACATTAATGCACATGCCAAACAACCAAAGACACACAGGAGAGCAACAAATGTCTTGCGACCATGCCAAGCCTCATATGGAGTGATAGACTGCAATGCTTTAAGTACATATGTTGCACACATAACATCCTCAAGCTAGAAACTATGTGGTAAAGCTTGACTCTTGACCATACACCTCGTCATCTCCATGAGTGATTTGTTCTTCCTTTCTGCAACTCCATTCTGTTGAGGTGTATACAACACTATATATTGATGTTTTATCCCATGTTTAGCTAGAAATGCATTAAAATCAAAAGACATATATCTCCCCCCCCAATCAAAATGGAGGGTGCCCATTTTACATGCTGATAGATTTTTGGCCAAAGCCAAAAACTGTTTGAAGCACGTAGCACTTCAGAATTTGCTGTCAATGGATATACCCATGCATGCCTGGAAAAATCATCAATGAAAGTCACAAAGTAAAGATAATTCCCAAGAGAAGGTGTCTGCATAAGACCACAAACATCACTGTGAACAAGCTACAATTTCTATCTAGCTCGAATTGAACCATCTTTTGGGAATGATGAACATTGCATTTTGCCCAAAATACAACCTTCACAAACATGTTTACCAGGTGCCTCAAGTTTGGGCAGAGAGGACACCATTTTAGATTTCTACAGGCATAGCAAACTAGCAAAATTAAGATGATCAAAGTGTGCATGCCAAAGCTTTGCATCTCACATAGCCTGAGAATCTTGAATTGCACATGTTGAATCATTCACAGATTTTGCATATTCTATGAGCTTATACAACCATGACATAAAATGCCAGAAGCAATAATGATGTCGCCATTTGATCTATATCATGAATTGTACATCTGTCATCAATAAATTTCACAACCAAGCCGATCTTGGCTAATGTTGAAACTGATAACAGATTTCTCTTGATCCCTGGCACACATAAAGCATTTGACAATGTAAAAGAACTACCATAAAAAATAGCAAGAATGATCTTACCGACTCCCATAACAAGATAAGAGGAGTTTTTGGTGTATATGAAAATATTCCCTATAGGGACAAGCTCAAGTGGAGTGAAGAAATTGCGCTGTGAGGTAATATTTTTGGTTGCCCCACTATCAAAGTACCAAACGTCTGAGTCTACTATAGAATTACATTGTTCATGAGAAGATGGGTCATAATTGCAAACAGTAGTAAATGCCTATTCTTCATTATGCACAAGATTAGCAGACTCTATTTTGGGTGTAGAGGCCTCTACAACAACCATTCCAGCCTCTTTTTTCTTTGCCTCTTCTGTAGCCAGTTTTGGACAACTCTTTATGACATGATCATTTCCTTTATAATATTTGCAAAACAATTTATGCTTTACTGCTTTCTTCTCGTCTCTGTCATCCTTCTTTGATTGTGTAAAGTTAGCAGATTTTTGCTTACTAGTAGAAGAGCTCCATTTACCTTTGCCCTTCTGACTAGCCAAGAAAGCTTGATCTACAACATGCATAATGGACATATTCTGCCTAGACTGATCTTCCTGCAATGGAACTGAGACTAACTCCTCATATGTTAAGGCCTTTGGATTTCCTTTCATCATCAATCGAAGAGTAGAAGCAAAACTCTGGTATGAATTTGGAAGACCATTCAAATCATTCTGCACAAGTGAACTCTCATGCAAGACTTTATGAGCAGAAATCACCCGCTCCTTCAAATCTTTGACCTTTGTAAAAAAACTATCCATGGAATCTCCTTCATTCATGTGTTCACTCTCCAACTATTTTTGGAGGTAAGCAACACAAGCCTCATTCCTTTCCTAGTATAAAGTGGTTAGTGTATCCCAAGCATCCTTTGCTATTTTGGAGGAGCGAATGTGGGGAATAATGGCACATTTGACAGAAAAGGCTATCAATGCATGTGCCTGAGCATCTCTGCCATCCCAACAAAGTTGTTGTGCAGTAGGTGCAGCACAAACCGTAGCATGAATAGGAACCTAAGGAATATCATCATCTTCAACACCATTTGCATCACCTTTAGCAACTGTGTTTGTAGGTGCAATATGATGTTTTTCAACACCCTGCACAATATTCCATAGTCCTTTTGCAACCAATACATGACACAACATATAAGCCCATAATGGGTAATTGGTATTGTCCAACTTATCCTCAATACCCAACATACAAAATACATCAGGACCTTGAGTCAAGGCCATTGACCAAAATAACCTGATGCAGAAAAATGATTATATCTCAAAAAGTTGAACAAAACTACCCTTTCAAGTTGTGCTAAACTTTGTAAAAGGAGGGGTGTCGACCATGCCCTAGATGAAGCAACGACCTACTCTGATACCAATTGTTGGAGTTTGGGGTCTACGCAAGCACACAAACAACACAAGGAAGAAGAAGAAGCTTGGAGCACGACACACAATATTGAATGTATTACCAAGAGAATGTACAAACATAAGTGACCCGTTAGGGTTATAGGCATATTTACAAGCCGAGGGGGAAAAACCTCGTAAAGAGGGAAAAAAGTGTTGGAGATAGACGTCTGCAGAAGCACGCGAACAGCACAAGGAAGAAGAAGAAGCTTGGAGCACAAACACACAATACTGAATGTATTACTAGAGAATGGACAAAGATAAGTAGCCCATTAGGGCAATAGGCGTATATACAAGGTGGGGGAAAAAAAACCTCCTAAAGAGGGTGGTCCTAGTGTGTTCACACACATCATTACCTAAATATATCAACAAATTCCCCTTGGGAGTGATGCAGTGAACAAGGAGCTGGCACTCATGTATAAGGAAGTGCCAAGCTATGTGGAAATCACTCCACAAAAGGAAGTAATCCCAAAGCTTTGTGGAAAGCTTCAAACTTCTCCCTAGGCAGAGCCTTCGTGAAAAGGTCTGCAATGTTCTCCTGCGTGGGCACATATGCCAAGCTAATCTCCCCAGCAGAGAACCTCTCCCTGACATAGTGATAATGCATCTCAATGTGCTTAGTGCGAGCATGGAACACAGGGTTCCTCGCAATTGCCAATGCGCTCTGACTGTCAGTGAAGATGGTGGTGGCAGAACACTGGCCAACACCCAAATCAGCCATAAGGCATCTGAGCCACACACACTCAACAATCGCTGTGAAAGCTTCCCTATATTCAGCCTCACAACTGGAAGTGGCCACAATAGGCTGCTTCTTGCTCAACAAAGATATACAAAGCTACCAAGCATGAAGCAAAAACCACTGGTGGACACACGAGTGTCATAGCAACCAGCCCAATCTGAGTCAGAAAAAGCATGCAAATCTGGCGGTAGTGATCCCCCCTTGGGATAAAACAACCCAAGTAGCCGAGTACCACTCAAGTAGCGAAAGATGCGCTTAACCGCCTTCCAATGCGTGACTCCTGGGCAATGCATAAACCTGCTCATCTGTGAGACAGCAAACTGAATATCTGGCTGAGTAATGCATAAGTAAATCAAGCATCCAACAACCTGCTGATAGAGAACAACATCAAATGCATCTCCAACATCTATTCATATTTGAGCACATCTCTAGAAATTAGGTTGAATTAATGGTAGCTTGGCATATGCTTGGCATATGCTTCGCATCTTGGGGCAACAAAGCCATTGGAATGCAGCATGGGAGTTTTGAGGTACATTGTAGGAACCTTGGATTTTGGTATTCTTCATGCCATAGGTGATACTCTTCAAGACTATTGCGATTTGGATTGGGATGAAGATTGTGATTCTAAAAAATTAATTTTTGGATATTATTTCTCACTTGGTTTAGGTATCTTTTCTTGGTTCAATAGGAAGCAACCAACCTTGGCACTCTCCTCCACTCAATCAGAGTACTAAAGAACTGCCTTGCAAATGTGTTTGAATTCTTCCTTGAAAATATGATGGGATGATAATTGCCCTAATTGCCCTTAACAATGGAGTTAGACCCTCATGTCTTACCTTTGAATAGTTTTTCGTAATGGTTCTAAAAGAAGAAATGGGCTTGAAGAATAGGAAAGGCTCAAATGATGTAGCATTTTCAGAAAATACAAAAGGCAAAGGATCTTTTGATAGTTCAAAGAAGAAGCCAAAGAAGAAAAGTTAATTGGAAGCTATTTCTACTGTGAAAAGAAGGGTTGTGTCATTAAGGATTGTAGGAACAAGCAAGTTGATGAGAGAAACGGTACTCATAAATCTACATGGAAAAATATGGAATCAGCAAATAACACAAAACTTGAACCTTGGGTTGCCATAGAGGAGGTATGTACATATGCCCAAACTTGTGTGAATGAACTTTGGATATTAGATAGTACAACATCTTGCCACATGATTAGCAACAAGGACTAGTATAGTTCCTTAATACTTCTACAAGAACCCATCAATGTAGTGGTTGGAAATAACTCCAAATGCCCATGTAAAGGGACAAGAACCATCTCTTTTGTTATTACCACTACTATTGAGAGAAAATTCTCTGATGTTTTATATATTCCTACACTAAAAGGAAATTTATTATCAATTTTTTACATAATTGATCGTGTTCTTAAAGTACATTTCACAAAGGATCGTGCAAAAATTTTGGATGGAATAGGTAATACTATAGGAAAAGGAGTGAAAAAAGATAACATGTATGATTTAAGCACCCTCAATGCTACAAAAGACAATGACATAAGTAGTTTTGGCATCAACATTTTGGGCATCTTGGATTTTCTGTTCTCAAAGGGATGCATAGAAAAGGCGTGGTAGCACATTTACCTGCATTCATTATAGATGAGGAACAAATTGTGAGGCAAGTCATCAATGGAATCAAGGCTGATGACAAGTGGGAAGCATACCACTGGCACGAAATTGTGCATGGATATGCAAGTGCCAAAATTCAACACACTCATGGAACAACTCTTCGCTCATAAGGCCAAACATATGAAGAATGGTGAGAATAAAAAAGGTAATCAATCCTCTACCCTTTACACCGATAAAAGTGAAGGTAAATAAGCCAAAAGAAAAGGCAAAAACTTTGATGATGAAGGAAGCACCTCCCAAGCTAAATTTGCAAGTAAAGGTAGAAGCTCAAGAGGAAGAGGCAGAGATGGTAGACAAGAAATGAGAGAGGAAGAGGATACAACAGAAGTCGATATGGAGCATCTAGAGGCATATACAACAATTCATATGGATACAACAACAACTATCAAGGAGTGTACAAAGTAATTAGAGACTAAAACAACTATGTTGATGATCAATCCCAAGAGGATTGACTTCTAGGCATGAACATGACAATGAAGGAAGGTAAATCAAATGAGCATGTTTTCTATATTGACTCTAGATGCTCAAACCATGTAGCATGGAATGTAGCATTGCTTTCATACTTGGAAGACCCATAGAATAAGAATGAGGTCCAAATAAGAGATGACACAAGGCACCCTGTGGAGAAGATTGGAAATGCAAAGACTTCAAATGGTAGTATGAATGTGTTGGGCAGAATTCTCTATGTACATAATAGTACTAAGAACCTGATAAGTGTAGGTCAAATTGTGGAGAAAGATTTGCAGGTGAGGTTCATAAAGCATGGAGCCTATGTAGAGGATCCATGTCAACGTTTAAAGAGCATAGGCAAAGGAGGAAAAATAGATAGATTGTTGACTTTTGAACTCCAAGACACTAGAAACATAGCATTCTTCAATTATGGTACTCAAACCTATTCGTGTTAGAGGTCTCACATAAGAGATCATCTCAAATTGGAGAGAGAACCCTAAATCAAATCAATAGAGATAAAATTGTGATTAGACTATCAAACGTTTCAAAGCAACGTATGATTTACAAGTGTAGTGCGCGTCGATTTGGAAAATCTCATAGGAAACTATTCACAAAGAAGGGGTGCATGCATGGAGACATTATGGAGCTTGTCCACACCGATGTTTGGGGACCAAGCAAAGAGCCATCTATCTCAAGGTTAAGGTACTATGCATCCTTCATGGATGATTGTAGCAGATGGGCCATACTTTATTTTAGGGTCTGATGGAGGGGGATAACATTTGTCCCATGATTTTGATTCCTACTTGCAAGTTAGGGGAATCAAGAGAGGGATGAGCACCAGATACACACTTGAGCATAATGGAGTAGAAAAGAGGAGAAATAGGACCATTGTGGAAGTACAAGGGTCCATGTTGAATGAGAAAAACTTACCAAAATACCTATGGTAGAGGTAGCACCCACTACCACCTATCTCATAAATAGGTTTCCCTCAAAGTACTTGGATGTATGACTCCTTATCAAGCTTGGAATGGAAGGAGACCAAGCTTGGATCATTGCAGGATATTTGGGTGCATTACATATGCAGACATACCATCTCATTCGTAAACTTAATCCTAAGGGAGAGAAATGTGTATTTATACGCTATGTCCTAAATCAAAAGGGTTATAGGCTCGATAAACCTACCACCAAAGGTCCGATAGTGAGTCAAGATGCAATGTTTTATGAAAACAAATATTGTTTTAAAGATGATTGCAAGAAGACGAAGTTGCAATATGACTTTGAGGAAGGCTTCCCAACACTCTCAAGCAAGGATACACATACACTTGAAGATTCAAGTGATTCTGAAGATGATCAAAAGATGCCTAAGAGGGAGATCAATTCATGGAACTCCAAAGATAAAGGCAAGGTACAAGAATTGAGGGATTTTATAGAATCCTATCAAAAAACAATTAGAAATCAAGAAGGGAAAAGGAGAAGCCAGAAAGGTATGGTTATGACACGTCATTGGTAACTAAGCACTCTATCTATATAGATCAATACTTGAATTTTGAAGCACCATCATCTTATGAGCAGGCTAAGAAGAAACCATGATGGAAGCATGCAATGGAAGAAGAGAGTGAAGCTTTACAATAAAAAAACACTTGGGAGTTGTAGCAAAAGACACCTACCATGAAAGTCATTGAATATAGATGGATCTATAAGTTAAAGAAAAACTATAATGGAACCATTAATAGATACAAAGCTAGGAGTGTGGCCAAATAATATTCTCAAACCTAAGATATTGATTATGAGGAGGCCTTCTTTCTTGTGGCCAAGATGCAATAATCAGAGTACGCATGAGTATTGTAGTTGCGAAAAATTGGAAGAATGCATTTCTCAATGGATAGATCTTAGAAGAGTTATACATGGCTCAACTCCCTGGGTTTGAAGACTCACATTATCTTGAACATTTTTTTTAGATTGAGGAAGGCCTTATATGGGCTAAAGCAAGCTCCAAGGTCTTGGAATCATAGGCTAGTAACCTACTTGTAGGAAAAAGAGTTTGTAGTGGGCAAAGCAAATCCTTCCCTATTCATAAAGAGATCACAGGGAGAAGTCATATACCTCTGTGTATATGTGGATGAGATTATACTCACAGGTAATGATGTTGAAGGTATTCAAAGAATGAAGCTACAAATGGAGGAATTCGAGATCAATGACTTATGGCAGTTCACTTACCTCCATGGATTGGAAGTAGTATATATAGAGAAGGGTATGTATCTTACTCAACAGAATTACATTAAAGATATGTTAGCCAAGTTCAAAATAGAGAATTCTATGATTGCAGGTACACCCCTAGAAGTAAATTCCAAGATAAGTGCTCATGAAGGTGAGTTAATTGAAGGTGTGACAGACCATCAAAGCTTGGTAAGAAATCTCAACTATGCTACTCTCATAAGAGTAGATATATGTTATAATATAAGTGATTTGAGCCAGTTTTTGCATACACCTAGGAAGCCACACATGAGCCAATCAAAAGGATTCTAAAATATCTAAAAGGGTCAATGAATGAACTTATATTCTAATCATACACGTCTAATGTAGACATCAAACTATTCTCTGATGTAGATTGGGTAGGATCAAGAGATGATAGGAGAAGTACCTCTGGATATCTTTCATTTGCAAGTTCAAATCTTATCTCTTGGTTCAAAGAAGCAACCTATTGTTTCTCTCTTATCTATAGAGGCTTTTCCAATGCAATTCATGAAGCTATGTGGATTAAGAAACTATGCTCATATTTCGGAGTGAAGTCATCTACACCTCATATATTTGGTGATTCGAATCTCTCGTCTTCTATGTCTCCTCTAGGGTAACATTGATCATGTTGCTTTAGACTAGGTCCTACAATTGTTCTTGACTGGTAGGCTTTTAACAACATCTATGAATCCTCAAGCATGGGGTCTCATATAATTGATATTGCCTATTGCTTTGCATGTTTTTCTTTTACCGCATCAATTTCTTCTTTTGTTTGACTCTCCTTTGTAGAATCTTTAGCTTTCCCTACTCTTTCTTTTCTTTAGCCAACTTCTTCACCCATTTACTCTTAATCTTCTCTTCTAGATTTCCATTTTAGCCTTTCTCTTCTTAGAGCTATCCGACAACTCTTTAGAATCTTATACCACCAAAGGTGAGGATCCTTTCCTCTTCTCAGTCATTGAGCTTTTAGACATGTGGTCACTAAGGATTTCTATTTTCTCCTTAGCTTGGGATCTTGTTATAGCTTTTCAGGGTACCATGTACTCTTTATCACTACCAAAGGACTCAATTATTTCAATCACATTGATCTGAGTAGTTGATGTGGCTCTAGAAGGGTTTTTGGGACAATCTCAAAAGAGATGTTCCTTTCCATAATCATTGCAATATCCTTCTCAAGGTCTTTGAGGAGGTGGATGTTGGGGCATTGTACTTTCTCTAATGCATTAATCTCCATCACATCTATAAAAAGGTCCTCTTGGCACTGGTGGATCATTGGTTGTCTCACTAGAACTGGGGCTCTTGGTGCAACATAAATCACATTGGCATATTCTGACCCGTAAGAGTCTCCATGGCCATCGTACTCATAGTATTGTTGGTCATCAATGACTTAGTAATCTATGGGATTGTGATCATAGGTGTACTGCTCACCATAGTTGTGCTCATATCCCTAGGTAATCTTTTTTGAGCTACTCAACGGAGATACAGGTACTACAACTTTCTATGGCTTCTCTTATGGTTGGATGTATTTTAATGGTACCACATTTTGATGGTGGGATGGTTGTTGTCCTAATAGAGGTTGAGGTTGAGGTTAACTTTGATAATCATATGGCCTTTGAACCATGGAGGTTCCTTGATATGGGGCATGCCTTGGAGCCTCCCTGGCTTGTTCTCTAGGAGGATAGTTGTATGGCCTATATGGCTGAGGTTGTCTATTGTAAGGACCATTCTCCATGTTATGATTGGTGTACTTCTACTCTATGTGGAATTCTTCCACATTACTAGATTGAGTAGGCACACTACTAGAAGTATCTTCAAACTTTGATGGAGTTTGAGGAATTTTCAAATCATTAGCTAGTTTTTCCTCCAAATCTATGCATTCTTTGAGATAAGCATCCAAAGCTTTTAACCACTTGACACACACCAAAGCTCTCAATCATCCATTGGTCAAACCATCCAAAAATGATGAGATCATTTTTGGTTAGGTAGGCCTTTTAGCTGCTAGGCAACGATCAACATACTGTTTAAACATTCTTGCTGCTAGCCTCATAAGCTCATTATTAGCCTGCCTAAAGCTATGGATTAAAGAAGAAGTATTATTTTTAATTCTTCTCTTTGCAAACTCAACAATGAATTTGTCCAATAGTTGCTCAATATTGGAAAATACATCATGATTCAATGTTTGGAAGCATTTTAGGTATGTTCCAAGTAATGTAAGTCCAAAAGCTTCATATTGAATGAAGAATTCATCTACTTTCTCAACTTGCAACACTTTCTTAAATTCAGCCATGTGATCATATGGGTCTCTAGAACCATTGAAATGATTCTTCATGCACTTAGCAACCTGAGAAGGTCTTAGCCTTCTATGTACATCTGGTGGTGGAGGGATAATTTGAACTACAGTACACACACCTTGTCCTCTTCCCTATGGAGGTCTCTAAGGAAAGGGTGGTCTATTCATAATCTCACCTCCCATCTAAGGGTTAGGCAAAGCAATACTACTTGACATTGAAAAATACACATGAGGTCTTTGAGGGATATTCTCCCAATTGTATTGTTCTAGGTTAGGGTTTTCTTGGTTTGTTTGTGACCCTAAGGATGGTGAGATGAAGTTTCATGTTCCCTCAATGGAAACACCAACAATCCCATGTATTGGAGTCTAACCTTTCTGACTCTATCACCTCCCAATATATTTTTTTATCTCAATCCGGATAAGTGACTCTTGAGGAGTCTTTTGGATTATGCAACTCATATATGGTAGTAGGGTTGACATTGCTTCCTGATATGGGTATAGTTCTTGTAATAATTTATCAATTCTAGCAATTAGATAGAAGTCCATCATATCCCCATCTTAAGGAATTTTGTCACCTCTCAAGATATAAACTACAATCGAATTCCCTCTAGGGGTTGTTATCATCTCTCCATTTCCCATATTGAAAGGATTACAAGGTTCTTCAATCTCTCCAATGTTATTTTTCCTTTTAGGTTGGTCAGTAACTAGGTACAAACTACCTCTTCTATCCACATAGAATCCACCTTCAAACTTTACTACTGGTCTGTGAACAATTTATGTCATTCTTGAGTCTCTCAATTTTGTGATCGATCTCTTGAGTCAATCCAAATATATAGGCACTCCTTGTAGATTAGTGGATACATACTACAAGGAAGTCCTATACTCTCCCTCAATCAAGGAAACAACTTTATTAGAAAAGACAAATCTATGCATGTCTTATGAAGTTGTCATTTGATCAATCTTTGAATCATTAAAGGTATCCAAATAGGTTGAATGTAGGCTTCTCTGGGTTACACTCTCGACTGAGGAAATTATGCTCCTTCTCCTAAGATGCGTCATGACCTCAAGTTCATTCACATTTTTTTTGTCCTCTTTGTATTTCTTCCTAGTCTTAGGTTCTCAATTTCTCAAGGTTTTGAATGTTTAGAGTTTTGGGTTTGAACTTGGTTTTTCTTCTTTTAATCCCCAAGTATTGTTTCTGTTCCAAGTGGGATTCATCCTAAAAATTCAAGATACATGATACCTATGGTCTGGATGATACACGATACACAATTCCATGATACAATACCTGAATTTGATGATACACGATACATATAGAGAGATCGGTGATACACCCTAATCTTCAAAGTCGTAATCTACTCCTAAGTCTATGAGAAAACAAGTGCTAAGTGTTTGATGACTTTCCACAATGTTGAACTCCTTTTTCACATACAATATCTCCACAATGACACTTTAACCATCACATAGGCACTTTGACTTAGGCCCTTATCCTCTACAATGGAGCCAAAAATGTGTGGGACTTTCAATGTCCATGCAACTCATGACAAGTGAGAGTAGCTAGCTCTCACATGTCCTACAAGTGCACTATAGTGGTAGTTTGACATGCACACACACACACATTAAATGATCAAAGCAAGAGTACAACCTAGCCAAGTGCATAGAATTATGTGCTTCACATGATGGTTAATGCATGAATAGGTCAAGTACGTGCATACAAGGATGACTTCTACCTCACACAACACCTTCTACATGCAGATATGTGTCATAATACTTGGTGCAAGAGAAGACACTAAATTAATATTTTCTCCTAGCTCCAATATCTGAATATAGTGAATAATAGATTCATTTTGAAGGTCTCGATGATATACATCTATTGCAAGTCATTTGGACTCTATTGGATCTTTTTGCACAAAGTTGTGACCTAAGAGCACCTTGTTACTCGTAGTACTCTCACATACATTTTTTCTACTTGTAAGGTCGAAAGCTTCTACCAAAATATTGTTTTATAATGTGCACTTGAGGCATTTATGGTGGTTGTGTCAAGCCTTGAGAAACAAAAGTTGGCTTGAGGCACAATAAACATTTATTGGTCTAATGGATTTATTGGATATGGCAATTGAGGTGAACACTATGGAAATGTGGGGGGCATAGTATGTTGGGGTAGTGGTGGCACACCTGGCATTGACATAGTTCACGAAATTGTCCCAAAAGACACAGTGGGCACAAATTTCCATGTGGTAGTTGTGTTTAAAATTATAAATATAACTATTGTCACTCGAGTCGAGACTACCATTGTCTATCTTTGGTCTTTCTGGCCTATCAATGACCATGTAATAGGCTTCCATCTTATCCTCTAACAGCCCCAACGTATTAGTGTGCATGAATGTGAGTTGAATTTGGAATTCACCCTAAAGCTTAGACATCCAATCTACCTGCATGCTGGGATCCAAGTTTTGCATACCCATATAACTTGATGAGGCCATAATTTTAAGTTCACTCTTGAACTCACTCGACATTTTGTAGGTGCTCCTAATTGAGCCTATCACACTCTCTACAGTAGATATGCTTCTACATGTAGATCTATTAGTTCCAATTAATTTACCTGATCTAACAATCATGCACACACACTCAATCAAACAAATATTCAATCTATGTAGTGTCGTGATTCTTTTCCTTCTCTCAGTGTGACTCAAAGATTAGATTCATACTTGAATGTTACAGTCAATAAGCACAAAACTCACTTGGATCTTTGTGAATTTAGTTTCAAAATGAGCTTACCAAAAAGCTCTAGAGCTCAACGAATAGATTTTTGACCAAAAAATTATGTCAAATCAAGCTCTTAGGGGTTAAGTTAGCAAACATGAGCTATCAAGGATCCATATGTATTGTAAACCCTATCAATTTCTCCTTGAAAATGTATCTTTCAGCCCCTTAAAGTCTTGCAAAAAATTTCCAAAAATTGTTGATACTTGAGTTTCACAACACTTGATTAGACAACATATGAGAAAAACAATATTTAAAAAATGTCATGGCACTTGGCCCACCACACCTATCAGATGCCATGACACTTGGTAAGTGTCGACGATGCCTGAAGATCATTATGCTTGAATGGTGTCATGACACTTGTTCCATGACACATGGCACTTGAAATTTGGTGACACTCGACACATGAAACCTGTGAGCTGTCGATGATTCCTACCTCGATGACACCTAGATCGCATGATACATGACACATGACACATGACACATGACACATGACACATGACACATGATACTCGATCAAATCAATGACACTTGAGGAGATGACACACAACACCTATCCTAACAATACCTCTCTCCATGACACACAAAACCCAAATGTCAATGACACGTGACACAAAATGTCAATGACACATGACACCTAAGTGTCGATGACACCATGATATTGTCTTCATGTTGGTGATACCAAATTCAGGACATCGAGATGTCACGACACTAGTCAAAGTGTCATGATACCTTAGAGATGTCACAATACCTAAGTGTCAGTGGCGCCTAAATATTGGTGAAACCAACCAAATGTTAGTGATACCTTGCAAGTGTCACGAGACCAAAAATGATGTCTGTCAGACTCGAAGAATAAAGTGTTGAAAAAGCTTGACTCAACCTAAATGTCATGATAATTGGAATTTGGTGAGTCAAAGTTTAGTTTTGAAGGTGTGTATGTGTTTCTCTCTTTATTCTCTATCTCTTTATGTGCCCGTAATGAAAAGTACTTATTGTAAGAGCAAAAATGATTCCCATGCCACTTGGGATTTGTTCATATATCTACACAAAGGGTTGCTTTGGTTGGCATAAATGAGTTAAACGTTTGGTGGATTGTGAGATTCAAAGGTCATGAGTTCACATGAAAAAGGATGAGACACATTTGATTCTTAAGTTTGGCTCTTTGATGTATTTGAATTTCAAAACTAATTACTTAAAATAAACATAATACATAGCAACACCACGAACCCTAGGATAAAGAGGGATTGGGCTATGTTGGATAACCTACAAGAATATTCACAACGAGTGAGAATCGCTCAACTTTGAACATGCTTTCCAAGATTACTACATCTCAAAAGAAAATTTGAATTTTGTTCTTACACCCCCTCCCTCCCTTTGGGATTGAAGTGTTCCATCCACCAAGTTGGAAACTCGAGCCCTCATGTTGTAAACCTTTTGAATTAAAAAATCAACATTTAAAATCGATTTATTTTATTTTTTTGGAAACTCATTTTATTTGCTATTATTTTATTATTGTTCCACTGCAAGTTCTTGTCCACATCCGAGGGTGAAACTTCATCTAGGAAAAAATATCAACAATATGTGTGAACACTTACCATGGAAATATGATAACTATGTTGTGTTTCAGTTGGAGGAAAAAAGTGGCGCATGCACATATTTAGACTTGAAAAAGTCTAAATCAACCCAAGTTCGTTGTTATGAATGACAAAAACTATTATGTTGGCTTCAAAGTTCAAAGCTTTGGTCCCGCATGACCATTGAACGGAAGGCTCCCAAGTTTTTTGAACGTGAAACCACTGAACTTTGAAGTTGAGCTCAATCTACAACAGTGTTTAAACAAACGCTCGTACTTCCGTCGCTCAAAAACCCTACCATGAGGCCTCCTGCTGGCGGCGGTTTTAGGGGTCGAGGGCGTAGTGACTTCAGAGGAGGTAGAGGCGGGGGTCGAGGATTCGGTGGACGCGGTTTTCAACGTGATGAGGGCCCTCCCTCTGAAGTTGTCGGTACGTTTTTATGTTGTGTTATGCTAGGGTCCACGTGCATGGACACATGTTTTTTTGAGTGGATATATGTCAGAGAGAGGTTGATGAGATTGTAATAAAATGGCACAAGTGACAGTGCACAACGTGGAAACAAGAGGTTTGCGGAGCTAGATTAGCACTTCTGTTTCGATGACCGGAATCGCTCTCTGTTACAGTGAAGGGAGTATGTTACTGTTCTATATCTGACCCTATCCAAGAAGAGTGTCTCGGTTCCAAATAAACAAGAAAGCCTGTTACAATTTCTAGGATTGGGTAATGGCTCTGTAAGAAAGCCTGATAGCTAAGAGAACGTTTGAACCTGCTTGAGTTCCATTCGCTTTTCTTGAATGAGCTCCTGATATTTTGAAGCCTCATTGCATTGTGTTTGGTTTTTCAAAGTTTTTAAAATTTATAACCAAGATTATTGCTAATAGGGTATCGACAAATAAGCAAACAGGCAAACAGCTTTGTGGGCAATTAGATTTGATTCTTTCAGTAAGGGTTCCTGTCACATGGCCTTTCAGGGTGCAACATGCATTTAATAATTTTCTGCCTTTTTATGAAATCGGAACCCATTCTTGCCTTTTATTTGTTCTTTTTTTCTATTTTGTCTCAGGGAGAAAATGTAAAACAGATAGTCTGATGTAATTGGCATAGTTGACACGTTACCTCCCAACATATGCATGCCGGTGTTCATGCTATAGTATGAGGGCATTCCACAAATTCCTTGTGAGTGACAAGAATCTTTTCAAAAGTTGAATGTGGTGAGGATGGGGACCTTGCATATGATGTGATAGATGATTGACAACAAAACATATGTGTGATGTATCACATATGAGCAGATAGTGTACCCTTCCAAGGTTATTTTTGAAAGGTATTGAATCCACGAGCCTGACGAGTGGGAATAAAGTATTAATATGTGTGTAACATGATTTTTAAGGTATTTTCAAAGGAAGATTGATGAATATGAATGAACACATAGAGGTTGTCATTATAACTTTACATTGAGATAGTAGTGGAGGTTTTCTAAGTGAGTCAAAGAATGGGGAGTGGCTCAACCTTAGCTTCTTCAAGAGTGAGCAAATCGTTGTTTCAAAACTGGTGTGTTATTGGCATTTATATCTAGGAAAGGAAAAGATTTATTAATGATACGTTTACAAGCTCTTGATTTTAAAGAGGGACTACCATAATTGAGGTCCATGAATGTTGTAGAATCGATTTATTGTTTAACTGATGAGTACACATGCATTGCATCCAGAATCACGTAAGCGGTCATACGAAGTTCGCTTGGCATAGTGAACCTCCCCATAGATACCACTATCTTGCCACTAACTATAAGTGCCTCTCTTCGAAACTCTTAAGGGAGATTAACAACGGATATCATGCAATGGAAACATGTGATTAAATCTTTCATCAACCCTATTGGATTATAGTTGTAAGGGGATTTTAGCTACCTCTTGGTACCCTCTTTTGTTCAAAAAAGAGTGAATTCTATATTCACATTTCAATGCCATGATTTGTTCTTAATGCCTTTAATTTTTGGTTGCATAATATGTGTGCCATTTCTTGAAAGCTTCAAATACACCTTTTGATTTAAAGGAAGTAAGCCCATAAACTCTTAGATGTTGTTGGAATTGAGGTGGGCCTCAATAACAATAATCACATATTTTTAGGATCTTCCAACAAATGAACCTTAGCATACAAACCTTAAGACTCAAAATTAGATGAATGAGTAGGGAGAGAAGACATATCTTGTCAAAGTGTAACTGTAAGCCAAAATGCTTATGTACACTAATTGATATTTAATGTCAAATTACAAAGTGTCTATATACGACTACAAAATTGAATGTGTGCTAAATGTGCTGAATGTAGATACAAAATCTGAATGTGTGTTAAATGTGCTGAATGTAGATACAAAATCTGAATGTTGCTGAATGTAGTTACATAATTTGAATCTAGGCAGAATTTCGGAAACTAAATACAAGATTTTGTTCATAAAGTGCCTAAGAGGTATGAAGAGAGTGTGTATGTGAGTTTGGAGCGAATAGAAACAATTGAGAATTGCTTGTACCGCAAACCCTAACTGAAGAACAAGGGGAACTCCTTATGTTGAAGTAGAAGTCATAAAGCCTTGGAACAACCACCATAGGACAGAATATAGTAGGTGTTACTCACAAGATTCAGCAAAAGTTGAATGTTTCGCTCCAAAAACTCCTCCAAAGTTGCATGAGAAGTTAGGTCACACCTCCTCCAAAAGTTAGCCATCTCGAGGACTGAGTGATCCTTGAGCTAAGGCCTCAAGAAATACCATAAGTGATCCCTAAGACCTTATACAGGCCTCAAGGTTGAACCATGATTTTTTGCATGTAAAGCATAAAGCATAGTAAAAATAATGCAAAAAGTATGCAAAAGCACAAAAAAGCGATAGATTTTTGTAAATCGTAAATTTTGCTTTTCGAATGCAAATCTGTTGCGATCTTCATTTTTATGCATCAGCTGAACATATGAACGTGCTTTCCTTGATGTATAGAGTGAGAGGAACTTAACTAGGTAAAAAACCATTTTGGACAGAAATTAGGGTTAGGGTTTTCTACCAAATTGGACTTCTGATTATTGAATGTATATACTAAATGAAAGCTCGTTTGAAGTACTAATTGATGAGCTCATAATATTTTTTGACCTTTTGTGACCGAAATTTGGCTAAGTTCCAAAAATTAGGGTTGTTGGAAATTAGGATTTTATGCTATTCTAACTTTGTTTCCAACAATCCCCCCTTCAAATTCATAATAGCGTAAAGTACAGAAATCTGCAAAACTTCGAACGTCTGCGAAACTTCATACATTTGCAAAACTTTAGATGTGTGCAAAACTTCGGATGTTTGCAAAACTTCAAATGTCTGCTAAACTGTGGATGTTTGAAAATATTTCTCTTAATTGATTTATGTTGAATCTTGAGCTTACTGTGCATAAATTTGAATTGAAATGAAAACTGAATACGTAAATCTCTGAATTTCACAATGTGCGATTGAACTTTGAACTTCGAAATGTGTGATTGAACTGAGTCACCAACTGTATGTGACTGAATTGAATCACCAACTTTCATCCTTCTTTTGCCTAACTAACTTCTTAGATGTGCTGTACTGAGAGAATTCTTGCTTTGATAGAAATCCTTTAACTTTAACCAAGCCCGACTAAAGGTTTTGAATGACTTGAATGATGAAGGAATTTCTCATTCTTCTTTATTAACCTACTGTTGAGCAGAAATTGGAAGAGCAGATCTTCGAAAGATAAAGCAATCAAATGTCTTAAAACTAAAATCACTCATCTTGTTAAGGGTGTATGTCAACTACGCTTTGATACCAATTGTTGGAATTGGGGTGGGCCTCAATAACAATAATAACAAGCTGTCAGGATCTTCCAACAAATGGACCTTAGCATACACACCTTAAGACTCAAAAATAGATGAATGAGAAGTAGAGAGAGAATACACAACTTGTCAAAGTGTAACAGTAAGCCAAAATCTTTACCTACACTAATTGATATTGAATGTCAAATTACAAAGTGTTTATATATGACTAAAAAATTGAATGTGTGCTATATGTGTTGAATGTAGATACAAAATTTGAATGTGTGCTGAATGTAGTTACAAAATCTGAATTTAGGCAGAATTTTGGAAACTAGATACAAGAATTTGATCATGAAGAGTGTGTGTATGTGAGTTTGGAGTGAATAGAAACAATTGAGATTTGTTTGTACAACAAACCCTAATTGAATAATAAGGGAAACTCCTTATGTTGAAGTAGAAGGCATAAAGCCTTGGAACAACAACAACAACAATAGAAGAAGGTCAAAATATAGAACTTGTTACTCACAAGATTTAGCGAAAGCTGAATGGTTGGCTCCAAAATCTCCTCCAAAGCTACATCAGAAGTTAGGTCACACGTCCTCGGGAAGTTAGTCACCTCCATGATTGAATGATCCTTGAGCTTAGGCCTCAAGAGATACTGTAAGTGACCCCTAAGGCCTTCTTATATAGGTCTCAAGGTTGAACCACGAATTTTTGCATGTAAATAGTAAAATTTTGCATTTTAGATATAAATATGTTGTGATCTCCATTTTTATACATCATTTGAACATATGAAAGTGCTTTCCTTGATGTAGAGAGTGAGCGGAACACAACGAAGTAAAAATTTTTTGGACAAAAATTAGGGTTAGGATTTTCTAAATTGGACTTCTGATGACTGAATGTTATATACTAAATAAAAGCTCTTTTGAAGTACCAATTGATGAGCTAATAATAATTTTTGACGTTTCGTGACCGAAATTTGGCTAAGTGCCAAAAATTAGGGTTGCTTGAAATTAGGGGTTTATGCTATTATGACATTGTTTCTTAACAATCCCCCCTTCAAAGTTAGAATGGAGTAAAGTACAAAAATTTGCAAAACTTCGGATGTCTGCAAAACTTCTTACATTTGCAAAACTTCGGATGTTTGCGTAACTGCGGATGTCGGAAAATATTTCTGTTATGGATTTCCACTGAATCTTGAACATAGTTGGAAAAAGTCTCGAGTCAAACCCCTTGGAATGGTATGTACCGAACGTACTGTACCGTACACGTATGGTACTTGTTCACATGATTTTTTTTTTTTTGCTTTGTTATTTGAAGCATCCCATGCATTCTTTGAAGCCATACATACAAAGATCCATAGTACATTGATGCGTACACTTGCATAGATACGTACATAGTACAAACATACAACATGCACATAACACACATTCATAAATATACATTACATATATAGAAGCATGTGCGTATACATATTAGTTAGTTGTAAACACATACATATTATGTCATACATACATATATAGTAGTAAACTACATACATACACACACACACATATATATATATATATATATATATATATATATATATATATATATATATATATATATATATATATATATATATATATATAACGTACCGTACCGTACCAAACCTCCTTGCCACGTACTGTACACGAACCGTTCACGTACCGTACGTTCTGTACCAAACGTATCAAACCTTTTTGATCTTGAATGACTCTGCATAAATCGGAATTGAAATGAAAACTGAATATGTAAGTTTCTGAACTTCGAAATATGCGATTGATCATTAATTTGAAATGTGCGATTGAACTGTCACCAACTTTTAACTTCAAAAGATGTGATTGAATTGCATCACCAACTTTCATCCTTGTGTTGGCTAACTAACTTCTTAGATTTGCTTTATTGACAGAAATCTTGCTTTGATAGAATTTCTCTAACTTCAACCAAGCTTGATGAAAGGTTTTGAATGACCCGAATGATGAAAGAATTTCTCCTTCTTCTTTATTAACCTCCTGTTGAGCAGAAATTGGAACAACAGGTCTTCGGAAGATAAAGCAGCCAAATCGCTCAAAACGAAAATCACTCATCTTGTGAAGGGTGTATGTCAACTATGCTTTGATACCAATTGTTGGAATTGGGATGGGCCTTTATAACAATAATCACATGTTTTCAGGATCTTCCAACAAATGAACCTTAGCATACACCTTAAAACTCAAAATTAGATGAATGAGAAGTAGAGAGAGAATACACAACTTGTCAAAGTGTAACAGTAAGCCAAAATGCTTACCTACGCTAATTGATATTGAATGTCATTTTACAAAATGTCCATATATGACTAGAAAATTAATTGTGTGCTAAATGTGCTGAATGTAGATACAAAATCTGAACGTAGATACAATCTGAATGTGTGCTCAATGTAGTTACAAAATCTGAATCTAGGCAGAATTTCAAAAACTAGACACGAGAATTTGTTCATAAAGTGCTTAAGAGGTATGAAGAGTGTGTGTATGTGAGTTTGGAGTGAATAGAAACAATTGAGAACTGTTTGTACAACAAACCCTAACTGAATAGTAAGGACAACTCCTTATGTTGAAGTAGGAGGCATAAAGCCTTGGAACGACAACAATGATAGAGGAAGGACAGAATACAGAACTTGTTACTCACAGGATTTAGGGAAAGCTGAATGGTTAGGGAAACTCCTCCTTATGTTGAAGTAGAAGGCATAAAGCCTTGGAACGACAGCAACAATAGAAGGACAGAATATAGAACTTGTCACTCACAAGATTTAGGGAAAGCTGAATGGTTGGCTCCAAAATCTCCTCCAAAGTTGCACTAGAAGTTAGGCGACACCTCCTTTAGAAGTTAGTTACCTCCAAGATTGAAAGATTCTTGAGCTTAGGCCTCAAGAGATACCATAAGTGATCCCTAAGGCCTTCTTATATAGGCCTCGAGGTTGAACCAAGAATTTTTTGCTTGAAAAGCATGAAGCATAGTGAAAATAACCCAAAAAGCATGCGAAAGCACAAAAAAGCAATAGATTTTTTTACATTGTAAAATTTTGCTTTTCGGATGTAAATCTGTTGCGATCTCCATTTTTATGAATCAGCTGAACATATGAAAGTGCTTTCCTTGATGTAGAGAGTGAGAGGAACATAACTAGGTAAAACCAATTTTGGATAGAAATTAGGGTTAGGGTTTTCTACCAAACTGGACCTCTGATGACTGAATGATATATACCAAATGAAATCTCTTTTGAACTACTAATTGATGAGCTCATAAGAATTTTTGACCTTTTGTGATTGTACTTTTGCAAAGTCCCAAATATTAAGGTTTTATGCTATTCTGTCATTGTTTCCAAGAGATGCATCATCAACAAATATAGCGAAGTATTGTATACCTCCATGACTCTTGATAAGCATACATCTGCATACCATTTCTTGAATACTTCAAATATACCTTTTGGTTTAAGGGAGTAAGGGTTAGGGTTTTCTACCAAACTGGACCTCTGATGACTGAATGATATATACCAAATGAAATCTCTTTTGAACTACTAATTGATGAGCTCATAAGAATTTTTGACCTTTTGTGATTGTACTTTTGCAAAGTCCCAAATATTAAGGTTTTATGCTATTCTGTCATTGTTTCCAAGAGATGCATCATCAACAAATATAGCGAAGTATTGTATACCTCCATGACTCTTGATAAGCATACATCTGCATACCATTTCTTGAATACTTCAAATATACCTTTTGGTTTAAGGGAGTACGGCGATAAATTCCTAGATGCATCATCAACAAATGTAGCGAAGTATTGTATACCTCCATAGCTTTCGATAAGCATACATATGCATATCATTTCTTGAATGCTTCAAATACACCTTTTGATTTAAGGGAGGAAGCCCATAAATTCCTAGATACATCATCAACAAATGTAGCGAAGTACTATATACCTCCATAACTCTTGATAAGCATCGAACATACATTTGAGTATACTAGATCTTTTCTCTTCTTCTTGTTGTAGGGATATCATATATGGAATGGAGATTTCACTGTTTCCAAGTTTGGAATGTAGCGAAGTATTTTATATGACCATAACACTTGATAAGCATGGAACATACATTTGAGTATACTTGATCTAACTTGCTTTCGCTCCTTGTAGAGATTTGGATTGGAGATTTCTCTTTTTCTTAGTTTGGAATCATGACAAAATCTCAAAACGGAGTCTTTTACATGAATTCTGCAAGGGAAGCCTTGTTGATTCATATGTCCAAGTCTTTCATGCCATAACTCTACATATGTAGCAAAGTATTGTATACCTCGATAACTCGTGATAAGCATCGAACATACATTTGAGTATACTAGATCTAACTTTTTCTCCTTGATGTAGAGATGTTGATTGGAGATTTCTCTTGTTTCCAAGTTTTTAATCAAGACAAAATTTCAAAACAGAGTCTTTCTTATGAACTTTGCAAAGGGAAGGAAGTGCCGATATGCCTTATTGATTCATATGTCCAAGTCTTTCATGCCATAACTCTACATGAATTGATGTTTGGTACAATAAGACATCTATCGAACAACAATTGACTTTGCAAGTAATAGTGTACCTTTCTATTCCCTTTGGTATCAGCATTGATTGCTTGTGTAGTTTCCATGTGCCTTCTCCAAAAGGTGTTAACTTGATCAATTGAAAGAGGGCACTCTTTGATGCCTTGAACCATAATTGTTACCAACTCGATTATGTCATTTGAGTTTTGACTTTTGATATATGACTTTGGAAGAAATTCTAATGTTTGACGAGTCTGCTTAAATATCTATCTCGTTTATTAATGCAATTAAAAAACATAGTATGAAAAAAAGCGCAGATATTAAAAGAAACATGTCAAAATATTCTTCATGAAGAGGAGCTCATAAAGTAACTTGGACCATAAAACTAAAAAACATGCACAAAAATGAATGATGGGGAGATAAGAACATCGAATGCTTGTTATTCAATAGTAAAAAAAGTCAAGTTTGCTATGGCTTACTTATGTATCTCGTTCCTTAGTTCACTAAAAGTTCGGTACCTACATTTTTGATGAGTTCGGTACCAACTATGCCTCAAATGTATCTTACATCATTATGGAGTAGCTCTCATGCACTTCCAAGATGCAATCTATTAAGCTTTCTCATCAATGGACTTGTTAATGGCATCTTGTTCTTGAATGTTGACTAACTTTTGCCGTATGTAAACAATTGTTTGTAATCCCTTAAGCTTCGTTAGTATTTCATTGATGATTTCCAATTTTATGTATGTCATGGTCTTTTTATTGAGCTTTGCCCAATCATTATATGATGTTGATGTCAATCTAGGACCCAGTATTGGTGAAAGAGGTCGAGAGCACGATGCGATGATGTGCTGCGTTCATCGAAACACGAAGGAAGTGAGATATTGCATGAAGAGAGAGAAAGAAGAGAGACCTTCGTAGAAGTTTGGAAAAGAAGATGGAGAAGCTTAAGTTATAGAAGGCCCCTTCAAGTTATGTGACTTTGGGACCAACGTTTATTGGTAGGTGACATTTAGGTCATTTTGACATGTTCAAACATGTTCAATGACTGAAAGTCATAAAGATAATATAAAGGCCTATAACTCTATAATTTGGGGTCCAAAAAACATAGTAAAAATATGTCTAGAAAGCTTTAGAAGAGAGCTTTCAATTGGAAGGGTCAAAACATAGGAGAGTACTTTGGGTCTTTATCCTCGATAACTTCCCTTGTAAATGGCTAATTAGGTTCCCTTAAGCCAAGTAACTCCCACCATTTGTATACATAGTCGATGTTGTGCCTTCGATTGTGAAGTATTAACCTTGATCAATGTGATCAGGCCATCCTCTTAAGACTTGTCTCATGAAGTGGTATCTCACATCAATATGCTTTGTGCGAGCATTGAACATGGCATTTTTGGCCAGGCATATGGCACTTTGGCTATCACAACCAAGAACAAGCGTCTTGTCATGCAAACCAAACTCACTGCATAAATGCGCTAACCAAATGACCTCCTTATCTTGTGGTATATACGATTGTGGTATTAGCAGACATGTAATTTTCTTATGGGTTCTTCATTCGAGCTGCGACCATTTGATATGTATGTATATCCTATCAACTATGCATGTTTTGTAATTTTTCCTATCTTTTGTTTGCATTGTCCTATGCTTCATTATGGTTGAGTTTGCTCATCTCTTCTAGAAGTGATAAAAACTCAGTCCTCAGAGTTTCTTGTCAGCTCATGCTAGTGGTGTGTGTGCGTTTTGGGTGTGTGTGTGAGCATGTATTTTGAGTTTGCCCATCACTTTCAGAAGTGATAGAAACTTAGTTTGCAGAGCTTCTTGTGCGTTCAAACTTCATACTCATGGTGTGTGCGCGTTGAGGGGCGTGTGTAAGAGCATGTATTCATTCTTAGTTCTGTTAATCGCATCAGCTGATAGAAGGAAATGAATAATGATACAGGGTATTGCTGTGTTCTTGCACCAAAGTGGATCATTGGGTAAGAAGATCAGAGATTGTCATGTCCTAGCAGGCCTGTGAACTTATATGATCCCTCTGTACATTATATTATGTTAAGAGATGAGGGTGAGCCTCTCACTTATAAAGAGGCACAAGAAGAAATGGAGTTAGCTGTGCAGGAAGAAATAAAGGCCTTGCATGTCAATGATGTTTGGGATTTGGTTGAGTTGCCCAAAGATAGGAAAGCCATTCCTATCTTTGGGTGTACAAAATCAAAACAGTTGATGGAAAACCCAAGTACAAGGGAAGACTGGTTGCTAAGGGATATGCCCAAAGAGAGGGCTTTGAATTCTAGGAAGTGCTCTCTCCAGTGGTTTAAATGACCACATTACGTGTGTTGTTTGCTCTCACAGCTCCCTTGGACTTGGGGTTATTCCAAATGAACGTTAGAACACCTTTTTTGCATGGTGATTTAGATGAAGAGCTGTACATGAAACAACAAGAAGGATATGCCATTCCTGGACAAGAGCATCTGGTGAGCAAGCTGAAAAGGAGTTTATATGGCGGGGAAGAGAAGGAGCACTTATAAATGCACTAAAACAGCAGCTGGACTCTGTATTCTCAATGAAAGACCTCTAAGAAGCTGAGCACATACTTGCTGTGCGAATAAAAATGGATAGCCAGCAGCATACTTTGCATTTATCCCCAGAAGAGTATATTGAAAATGCTGGACAGATTTAACATGGCCGATGCTAAGCACTCTTGGAGTGCCATTGCAGTCGCATGTTAAGCTTTCCAAGGATGACTGTTCCAAAGGTGATGATGCAAGCAACCACATGAAGAGTGTCTCATACGCATCAGCTTTGTGGTTCACGTATTTATGCCATGGTTGCCACTTGGCCAGATATTGGCCATGGAGTGGGAGTTACCAGATTTATGGCTGATCTTGGCAAACCTCATTGAGAGGCAGTCAAGTCCATTCTTAGATAATTGAAAGGGACCAAAAGCAAGTGCCGATGCTATGGGAAGAGTCCAGTGTCCACTATGGGAAGAGTCCATTAGAGTTGATAAGTATTTTGTCATTTTGACATGGCAAGTGATGTGGATATGTAAATCCACATGTGGATATGTATACACTCTTGAAGTGGTGCTATTTCATGGTGCTCTAGACTTCACAATATAGTAGCACTATCTACTACAGAGGCTGAATATTTTTCAGCCACAGAGGCTTCTAAAGAAGCCATATCGTTAGCAAATCTATGCAGTGTTCCATATCGCACAATGCATATTGATGTGGGATATCGCTTCATCAGAGAGGAGTTGGAGGATAGCTTGAGCACTTTTGAGTTTGATCAAGGTCAATCTTCACAGAATTCTGTAGATGCTCTCACGAAGTGTCCACCCAAGGCACAACATCAGCTATGTATACGGATGGTGGGAATTACTTAGCTTAAAAGAGCCTCCTTGACCCTTTAAGTGAGACATTGTTGGGGATAAAGGCCTCAAGGACTCTCTTTTTGTAGATTTTGACCCTTTCTAGATGATAGGCAGCACAACAAGAGCAGGAGTAGCAGCTGTAGGAGCAGCAAATGTGACTGCATGCATTCATCAAGGTTTCCTAAATAGTAGAGAATTTGATGATGAGGGAAGAGTTTTAGATGGCATTGATGTAGAGTCATCTAGTTCCAAGGACTCGGATATTTAGGCATGACTCATGAGGCATGATTAATTTATTTTGGACATGGATTATTTGTATATGTTATATGCAGTCTTTCACATTTGTCGTTTCAGTATGATACAGTGTTCACTGCATTGTTTTTTTCCTTGAAACTTTGGGTATTATATATTTTTGCATGAGTGATACTTTGCAAGTGTATATTTTAGATTCCATAACATGATATATTATTAATAATATGATGTTAGGACTCGAACAGTCAGATGTTCTCATGTTGACAGTTGTCATGTTCTATAATGTATTCAAGTTTCATTTTGGGTCTGTTGTGTTGCATGCACATTGCAACCTGTGTCGTGCATTATATATATATATATATGTATATGTATGTATATATATATATATATATATATATATATATATATGTGTATGTATGTATGTATGTATGTATGTATGTATATATATAACGTTCCATACCGTTCCATATCCCGACGTTTCATATGGCACCACGTACTGTATGTGCCATATCAAACGTTCCATACCACTTTATTTCCTAAGGATGTGGAGTTGTAACACATATATATATATATATATATATATATATATATATATATATATATATATATATATATATATATATATATATATATATATATATATATATATATATATATATATATATATATATATATATATATATATATATATATACGTTCCATACCGTTCCATATCCCGACGTTTCATATGGCACCACGTTCTGTACACGTACTGTATGTGCCATATCAAACATTCCATACCACTTTGTTTCCTAAAGATGTGGAGTTGTAACAGACTCTCTCAAAAGTGCACCCTGGTGACTTCATAAGGATGTGTTGTTGTAACATATACTCTCTCACAAGTACACAGTAGTGATTGTAGAGGTCACTAGTGTGCAAGTTACATTTCGTTTGGCCTTGATACTTAAAAAGCATCCAAGAACTGTGAGATCTCTGAAACCCTTTTATCGAAGTACAAAACCCCTTTCATCATATATCGTGATCACAGATTGACCTGGAGACCAAATAACAATCAACATCAAGTAGTTCCCTTGATTATCTGATACTTTTGATTAAATCAAATAGAGGGTAAGCACTTGTAATTACCAAAATTTTTGTTTTAGGGATGTTCATGCTTATTTTGGTGTACTTTTCTGACAGGAGATGATTTGTAGTCTTCATCTATTTGGGGAAACAGATTTTCCTGCTAAATCTAGTTTTTTGTTTGAACTGCAGAAGTGGCAACTTTTCTTCATGCATGCGAAGGTGAAGCAGTTACAAAGTTGGTAAATGAGAAAATTCCATATTTTAATGCACCAATTTACCTGGAGAATAAGACACAAATCGGGAAGGTAGAGGAAATATTTGGGCCAATCAATGAAGTGGTAAGTTACTTGGTTGCTCAATTGTGTATCAGCGTATGCTGCACACCTTCTAACTTAATAGTGGTTGTTCATAGTACTTCTCGATAAAAATGTTGGAGGGTATCATAGCTACGTCTTATAAAGCTGGAGACAAATTTTATATTGATCCAGCCAAGCTTCTCCCTCTGCAAAGATTCCTTCCCCAACCGAAGTAAAACACGCTCGTTCCAAACTCTCATTGATTTAAAGTTTATCAGGGATGTTGTGGATTGTTCATCCTTTTTTTAACTTCTCAGGGGCCAAGGTGGACAAACACCTAGTGGTGGTAGGGGCGGTCGAGGGGGTGGCCGTGGAGGTGGTCGTGGAGGTTAGCTGCTCTCTTGGTTGTGACATTATTGAGTTTTTTTGGGGTGAATTTTATAAAGTATGTGCTTGTCCAACATGTAGGTCCCAGAGGTGGTCGTGGTGGTGGTAGGGGCTTTCGAGGCAGAGGTAATTTTGGAGGTCGTGGTGGTGGTCGTGGTGGTGGCTTCAGGGGAAGAGGAAGGTCATAGAATCATGCATGAGCTTTCTGCTTCACCATACCAGAGAGATGGCATTCCCAGTTTTTACCGAGCAGCTGATCAGTGTGTGCGATTTCTTGAGAAGCTGAGTAGTTTTTACTGAGCAGTTAAATGAGTCCTAACATTTTTAGAGAAGCTGCAATATCTCAGTGTCAACATCATCAATGATGTTAGTGGCGATGTCATAGTATTTAGTTGATACAATGACATAATGGAGCTCATGGCTGTGGTTGACTACCATGAGCTTGTAATTGCACTTCCTTTTGATGGAGGATTTGGGATATATGCTTGCCATTTTAACAAACAAGCAATTTTCAGTTCTGGATTCTTTGTCTAAGTTGCGGCCAGTAAATACTTGTATAGCATAATGACTATGCATTTACTTTGATTTTGCTTGTATCTTGTGCCGGCCTTCATTATGATTGAGTTTGCCTGACACTTCCAGAAGTGATAGAAATTCAGTTGGTATAGCTTTCTAAGAGTCATGCTCTGTTCTGTGTGTGCATTGTGGGGTGTGTGTGAACGTGTATTCATTCTTAGTTCTATACCCACTATTGGGCATTGAGGATGTTTTGGGAATGTCATAGTAGTCGATACCATGCATAATGTGGCTATATAGTCTGTGGTTGACTACCATAAGCTTGTAGTTGCACTTTCATTTGAGGGCGTTTTTTGGGTTTCCTTGGGTTTTCGCTTGCGCTCGTTAAGTGAAAGCGCATAAGAGCAATGAAGGCTTAAGCTAATACTGTGTTTTACGCTAAAGAAAACCTAAAAGGCCAACCCGGAGGGAAGACCAGGCCCGAAGGGAAGAGTTCATCTTTGTATATATTCTACTTGTGGATGCTTGTAAGGGTGGTTATAACCAACAATGGAGCCTTTTGGTGTAATTAATTTGAAGGGAGAGGATTTTTCATTCAATAGATCTATTCATGCCTTGTAAACATCAATGTTGTGAGCTTCTTGGAAAAGCATCATAATCTTAGGGGAAGTGATACAATGTTTACATAACTTTGGAATGTAATCATATTATTAATATGGGAAATGTGAATGCAAGGTAATGTTTCATGGTTTGGGAATAATCGAGTTGAGTCTTCTGTCTACTAAGGATTATTTATAAGGGTATATTTTGAAGTTGGAATGGATCTCCCTTGAAGGGTGAAAGTTTCATAAACTGCCTTTCTGAGTACTTCGAGGTTGTTCCCAACCATGTGTTGCAAGGGAATATTATGAGGTTGGAATGGAGCTCCCTTGAAGGACAAAAGTCTCATAAACCACCTTTATGTAATGTAATTTAGGTTGTCTCCAGAAAAGGACTTGGCATCAATATATATATATTTGCAAAGTCTCTCAGCCTTTATTTCCTAGGTCTTCTGTTTTTATCATGTCTAGTATGCGTTCGAGAGAATTTTTTTTCACAGGAAAGGTTGTGCAGGAAAAACATGGAATGTATTCTTTTCCTCTACTAGGCTTCAGATAATGCTGATCGGGTCGATGTTGTTGGCATACGAACAGTAGTCTTCATGGTTGCATTTGAACTAAACAAAAGCACGAGTGAGCTGAACTTTCTATTCCATTGTTTCAGTGCTTGTTTCAATATGTTAGGGCTCTTCAATTATGATACAATCATCCTTTGTAGGATGGTGAAACTTGCATTGCATAGAATCATATAAGATATTTATTTTTGCACAATTCCATATTAAACACTAGATCAAGACGAAGAAGAGGAGGAAAGAAGGCACTGAGTGATCATAGTAGGGGAAACAACTATTAGTTAATGCTCTCATATCATACATAACTTTTGCCATAAACTTGGCTTTGTACTTGGGGGGTACCCGAATTGATTTCATTCAAGTATTGGTTGGGAATATCCATATTTGGCAACATGCATCTATTTTCTCTTGCATGGGTAATTTGCTTTTATGCTCGTATGATAATTTGTTCATGAATGTAAGAGGTTTTTGCTTATTGGTCAACATGATCTTTTGTAAATAGAAATCAGATCATTGAACACATCACTTAATCCTTGCAGATCCACACTAAGCGAAATGACCAAACCATTAAGGGTTGATTTTCACCATTTTAAACCTTGACATGAACATGTGTTTTGATTACTCATTGATTTAAGTGCTTATTATGTTTTTCCATTACCTTCTATCTTGAAGATCATTACTTCATATGCTTTAACAAGTCTTTGTGGTGTTTCAAAAGAACTCATTTTCGACAGAACTGGGTTGTTCATGTTGAAACTTGACCCCTCTAGGATCAGCATAGAAGAAAATACTTCTTGGAAATCTATTTCATCACATCAAATACAAATTGACTGCTATCATCGAAATTTAGGAAGTTCCTTGGATGAACTTGGCAGTAAGCCCATACAAGTCATATATGCTGATACAGGTCATATGTTAGGTGCAAAAACATCACTATGAAAGCTTTGTAAATGGTCGTATAAAACAAGTTTTCTGGACAATCTCTTTAAGAAATCAATATGGTTTGCTGTGAACAATGGAAAATAATATTGCGATTTTCAAGGACTTTATCTGATATATATGTGCTATATACATAATGCGTGAGACTCATTAATAACACTATATTATTCTTTAGTAATTTGATTAATGGGTTATCAATGCCACATTAAAATCTCCATAAAGTTTCTTAAATTTAGCATATTTGAACTCATCTCCTATTACTTCTGCATCAATGCGCGACTTCTCACATTTTTGGATGGTCTCAATGCAATTGGATTCCTACATACAAGAAAAATTATGATTGTTGGTATTTCTCACTAATAAGCTCAAAGTTTCCTTGAATAATGATCAACAAAGGGCAATTCACTATGCAATGCCACACATCGACCTCATATAAGGGTATGAAGGCTTTACTTGTACTAGGTAGTATATCAATACAAGAAGTTCGTGTTGTTTCCATATTGATAATCATTACCAAAAACAAATTGTACGTTTAACATCAATTTTCTTTTGCTTAGGTAATAAAAAATCAACATATTTTTGACTTTTTTAAGTAAATCCGCGTGTATGATTGCCAAGAGAAAGCTCCAGCAAGATATATAAATTTTCATAAAAGAATCTTCCTTGTAAACAATAAAATTGGCTTATGTTTTATGCCCAACATTAGAAAAACCATCTTTTTTAAAGTTTTATAACCGATTGTCAAGTGATGAGCACCTATGAGGACAATTACCATACATCTCCTTTGGGGAGGCTAGGTGTCTCTTCCACCCACATCATCAAAGAAACATCAAGATTTGGGTGTCTACCAACTTAGAAAATTTCATTTTGTTTCATAAATCTAAAGGTTTTAAGAGAAACATATATGTTGACAATATCACATGAGTGTACATAGGTAATCTCTCTATATTATACATTGTGTATGCTCACAAGAGTCTAAAATGTATGCAATTCCACTTTCCTTGGGAAACATGCCTAGGAGTATTTCCCTCGTCCTCACATTGGATCTCGTATTTTTTCCTCTCTAAACTTTTGAGAGAGCTCTCTTAAGCATTCTCCTAAATAGTCGCCATATTTTTCATTTAAAGCTTTGATATCTTTGGCATGTGTTCTATATCTACTTCTTTGTTAAGTCAAGAGTGTAAATATATAGATCTGCTTTAGTATTTTGTTTGAATCTCGTTCTTTGACAACATACATTATACATCTCTTCAATTTCTTTATATTTTGTTTATATCTACTTTCTAAGAGTTTTCTTACTTTGTCCTATAGATTTGTAGAATGAAAGGTGTCCATCATATTGCTAATTTAAAAGGAGGTTTCAATAGCAAAAGTCAAGCTCGAGGATTGAGTCTTTCAAGCACACTTGCAAGAGGATGGAAGTTGGACAACACAAGTGTTTAAGAGAGATCTTTGGACTACTATGAGAACAAATACTAGAGGAGCTAAGGAAGTTCCAAAGAAGCATGCCAATCAACAAGTAGCATTAGAGGGGATGCATTGTTGATATAAAACAAAGCATAGAGGGGGAAAAAAATACACATCAATATGTCTACAAGACATCACAATTGAAGCTTGATGGCAATGCAATGGTAAGCTATCCATCGAACTTCAAGTGCTATGTCATTTTATGGGATTCTAACAATTCATAAGAATAAGTGTTGGATGTTAGTTTGCAGATGTAGGGAGCCTTAGATGCAACATTGACATGGAGATTCATTATGATGCATGAAGATAGGTAATATGTGAAAGTGTAACTCCATATCAACTTGTTAAAAAAGTTTTTTTTCTAATAAATGTTATAACAAAGGCATATACATTTTTTCTTAAAAATGATGTGGAGGTTGTCTTAAGTGTTTGGAAAGGAGCAATGACGCCTGTCAAACCAATGTTGGGTAAGATGTTGATGATGAATGGGTTGGATCGGGAAGATGATGTGGGGATTTTGGACTTTCACATTGAACTTCAGAGGAGTATTAGTCTACATTCCAAAGCTTTCAAGGAAGTTCAAGAGTATATGTGTGAATATGTGCTCAAATTCAAAGTTGATATTCCAAGTACAAATGTGGCCTCATTTCTCGTGGAATTCATCAAGTACATCTACAAGAATATCGGTGGTTCCGAGAATAGATTTAATCAATTCGTGAAATGCTTACCACCATCTCAATTTTTTGAGATTTCAAAAACTCTTGTGATGGGAATTTTGGATATTTCTATTGGGATAAAATTAATCTCTACATATTTGTGTTCCCTTCAAACCCTCTTTATATGAGTTAAAGTATTCAACTATGAAATACCAAGGAAGAAATTATACAATTGGATGATGCATCAGCCTTGAGTATTTATAAATTCATTATTTTCATGTTTCATGTATTATATTTTAACTTTTCTTAATCAAACATTCAAATTGATCAATTTTCTAGAAGGAAAGGTGGTGTGCGCCAAAATCTACAATAGGGATTATTCCATGTGGCATTGCATGCAGACATTCAATGATGAAGCCATCAAAATAGGGCCCATGGAATATTCACTAGAGCTAGCTTTAAAGATGATGAAGTGCAACACATTACTCTGAATCCTCTATGAAGAGCCCCTCACCTTAAATGCCAATAAATGTATCCTTGTAAATACATACACTGGAATTGTGACTTTTGTTGGAAAATACGAGGGCCATATTGTGGATAGATGTACCCAAGCCTTGTCACAAGGAGTAAATGACCCTGTTGGGGATGTAAGGGTCATGTGACCTTACCCCCATATTCATATATATACATCATATATAGAGCATTGCCTCAAGAGAGATCATTATGTGGGTTTTGAGGCTCCCACGCATATCCGCGCGTCGTTCCTCTCTTCTCTCTCGTTCCATCTCCTCATTCCTCCTCTTCTTCTACACACCAAAGCCCTTCATTGGTATCAGAGCATGTTGAAGGCTTGTGTGCAAGAAGCTTCAATGGAAGCTTAGGTCAGAAGGGGTAGAAGTGCAGGTCGGCATCTCTTGACAGCTGTTCAATATTTCGGTCATAACTCGAGCTAGGAAGCTCGGATTGATGTGTTTTAAAGTTCTGCATGTAGATAACACAGAGAGCTACAATTCACAGAAGGGCGCAAAACCTGGTTCGGAGTTTTAGACTGCCGAAAATTCGAAAAACACAGACTATTGTGGAAGGTGAATCTACATTTAGTAGGACAATAGGTCAATTTTTGGATCATAACTTGAGTTCTACAAGTCGAAATGCAATGAATCAACTTGATGTGCGTAGCTTGGAAAGATAGCTACAACTTTGTGGAAGAAGTTATATTCAGATTCTCAGTGCAAGGTCGCCCTGCAAAATACAGAGCAGCAGTATTGCAGGTGATAGTGAAATTGACAATAGGTGCTTGTTTTGTACATATCTTGAGCTACGCACCTCTGATTGAGGTGTTCTTTATCTCGTTACATAGCCAAGAGTGAGATCTTGAAGTTTGCTGAAGAGAAAAACTTCAGACTCAGAGGTTATCACCTCTGAAATAGCAAAACACAGAGCAGCATCTTTTCGCCATAAGAACCCTAATTGCTCTTGGAGGTTGAATTTGCTTTGGAACTTCTTCGAGAGAGATTTTTTGGTGTGCAAAATCTTATTTTCAGAGCTTGAAGGCATTGGCCATGTATGATCATTGTGGTAGCTTCTCCATATGAGAGTAGAGCATGATCTTGTCACGTGTTTGACATGTAAGATGACATTGTGGTATACTCTTTTTTGAGGTTTATATCATCATGAGTTCGATCATGGATGTATAGTGGCATTGTGGTCTATATCTTGTTTATGCCACTTGGTTATGGATTTAGTTACCGGTTGCATACAATTTTGTAAGAGTTGATTATGGATCTTGGTTGGTACTTGTATCTTTTGTTTTCTTTGCAGGTACATGATCCAGATTGGAGCCTCAATTACACATTCGTTTGTCATCATTATTAGCATTTGGTCATTGATTGATATGTATTTGCTAGTGTGATTCTTGGCATATGTGGATGGCGATTCACACATGGTTATTTTGGTTCTAGAGTCTATTTTACAGAGGAGATGCTGCCGAAATTTCATTGGCTTTTATGCTAGAAAGGAGCTCTAGTGGATCTTGAAGCTTGTGCGATAGCTTTGGATCATTGTTTATCTCCATTCATTTGGACTTGGTCACAGGTTATTTGTGATAGGTTGGACCATCTTACAGGATTCATTCTTGAGTGGGAGGTGCATCACCATTGTATTGGCATGTATTGCTATCACTTTTTGGCATATGTAGTTGCCATTATCTTTGGTTGGATCAGTCACAGGTGCTGATAGGTTACTTGTTGTTCTTTGGTTATTGGTTATCTTGTTTGATTGCTTAGTTTATAGGGGATACTCTACCGAAATTTTCCCAGGATTATTTCATATCTACTTGGTCACTTTGAAGACTTGGTGAGCAGGCTTATGCTCATGGTTTTATGTGCATGCTAAATGCATGGTTATGTGATAGGTGGTTCACATGGTTCCTTCTCCATCGAGACATTTGTGATGTGAGTTATGCATATGGATATGCAGGCGTGATCCTATTGAGGATAGAGTATTGTTTCTAGTCTCTTGTTACATTGCTAGTCTCTTGGATTGCCAGCATGGTGTCTTCTAGATTTGATGGCACTGACTTTCCGAGATGGAAAGCTCAGATGTGGCATACATTGGTTCGTGCAGGGTTACACATGTATGTGCATAGAGATGCACAGAGGCCTCATGATATGCCCGACCATGTATGGATGGATATGGATGCATTGACCAGCTCCACTATCCGATTATAGCTTGTGGATTCTATATATGAGTCTGTTATGTATGAGGAGACGAGTAGTGCATTATGGCAGATATGTATGTGAGTCCATTGACTCATGTGAGACATAGATCACATCGACGACTTCGATGTTGGCATTGTGGTCATGAGGGCCATATTCGACGACGTTGCTTCAGGCGGATGCGACGGCGACATCAGAGATATGCATGTGATGCAGGTCAGGTACAGTTGCCTGATGGTACAACATATGACATTGAGGGTGCAGGAGATGTATGCCTTATGCTACCTAGTGGAGCATCACTTATGCTCAAACATGTACTCTATGTGCCCTCATTCCCTATGAGTTTGATTTCAGTTAGCCAGTTACAGGAGAGCAGATGTTATGCATTCCTTGGTGAGCATAATTTTCAATTGCAGTTGGGACAGCTTATGCTTGTCAGAGGTGCCAGGATTGGGCACAGGTATCCATTGCAGGTACTTCATGTGAGAGACAGTCTCGTCTCAGTGGGAGTTCAGCCTTATGTGCGATGTGAGACTCATCATGTCTCATTTTATCTACCTACAAATAGGTCTATTGACATTCATGATGCACATGTATGGCAGGATTCAGATGCTCAGATGGATGCACATGTAGAGCATACTTTGGATGCTCATGATGCTCATGTAGAGCATGATTTTATTGATCATGTGGATGCTCTTATGGATCACACTTTGGATGATGAGTTGGATGCTTTAGAGCATGATGTGGATGCTCATGTAGAGCATTGTGATGATACTCATTTAGAGTGTGATCATCAGTTTGATCTTGGTGTTGATGTTGTGCAATTAGCTCATGTGGAGCATGATGATACACTTGGTGTGGTAGAGCATGATAGCTCTTATGATACACAATGTTTACCAAAGCATACTAGCTCTTAGGATGCACAGCTAGACACGTCCTTGGTTGATAGGATGACCGATTTAGATGTTGATGAGTCAGTGATCATGCAGTCATTCTTGGATTCACTCATGCTAGATGTTGACACAGATATGTCAGGACATGTTGGTCTTGATGATGGTGCTTTGGATGCCTTGGATACAGGCATGGCTGACATACTTAGGTTAGCCAGGATAGCACATGTTTCATCAGCATTTGGGAGTCTGATGTATGAGTTGTTATGCTCGAGACCAGACATTGTAGTTGCTATTGGAGCATTTGCACTTGGAGTTGTCAGTCGTTCGATGATTGACATAGGCATGGAGTGAGTGGGAGCTTTGCAGGAACTTCGTCAGTTCTTGCATCAGTCATATGTGAGCTCGACTCTTGTCGATATGAGTCTAGAGCAGTTTGAGGTGCATGGATACACCTTGTTCGAGGCAATTGGTGTAGGCTGATTGGTATGGGTAGAGATCCAGACTCTTCCTGTACATTATTGTATAGTCCTACATCATTCTTTGTATATTTTACCACTTATGGTCACATTGACCCTTAAGTGGGAGATTGTTGGGGATGTAAGGGTCATGCGACCTTACCCCCATATTCATATATATACATCATATATAGAGCATTGCCTCAAGAGAGATCATTATGTGGGTTTTGAGGCTCCCACGCATATCTGCACGTCGTTCCTCTCTTCTCTCTTGTTCCATCTCCTCGTTCCTCCTCTTCTTCTGCACACCAAAGCCCTTCAAACCCAACTATAGTCGCCCAAAACTTAGGAAATTATTTAGTTAGCTTTGAAACCGAAAAATAATTTCTTGAAGCATTGAAATCCTTGTAACCATTTTGATGTGATGGACTTTTCAATAGAAATATATCTTTTATCAACATTTTCCATATTCTAGTTTTCAAGTATGCACTTGAACTTGAGTTTATAGTTTCAAAATGTAGTATGAATGCCTTTTGAATGTAAATTATTTCCACAATCATTATGAAATGACCCTATGAAACATAAGATGTAAAAACTTCTAAAAAGCATGGTGTAGTGGTCTTGGAACTCCAATTTAAACCAAACCATATTTAAAATTATATAGTTTGTTGGTATGTTTTTAGTTCCATAAGACTCCACATGGGGTGCATATAAGAAAAAAAAGATGTTCAACATGATGAAACGTGTTTTTCTAGGTTTGAACTAGTCAAACATGGCAAGGGCGTGCCATGATGGACACCCTTTTTTATTTTTTTTCGTATTTTTCTTGTGTAAGACTTATGGGAACAAGGAAGATGTTAGATGTTTTTCCAAATTGTTGGAATTCGAGGATTGTGGAAGCACACAAACAACATAAGGAAGAAGAAGAATTTTGGAGAACAACACAACATTGATTGTATTACCAAGTGAATGTACAAAGATGAGTGCTCTGATAAATATGAAATTTGTCCTATACTCAGCCTCACAGCTACAAGTTTCCACAGTAGGCTGCTTCTTGCTCAACCAAGATATGCATGAACTAGCAAGCATGAAACAAAAACTAATGGTGGAAACATGAATATCATAGAAACCACCAAATTTGAGTACAAAAAAAATCATGTAAATCTAGCAGTAACGATCCCCCACTGGGATAAACCAATCCAAGTAGCTGGGTACCACTCAAGTAGCGAAAGATGTGCTTAACCATCTGCCAATGCTTGGCACATGAGCAATGCATAAAACTACTCATATGAGAGACAAAAAACTCATTATCAAACTGAGTTATGCATAAGTAAATCAAGCATTCAATAGTTTGTTGATAAAAAACAATCAAATGCATTTCGAGCATCATGAAGACTCAATCGTAAATGTGTCTCCATGGGAGTGGCAATAGGTTTGCAATATTCAAGACCAAAATGCTGCAATAATGTGTCAATATATTTTTTTTGACACAATGCTATTCCCCCATCAACTTGCATAAAGTAAATGCCCAAAGAATGATGCAAATGCCCTAAATTTGACATCTCAAAAGAGGCATGCAAATTAACCTAAAATTCAACAATATGCTTCTCATTAGGATCAGTGAGTAGCATATTATCAACATGTACAACAATGATTATAAGTACATTATGATCAGAAGTACGTCATTTGCACAACTTAATATATAAGGTGCTCTCAATTCGATTGTTCTCAAATTCATGTGCTAGCAAGTAGGCATGTATCTTGTCACACCAAGCATGTGGTGCTTGCTTAAATCCATACAATGTCTTTTCAACTTTCACACTTTGTTTTCATGGACTTTCTACACAAAACCATGGGGTTGAAGCACATAAATTCTTCATGTAAATCACCATTCAAAAATGGAATTCTAATTTCCAACTGATGTTCATTGCAAGAATGATGTGCTAGGAGTGCAAAAATGCTACAAACAGTGGTCATTTGACACATGCAAGCAAAGGTCTCATCAAAATCAATGCCTTTCTCTTGAGCATACCTTTGGAAACAAGCCTAACCTTATACCTATCAACTACATCAAGCTTATGTTTCAACTTGTATACCCATTTAGTGCCAACGACCTTTTTCTATAGAGGCAAATCACATAAAGACCAAGTACCATTCTTCATAATGACATCATGTTCTGATTGCATAACAACCTTCAAATTTTTAGAATTATGTGCTTCATCAAAAGAAATAGGCTCATTCTCATCACAAAAACTAGAGACATCGATTGCATAGAAATCTAATGCAAACGGAGCATTATAAGAGCATGAATGAGTATATGAAAAAGGTGTATCTAATTTATATCTCTTAAAGTCTGCAGCAACCATTTGGGCATAGTTTTTTCCTCTTCTATGTTAGCTCTCTCAAGTAAGTGCATCATGCAAAGCTACATAAGAAATGGAATGATCTACATCATCATTTGAAACTTGTAAAGGATAAAAAATTTCCTCACTAGGACAAGCACTTGATTATCCACTTGTAAAAAGAGGTAGAAAAGTGTCATACACATCCTTTGAGTTAAGGGATGTCTCCTTGGTACATGAAACCAAGGGCTGAATTTCATCTACTGAAAAAACAAAATCATGACTAACTTGAATGCATTTAGTTTGTGGACGATATAGATGATAGTGTTTGTCTTCAAAAAATTACCCAACAGAAATACATTTCACTACCATTATCCAATCTTTTGCATTGTTGTTTAGGCATTGCTTCATATGCCTGGCGACCAAAAGCACATTGATGAGTAACAAAAGGCTTCTGAACATGCCAAAACTCAGATGGACTGATATACTGCAATGCTTTTGTGAGGCACTTGCTAAGTTCATACGCTATGCAAATAACAATCTCAGGCTATAAGCTATGTGGCAAAGCATAACTTTTGACCATAAACCTTGCCATTTCCACGAGAGACATGTTCTTCCTATCAGCAAATCTATTTTCTTAAGGTGAACATGACATTTTATATTGATGTTGTATCCCATAATCAACCAAAAATGCATTAGATTGAGAAAACATATACTCCTCACTCGATTAGAATGAAGGATGCCCATTTTACATGCTGATAAATTTTCAGCCATAACCAAGAACTGCTCATTAAAGCACAAAAAAAAATTTAGAATTGGCTCTCAATGGATAAACCCATGCATGCTTAGAAAAATCATCAATGAAAGTCACAAAGTATAGGTAATTCCAAAATGAATGTATTTGCATAGGGCTACATATAGCACTATGAGCAAGCTTCAATTTATGTATAGATCTAATTGAACCATCTTTAGAAAAGGGAGAACAATATATTTTATGCAAAATATACACCTCATTGACATGCTTAGAATGTGCCTCAAGTTTGAGTGAAGAGGACACTATTTCAGATTTTGGTAGGTGAAGCAAACTAGCAAAATTCAAATGACCAAAGCATGCATGCCAAAGTTTTGCATATAAAATAGGCCGAGAATCATGAACTACACATCCTGAATCATTCTCAAATTTTGCATAATCTATGAGATTATACAACCCATGACATAGAATTCAAGAGGCAATGATAACATTTCCATTGAAGAGATCATAAACTGTACATCTGTCATCTACAAATTTAACAACCAAGCCATTGTTGGAAAGTCTTGAAACTAAAAACAGATTTTTTATGATCATTGGCACATATAAGGCATTTGACAATACGAAAGGACTACCATAAGCAAAAAGAGAATAATCTTTCCAATTCGCAAGACAAGATAAGAGGATTTTTTGGCACATGTGACAATATTTCCTATAGAAGCACACTCAAGTAAAGTGAAGAAAATGCATTTCAAGGTAATAAGTTTGGTTGCTCCACTATCAAAGTAGTAAACATCCAAGTCTACTACAAACATACACTACTCATAAAAAGATGATTCATAGCTTAAATGAGCAGTAAATGCCCATTCTTCATTCTCAAAAAGGTTAGCATACTCTATTTTAGATGTAGAGGCCCCTGCAATAACCATTCTAGCCTCTTTCTTCTTTGCCTCTTTTGCAGCTAGTTTGGGACAAGTCTCAATGAAATGATCATTTTCCTTACAATACTTGCAAATTGTTTCTACTTTTTTGTCTTTTTTGACATCATAACATCACATGCACTTACATCATCAATCCGATGAGCTATCTCATAAGACCCAAATGTGGGTGGAACCTACATATATGTAATGGAGCTTCAACATCAAGCATGAAACGAATCTACATGTAAGATTAAAGGAAAACACTCAACAAGCAAGCACACTCAACATCAACCACGCATGTAGACATGCAAGCCACACTTGAATAAGTTCACAAGCTTAGATGAACAAGGAAGAAGAAGCAAATCCATGAGACTCAAAAAAACAAGCATGTACTCTCCAAATAAGCAGCATCTTCTCATGAGGCAAAATGGACCTCCTTTACAATGACTAGTGACCTCCCTATATATGATTCAGACACTTTTCCCCTCTATTTAGGATTACTATGCTCAATGGAGATTAATTCTAATAAAGAGAAAAAGGTGTGGCACTCTCACATCAAATACATGAGTGCTTATGAGTAGGAAAAGATCAATCTAAACTAATCTAAAGTGGAAAAAGGTAACAACATTTACAAATGATGATGAAAAAGATTTGATTTTTGTTTTGCTTCTAACACTTCCCCCCTCCTTGACTTTGTCATCCTCGACAAAGCCTTTGCAAGTGTTGGGGCTTTGAGGACGAGAGCCTTGGAGTCCTTTATGTCCTTGAACCTTTTGTTGTTTGAAGTGCTTTGCTTTGTTCCATGATACCCTTTCTTTGTCCATTGAGTTTTTTTGTAAATGACCACCTTTGTGTTGGTTATTGCTTCTTTTTTGTAATTTTTGGAGAAAAATCCATGAGAGGAGCGCTCTGGAAGGATTTGTACAAATAGATGAAATAAATTAATCTCTTCTTAGTCCATGGATGAATAAGGGGGACTAAGGGTGCATGCATGATAAAAGAAAGTGCCTATGCATGGTCTAAAAATGACACCCTAAAAACATGCATTTAAGAATGCATACAAAAATAATGGTGCAAAGACTTAGTTTGAGAAAAGTGATCAATGATAAGGTGATGATGAGGTTTTCTTCCAAACAATCCATTCCAAAGTCTTCTCTTCATCTTCAAATATGAGGGTTGATGCCTTAATTCACCATCCTAAAAACAAAAAATCAAAAGAAATTTTGTAGATAGTATTGATATGTGCCCTCTTTGTGCATGGGTTTTGAAACTTGGAAAACCTAATGCATGGCCTTTAGATGAGGCCCTAGTCTTATGCATACATGATGTGCAATATAAGTTTATGTTGTGCATTGGACAAGGTTGAGATTGGAACCCATGGTTCTCATTTTTGTCTTCTTAAATTGTTTTAGGATTGGAAATATTTTGCGATTCCAACTCAAGTAATTTGGGACTTTTAGGCCTCCATATCATCTTTTCCTTATTACTCTAGGGCCTAAAATTTTTATGAGGATTCTTCTTTTGATTTTGCTTGTTATTATGAATCCTTTTTTCCATGGCCTTTTCCATACATGAGGCTTTGTTATGCTAGGCCAAATGGATGTATAATAAGTGCTGATATATATTTAGGTAGTGATGTGTGTGAACACACTAGGAACACCGGGGCACTTTTTTCCCTCTTTAGGAGTTTTTTCCCCCAGCTTGTATATACGTCTATTGCCCTAACGGGTTACTTATCTTTGTACATTCCAGTGGTAATACATTTAGTATTATGTGTTGTGCTCCAAGCTTCTTCTTCTTCCTTGTGCTGTTCACGCGCTTTCGCAGACGTCTATCTCCAACAATTGGTATCAGAGTAGGTCCCCAAAAACGCGATCTGAGCTCATTTTGGCCTCCAAATGCACTATTGCGATGCTTGTGCAGGCTATTTCATCTTTTTGTGTCAAAGATATATACAAGTTTTGGTTTGCTAGTATAAGCATCTCGGAGTCTCCTACAGGTCTAGCAGAATTTGTCAGGGTACTTCTTTTCAACTTTTTCAGATACGATCATTTTTTTGCATCAGTGTATTTTAGTCAGTGGCCATGGATGAAAGCAGTGATGTATTCTATATGTTGGCTATTGAGAATAAGTTGGATGATACCAATTAACCATTGTGGGCTTATATGATGTGACATGTATTGGTCGCAAAAGGATTGTGGAACATTATCAAGGGTGTTGAAAAACATCCTATTACAACTGCAAATATAGATATTGAAGCTGATGCAGATGGTGTTGAAGATGCTAATATTCTTCAGATTCTTGTTCGTGTTGTGGTTTCTGTTGCACCTATTGCAGAGCAAATTTGTTGGGATGGCGGAGATGCTTAGGCACATGCATTAATAGCCTTGTCTATCAAACATGCTATTATTCCTCACATTCACTATTGCAGAAGAGCTAAGGATGCTTGGGATACATTTACCACATTGTACCAGGCTAGGAATGAGGCTTGTGTTGCTTACCTCCAAAAAACAGTTGGAGAGTGAGCATATGAATGAAGGTGATTCTATGGACAGTTTTCTAACAAAGATCAAAGACTTGAAGGAACAATTGATTTCTACTAATGAAGTTATACCAGATAGCTCACTTATGCAAACCGTTCTAAATGGTCTTCCTGATTCATATCAGAGTTTTGCTTCTACTCTTCGTTTGATGATGAAAGGCAATCCAAATGCCTTGTCATTTGAGGAGTTAGTCTCTATTCTGTTGCAGGAAGATCAGTTCATGTCCATTATGCGGGTTGCAGATCAAGCTTTCTTGGCTAGTTAGAAGGGAAAAGGTAAATTAAGCTCATCTACTAGTACAAAGAAATCTACAAATGCTGTACATTCAAGGAAGGATGACAAAGATGAGAAGAAATCACAAAAGTAGAAATTCTTTTGTAACTACTGTAAAGGAAACGATCATGTCATAAAGAACTGTCCAAAACTGGCTGCAAAAGAGGCAAAGAAAAAAGAGGCAAAGAAAAAAGAGGCAAAGAAAAAAGAGGCAAAGAAAAAAGAGGCTATAATGGTTATTGTAGAGGCCTCTACACCAAAAACAAAGTGTGCCAATCTTATACAGAATGAAGAATGGGTGTTTACTACTATTTGTAGGTTTGACCATCTTCTCCTGAATAGTGTATGCCTATAGTAGACTCAGATGTTTGGTACTTTGATAATGGGGCAAACAAAAATATTACCTCACAGTGTAGTTTCTTCACTTCACTCGAGCTTGCCCCTATAGGGACCATTGTCACATGTGCCAACAACTCCTTTTATCCTGTCATGGGAGTTGGTAAGATCATTCTAACTACTATTGATGGTAGTTCTTTTTACTTTGTTAGATGCTTTATTTGAACCAGGGATTAAGAAGAATCTGTTATCTCTTTCAGCTTTAGCCAAGATTGGCTTGGTTGTGAAATCTGTTGATGAGAGATGTACAATTCATGATCTATCAAATGGTGATGTGATTATTGCTTCTGGAATTTTATGTCATGGGCTGTATATATGCTCATAGACTCTGAAAAATATGTGAATGATTTGGCATGTGCAGTTGATGATTCTCAGGCTATTTCAAATGCAAAGCCTTGGCATGCACGCTTTGGTCGTCTGAATTTTGCTAGTTTGCTATGCCTGCAAAAATCTAAAATGGTGTCCTCTTTGCCCAAACTTGAGGCACCCAGAAAACATGTCTGTGAAGGCTATATTTTGGGAAAAATACAACATTCCTCATTCCCAAAAGATGGTTCAGTTTGAGCTACTTAGAAATTGCAACTTGTTCATAGTGGTGTGTGGTCCTATGTAGACACCCTCTTTTGGGAACTATCTTTACTTTGTGACTTTCATTGATGATTTTTCTAGGCATGGATGGGTATATCCACTCAAAGCAAAGTCCAAAGTGTTTATGTGCTTCAAACAGTTTTCAGTTTTGGCTGAAAATCTATCAGCATGTAAAATGGGCACATTTTGATCGAAGGGGGGAATATATGTCTTCTGAATTTAATGCATTTGTGGCTGAACATGGGATAAAACATCAGTGTACAATGCCATATAACCTCAACAAAATAGAGTTTCTGAATGGAAGAACATGTCACTCATGGAGATGGTGAGGTGTATGGTCAAGAGTCAAGCTTTACCACATAGTTTCTGGTTTGAGGTGGTCATGTGTGCAACATATGTACTTAACAGGTGTCCCATTAAAGTGTTGTAGTCTACCACTCCATATGAGGCTTGAAATGGTTGCAACATATGTACTTAACAGGTGTCCCATTAATGTGCTGTAGTCTACCACTCCATATGAGGCTTGACATGGTTGCAAGCCATTTGTTGCTCATCTGAGTGTTTTTGGTTGTTTGGCGTATGCATTAGTGCCTGAACAACATCACAGGAAATTGGATGATAAAGTAGTAAAATGTATTTTTGTTGGGTACAGTTCTGAAAGCAAAGGCTATCATCTATATCATCCACATGAAAAATGCCTTTTGGTTAGCCGTGATGTTGTTTTTGTGGAAGATTCTATTCAACCTTTACTTTCATGTACAAAGGAGACATCTATTAGCTCCAAAGACATGTATGATATTTTGTTGCCTCTTTTTACAGGTGGATAGTCTAGTGCTGGCCCTAATGAGGCAACTTCTTGGCCTTTGCAGGTTTGATGCGGATCATTCTGTTTATGATGCAAATTTACATGATGTACTTATTGATGAGAAAGCTGATATTGAGGAGGCAAAAACTATGCCAAAATGACTTGTGTAGACTTTGCATGATAGCAAATTAGATGCACCTCTATCATATCGTACTCGTTCATGCTATCATAATGCCTCTTTTGCATCAGATTGCTATGCTATGGCTGCCTCTAGTCTCTGTGATGAGACTGAGCCTGTTTCCTTTGATGAAGCACAAAATTTTGATTATTGGATGGCTGCAATGAATCTGAATATGATGCTATCATGGAAAATGGTACCTGGATTTATGTGACTTGCCTCCTGGCAAGAAGGCCAGTGGCACTAAGTGGGTATACAAGCTGAAGCATAAACCTAATGGAACAGTTGATAGGTATAGGGTTAGGCTTGTTGCAAAGGGTTATGCGCAAGAAAGAGGCATTGATTTTGATGAAACCTTTGCATCTACATGCCGAATGACTATTGTTTGGAGCATCTATGCACTTGCAGCTCATCATGGTTGGAATGTACATCAGTTGGATATTAAAACAACATTTTTGAATGGTGACTTGCATGAAGAAGTGTATGTCTTTAGCCCCTTGGATTTGTGCAGAAAGGGAATGGAAACTAAGTGTGTAGGTTAAAGAAGGCATTATATGGTTTAAAGCAAGCACCATGTGCTTGGTATGAAGAGATACATGCCTATCTGATTGCACATAGTCTTGAGAATAGTCATTGATGGTAGAATAGCTTTGTGTCAAACGAAATATATTGACACATTATCACAACGTTTTTGCCTTGAAGACTATAAACCTATTGCCACTCCTATGGAGACATGTTTACGATTGAGTCTTCATGATGCTAGAGATGCATTTGATGTTGTTCTCTATCAAAAGGCTATTGGATGCTTGATTTACTTATGCATTACTCGGCTAGATATTCAGTTTGTTGTCTCACAGATGAGCATATTTATGCATTGCCCAAGCGTCAAGCATTGGCAGGCAGTTAAGTGCATCTTTTGCTACTTGACTGGTACCCGGCTACTTGGATCGTTTTATCTTAAGGGGGGAGCACTACCACCAGATTTGCATGCTTTTTTTGACTCTGACTGGGCTGATTACTATGAGACTCATGTGTCCACTAGTGGTTTTTGCTTCATGCTTGGTAGCTCATGCATATCTTGACTGAGCAAGAAGTAGCCTATTGTGGCCACCTCCAGTTGTGAGGCTGAGTATAGGGAAGCTTTCACAATGACTGTTGAGTGCATGTGGCTCAGACGCCTTATGGCTAATTTGGGTGTTGGTCAGTCTTCTACCACCACCATCTTCATGGATAGTCAGAGCACATTGGAAGTTGCGAGGAACCATGTGTTCCATGCTTGCACTAAGCACGTTGAGGTGCATTATCACTATGTCAGGGAGAGGTTCTTTGCTGGAGAGACCAGCTTGGCATATGTGCCCACACATGAGAACATTGCAGACTTTTTAAGAAGGCTCTGCTTAGGGAGAAGTTTGAAGCTTTCTGCAAAGCTTTGGGCTTACTTCCTTTTATGGATTGATTCCACATAGCTTGGAACTTCCTTATACATGAGTGCCAACTCCTTGTTCACTGCATCACTCCCAAGGGAGATTTGTTGATATATTTAGGTAGTGATGTGTGTGACCACACTAGGACCACCAAGGCATTTTTTTCCCTCTTTAGGAGGGTTTTCCCCCTAGCTTGTATATAAATCTATTGCCCTAACGGGTTACTTATCTTTGCACATTCCAATGGTAATACATTCAGTATTGTGTGTTGTGCTCCAAGCTTCTTCTTCTTCCTTGTGCTGTTCACGTGCTTCCATAGATGTCTATCTCCAACAATAAGTAAAATATTTTGATGTACAAATAGAAGTATGAGAAACTAGTTTCTTTGGAACCCAAATGGCTCTTCGATTTGGCTGTGCTTGAAGAAATTCCTTGGTAATCCAAATTTGTTTGAAGCCTTTTGACAAGATTTCTTTGTTTGGTGCCATGATATTGTAGGACTTTTGGGTGCCTCTTCTGTGCTTGAAAATCTTGTTACTTCTTGTTGATGTAGAGCTTTCTTTTCAATTGTTGTGGATTTTTTTGTGTCCTCTTCAACTTTTTGATTACTAGGTTCAAGACTGGTTTCCTTTTTACCATTAAATGAACCTAAGAATGTGTCATCTCTTATTTAAAAATTGGTGACTTGATCTCAACTATACAATGATTCTCTCCACATGCTTCCTCCTCTTCCATACGATAGTTACAAGCTAGAGAATTTATAATTTGTAATAGTTCCATATTGGATTTGGCATGATTACACACAGAATCTCTAGATTCACAAGGGGAATTACAATGGCTCTTCAAAGGATCATCATTGCATAATTTTCTATTATTCAGTTGATGCAATGAAGTAGAGCATGAATTCTTGTTATTTAACTCTTGATCTTTACATAAGGACTCATGAGAAATATGTGAAGGGGAAGAAGAAGGTCTTCCTTCCAAAATCTCCTTAGGTTCCTCCTTCTCCAAATGTTCGTGTGACTCAATTAAATAAGGTTTAGAAAACATATATGAGTGTTCAACATGAAAATTTTCATTACCCTCATAAATCACACTTAATTGAACTTTTCATCATCAAAAAGAAATTTTGTGGATGAAAAGTACACTCCCTAAAGATGTGTGTGTCCACAATTAGTACAATGAGGATAAGCATTAGGATTTTCAACAGACATACATGTAGGTGTAAACATAATGGATGGATAAGACATTTCAAACTCGTGATGATTTTGTTCGACAAACCTTTGAATGCCTATTATCAAGTCTTCATCTATACCTTCCATAAAAAAAATGTTTCTAAAAATTGCATATCATTCACCACAATAGGCAATTGCAATCCAAATTTTGACCATTCATGATGATAGAGGAATGAGTGGGGGGTTGAATGACCTCCAAAATAACAATCACTAAATCAACATGAATTAAGTTCCACTCACAATTAGGGTTTACATAAGCATACATCCTCCTAAGGTCAAACCCTATTCTTACATCCACAAAAGTATTGCTATACTCCTTTCTTGCGATTATGGAGCCCACCCCCTTAGGTGCGTCACAATCTTTCTTCAGTATTTTTTGTGACTCCATTTTATCATTCTCGTCATGGTTAAATTTTTCAGCTATCTCACATTTATCTAAGTTCCTTTTCTCTTATCTTCCCTTTTTGATTTTTTCCCCTTCACTCTTTTGCTTTCTTTTTTCCCATTTTTAATGAAGTAGTTTTTTGGTTTTTGAATGTTTTTTGATTTTTTTTTGGTTTTGTTGTGTTTTGAATTTTTTTGATATGTGAAAATAAGTTCTAATGGGTTTCTTCTAACAAAAAGAAATGGAAGTTTTTACATTTAATACATAGAAAATTTGGAGAAAGAATTAGCTTTAAAATTCATATTCAACTTATCCTCAACAACCAATATACAAAATACATCATTGCTTTTAGCCATGGCCATTGAATAAATACCCTGATGTTGAAAAATGATTGTATCCCAAAAGTTAAATAGAAGTACCCTATCAAGCTTTGCTAAACTTGTAGCAAGCATCAAGGTGCTTGTATTGGCAAACCAAAACTTGTATATATGTTTGGCACAAAAGGAAAAAATGCCTTGCAAAGGCATCAAGGCTTCAAGTTCATGGGACAGAAATACTTCAACACTATTGAGATTTCAACATCTAGAAGTGGAAGTGGAAGTGAAGTTGGTGCAATAGAGTTGGCAATGCAAATACTGCAAGCTCATCCACCATCCTTTAGTGAAGGCAAGTTAGATGGTACAAATTATTCTCTTTGGAAGTTAAAGATTTGAGTTATCCTTGATGCTTATGATCTTTTGGAGATGGTGATGGGAAGTGACTAAGATCTATAACTTACCCTCCACCCATCAGATCCAAGTATGGTGATTCTCCTAGACAAAAAGCTTCTAGAAGCTTCAAAGATAAGGAATGCAAATGCACTTTATGCTATAGTGACCAATTGTTTGGACTCTATTCTCCCTCTTATTCAACATACATCCAAGGCAAGTGAGGCATGGATTATATCGAGGAGTTTCTACAAGGTGCAAAATCAAACATGCGTTTAAAATTTAGAAAAATAATTGGAAGCAGGGAAGTTTATAGAAGGAGAGAAGACTAAGGCATACATCACTCACATCAAGAAGCCATGTGATGGAATGGCTTGTGAAGGGATGGAGAAGACTGGCAAGGGGCTAACTTGAAGGAATCTAAAAATTTCTCCACCAAAGTATGACAAAAGGCTTAAAATCCAAGTACAAATTAGCAATGGAGATGCTACAATCTCCATCAATGCATCAAGAAAAGGTGGTTCCTTAACCAAAGGTGAAAGTGAAAAGAAGAGAAGTAGTACAAGGAAGTATCAAGGATAGTGCTTCCATTGCAAAATGAAGGGACATAAAATTGTAGATTTTCATGTCAAGAGGATAGATGAATAGTGTAAGGAGGAGACAATAGATGCAATTTAAGCAAAGGTGGTATGCTCCACACCACAAGAAGAATCGATTGTGGATTCATGAGTACTAGACATTAGCACATCTCATCACATGAACAATGAGATAGGTCAATCTAGTTCTATGCAGCCTTTGCAAGAACCCATCACAATGAGAGGGACAATACTGAAGGGGACACAAAAGCAAGATATTGTTCTTCATCACTTATCTAAGTGAATGGAATGCAAGAACCTTATAGAGCTTGTATCATGGGAACACAACAGAGAGAGACATTCCCACAAGAAAGTAAGAGTATGTCAAAGGTTTCTCTAGTGTTGGTGTATGCTAATTTTTGTGGTAAGATGTCTATACAAGCCTTGGGAGGATCTTCCTATTATCACATTGTCAATGGCAATAGCAAAAAAATGTGGATGTACTTTCTACTTCTTAAGGCTCAAGATCTTAGTAATGTCAAAGAACGACCAAAACTATTGAAAATGAACCAAGGAAAAGTGTGGTGGAAGAGGAGTTGGTGTTGAGCTCAACTTAGAGGATTTGGAAGGATTTTGAAATGAAAAAGGGATAAAGTGTCAATTAGTGACACCTCACACATCACATCAAGATGGAATTATGGAATGCATGAGTCATACCATTGCTACAATAGCAATGTGTATAGGGTTTTCATAATCAAATAAGAAAGAATCATCATGAAACTTATGTTGGTAAGAATCCATCTGTCTCACACATTGGAAATTTTGAGTGTGTGCTCTATGCTCTTGTCCCAAGTAAAAGGAAGAACAAGTTGGGACCAAAGAGCAAGAGAGGCATCTTCTTAGGTCATTGTGAAAAGCAAAGGTGATAGACTTATCTAGTTATGGACTACCTACAAGATATCAGCTTTGTAGTGAAACATTTGAGTAGTCTTGGAAAAAGGCCTCATGAAGGACACTCACGAGTTGGCAAGCAAGTACACTTGAGAGGGATGGTGGAAATAGTCTGCTATCCAACCAAGAAGAATGCCGAAGGCACCTTCACCAAAGTGCTTACAAAGGATCTACTTCATATACATCTTCAAAGACTTAGCATTGGGCCAAGGAGGTAGTTCACCTTTGGGTGGACATTGAGGGGGGTTTTGGACATAGTCGATGCTCCATGCTCATGAATGAGTTGGCATGATGCGAAGAAGGTAGTTTACCTTTGGGTGGACATTGAAAAGGGGTGTTAGATATGATCAATGCCTCAACCTTATGTAGCACCACCATTGTTCCATGATGCTATATTTTGTAAGGCCCCCATTATGAGGAGAAGCCATGTGAAAGTATTAGACATTGGTAGGTTCATGTCTTTGAGGTCAGATGAGTTCTAGAGTAGACCGTAGATGGATAGTTTTGAGGATTTCTTCTAAGACACTAGATTTGGGATTGATCCTACATGAGGATCAACCCAAATCAAGGGCTAGACACAAAAGTACCCATTTTACTTAGGGAAGGGTCTATGATATGTGAGCCACTGGATCTAGACTTTATCCTAAGTGTGGATTAAGCAAGATCAAGGAATGGTTGTTGATCCTACTTTTTGCCATTGGAGTTATATGATAAATCAATGATGGAGATTATTTTTGGCATGGATCAAGCTACCACAACCAAAGAACATGGGAAGGTTAGCCTAGTCTTGGAGGAACTTATAAGGATGGTCCACTCCTTATCCAAGCCCATAGTTTGTGGTGTTTGGAATGATTGGGGTGTCCATCTTAGTATCCATTGTGTTGGCCTATAGCCCTTCAACTAGCATCTATCTAGATCACTATCTAAGCTCCAAATAGGGAGTGCATGGTTGGATAGAACCATGTATATCTTGTGTAGTGTTTGAGTTCCATTATATTAGAGTTATGAGTTTGACTTTAATTGAGTTGCCTTCATCTTCTAGTCATCTCGAGTCCAATTTCCATTACAACTATATCTCTTGCATTTTTCCCATGATTAACAATACCTTTTTTTCTCTCTAAACTTGATCCTATATGTGTGTGGTGGTAACATCTACATGGTATTGGAGCCGCACCACTATTTCATCACTATTTGTTATTTCATTTCTTAATTACTGATCCAAGATAAAAGCATCAGAAAAGAACAAGAAAAACTAATTTGCAAAAAATTATTGCCTTGGCAATCACCTTTTGCAGAGAGTCGTTTGGTGAATAAATCTTAATTTTGAGACCAAATTTTGATGGATTATTAGTATACAATGCTTTGACAAGAAGACATAAGTTAAAGGGCACAAAAAAGAACAAGAATAGTTAAGTTGGAAAAATTATTGCCTTGGTACTCACCATTTGCAAAACTAATTATTTTATAAATTTAAGATTTGGCAAGGAATTTGGAGCATATAGGTGATCAAGACACTCTCCCAAGTGGTTTGCTACCAAGAAACTTCAAAAATACAAGGGTTTTGGAACTAGATCACATCTAAAGAGTAAAGAGATTTGAGAAGTAGAACACATCTAAGGAGGGGGGAATCACTTCTCTTTTCTCCACTATAGAGATCATTGAATATTTTCCAATATATCCATTTACAACCTCATTGTACATAGATCCAAACATAAAAATTTCTACTATTCCAAACATGTATATACATTTAAGGTGTATTTTTTTCATGTGTATAGATTCATAAATTGATTTGGGTTAGAGACCTCAAAATCCAAGTGTAGCTCAAGCGTAAGCACCACCTCCTTTACTTGTCAATCCGCGGAGACGTGAGGACCGGTATGAAGACCACGAGCATGTGAAGGCACAAGTGTGTGAGAGAAAGCACACGCAAGCATGCACACACATACACACACACACACGCGCACAAGGTAAGATCAGAGAGAGGAACAATGGAAAGCTTCGATTGCAAAAGAGTTCTCTTACAAAATCTCTATTCTCTAACAAGCTAACCTCAAAAATGAGCTCTCTAGCTCTTTTTATAGTTTTTTGACTAGTTTTGGCCTTGTCCAGACCTAGTGTCCGGCCTAGTTAAAAATTAGGTTCCAGGGCTTATTTGAGGGCTCAAACGAAGTCTAAAAATTATGAAAATTGGTACGATGGTACTTCTAATACTCCTCAAGCTCGAGGACTCCTCGGCTTGAACAAAATGGAGTTACAAAAATATAAAACGGTATTTACAATGGTTTTTAGTGATGAAAATCACTATTTTTGTAGGAAATTCTTGTGAAAATTGGACATACACTTCTTGGAGCTCCCTACTTGCTCCCTTTTCTTGTGTGTCCACCTTTTTGATGTGCTTCCATGCTTTGTCCTTGACCTTGAGCTTCAACACTCCCCCCCGTCTCGAGTCTATCGTCCCTGACAGACCCTTGTTGTAGTGGTTGTTCCAAGTAGTCCTTTGAGAGGGAGTGTCCCTTCTGTATGAACAAAAGTCGTCTGACTTCCAGATGTGGCAGGGTTGGTTGTCTGGTTCTTCATCTATTATTGCGAGTCTTTGCAAGTTGTAGTTTCTTGGTATGTGCTTCTTCCTTGGATTTCAGCATGATTGTGTCGTTGTGAGTTTCCGTTGATGTTTTCTAGATCTTCCAAAGTTGATGTTCATAGTAGTCATGCCAAGTACTCCTAACCCATATTGGGTGATGGGTAAGTGTGTTCGTGCATGGGTTGAGGAAAATATGTGCCTTGTGCATGGCCTTGTAATGTAGCCCTATGAATGCTTACTTGGAAAATGCATTGGAAGAAGTATGGTGCAAAAATTGCGGGTCTTGAGCTAAGTGCTCAAGGGTATGCTGACGAAGAGGTTTCCTAATCTATCATGGTTATGGTGTTGCCAGAGTAAAGATACTTACCATGGAGAAGGTTGATCGATGTTCATCTCTTCGTGTTGTACACTCGGCCTTTGGGATGGAACATTGTTGATGAATGTCCATGTTGATGGTCCACTGATGAGATCTTTTGAGTGGTTGATCCTCTCTCCTCTTTTCAAAGCAACATTTGCCAAATACTGAGAATTGAATTTCTTTATATTCTTTGGCAAACAACATTGGGTAACTACACCAAGCTGAGTTTCACATATTCTCTTTAGCTCACCATACGCAGGAGTCTTCTCCTCCAGAACTACCCTTTGTAGATATCTCCTTGGATGCTCTCGTACATGAAGTAGTTAAGCATCACTCAAGTTGCGGACCTTCAAGCTCTTCATTCCTACCATGGTAAGAGAAAATCATAGTTGTAGATGCCATGTTCATGCCAAGTGCTTGCCATCTACCAGATAAGGCAGCAATAATATCATCTGCTAGCCGAGACACACTTCTATCCCAACTGATAAATGCCCAATAATCAATAGTTCCATCTTCAACTAAGCATGTCTCATTCATGTTTCATGAGCCAAACCTGGGAACAAATTCTTCCTCTCTTTATTTAAAAAAAAAAAAAATTTAATAGGAACAATATCACAAAACAAGAAGACAGAATTTAGTATCAATCAATAAAAATCTTTGACATATGTCAATGTGCTCTTGTGCCTGGGATTCTCAAGTGTGTCTATGCACGGCCATGTAATGTGGCCCTATATTTATGCATACTTTGGAAATGCATGACCTGAATGGTGCAAAAGATAGGGTTGTGCAAGGAGCACATGGTTGTCGCTCGTCAAGGCCTGATGTCACCTGCAGATGTTGATGTCATCTTTGTTGGAGGTATCCATTGGATCTTGAGATGACCACTGATCCTTCCTCTTGATAGGGACCCATTTTAGAACAACATTTGGCACTGTAGAGATTACTTCAGGCATCTTCCTCGTTGGATGCTTTCTGAACTGTGGTATCCAGTGTGGTTGGCGCTTTGGTTCGATGGAGGCTACTTGTACTTTTGGCTTCCAAACCCATATCCTTTTTGCACGTCTTCCTACTATTGTTGAAGAGCGGATTTGATCTCCTTTCGATCTCTGTACATGGTTCTTACCCTCTTCTCCTTTTGGCTTCTTTGTTGAGACCTTTCGCGTGTGGGAGAACATAGGTTGTTGTAGATGTAAGAGCTTCTTAGGTACCCACATCTGTAATTGCCCTTGTTGAGCTGCAGCTAACTTCTTAGGCACCCAAACTTGTTGGATACCTTGTGATTGAGCTTGTCCGAGCTGCTTCCTTCGTCTTCTGGCTTGGTTGGCTTGCCTAGATGGGATTTGTGGGGGCAAGGCTGGTGGTTGCTCTCCTTTGCGTACCCAGATCTGCTTCATGTTCGGAACTGCTTTCTTATCGAATGGTGTCTTTCTATTTGATGTAGCAGTCGTCGTGATCGGTTGTGTTTGCTTGTGTGGTGGACTCACTTCTATGGCTACTTGATTCTTTGGAGAAGAAGAAAGATCCACCCGCCTTCGAACCTGTTCTTCCACGATTGACTCCTTCTGCATCATAGAGCTTTTGACACATACAACATCTTCTTCCATATGATTAGTCTTAGAAGAACTACAAGATGTGACATCTGGATTTGTGAGCATGCCATTTTCTAGTTCTAATGTAAAGCATTGTCCCTGGACCCAAACTTGAAGAAGTTGACTTCTTAGGTTTAAGTTGACTGCATTGTCATAAATCCAATCTTGTCCTAAGACAAGTGGTTCTGTAAGGTTCTCATCTTGACACACTAGCACTTTGACTTTCATTGGAACATCTTGCAGGTAGATGGGAAGTTCCACTTCGCCCAAACAAGGGGTTTCCACACCTCCCAATCCTATGAGATAAGCTTCTATGGGATTGATGTTCAACTGCAAGTTTTGGCAGTAGGATAGTCTAACTGCACTACTTGCTGCACCTGAGTCAATCAATGCTTTCACAGTCCTTGCATCCTTTCCTTGTCCTATCTCTATGGTCACAAAGGGTCTTCGGTCAATGACTTGAGAAGTCGCTATGCCTGACTTTTGGCACATATCCATATGATATTTTGGGGCTTTTGAGTTGACATCTAGGCCTAGTCGCCTTAACTTATTTCGCCTTATGCGCTCTCTAGCCTCGGCTTGGGCTTCTTCTCTCAACCTTAACTCCTCTTCTTTTCGCTTCTTAGCAGTGTTGAGTCTCGTAAGCATATCCTTTGTAAGAGGTTCTTGGTATAACTTGACTCTACAACCACTGATATAGTTTGGCAAGATGTCTCCTTCTAGAGTGGCCAACTGAATTGCACCGCTAGTGGAAATTCTATTAATGATCATGGGTCCATATCCTCTTTTTTCCAACTTACGAGCATGTTGTTTTAGTGTGTAAACCAACACTAGATCTCCCTCTTTCAATCCCTTATCTTTGATGTGTGCATCAAAGTATGCCTTTTGCCTCTTCTTTGCAGCATAGATACCTGCCGCCGCGCGTAGCCTTGTCTCACCTAAGCGTTCTAGATCAAAGATCCTAGAGGACAATTCATGTCCATTCCACTCATGCTCTTGTGCTACTTTTAAAGCAGGGATTAAGAAATCCAGTGGTAACACCGCATTCTGTCCAAAGACCATCTGAAATGGGGTGGCATTGAGTACCGTTTTGTAGGCAACTCGGTAAGCCCAAACAGCATGATGAAGTTGTTTGTCCCAATCAGAGCGTTTATTATTTACCAATTTTGTCAATACGTTACAAAGGATCTTATTGGTACTCTCGGCTTGTCCGTTAGCTTGTGGGTGATAAGGGGAAGACTTTTTATGTATCACCAAGAATTCTTGGAGAAGATTTTCAATGACCTCATTCAAGAAGTGTGTGCCTCTATCGCTCACTAACTCTATTGGTAGCCCATATCTCGTGAACACATTCTCGAATAAGAACTTAGCCGTCGTCTGAGCATCATTCTTTGTTGTGGCTTTCACCTCTACCCACTTTGTAAGGTAATCTGTGGCTACAATAATATACTCTGCATGGGAGTTTCTAGCAGGGGGATTAATAGGACCTATGAAGTCTATGCCCCACTTGGAAAATGCACGCCCTCCCATCATTGGCCTCAAGGGCATCTCGTCTTTTCTAACTGGATATTGTGCACGTTGGCATGTGTCACATTTCTTCACATAGGTATGTGCGTCCATATGAAGAGTGGGCCACCAAAGTCCTGAGAATAGAATGGTCTTGATCACTCGGTCAGGACCAAAATGTCCACCTGCAACACTGCTGTATGCAGTTTCTAAGACTTTCAAATAATCTGATTCGTGAACGCACAATCTTAAGTAACCATCTTTGCCTCTTTGGTATAGGTTGTCTCCTACTAGGGCATAGCCTTGCGCCTCTTGCTCCATGCTTCATCTTCTTGCTAGAATAGCCTCTTTGGGTAATCTTCCCGACCTCATAAACTCTACCAATGGAGCACTCCAATCTGGAATTAATGACACTTGATAAAGGGTCGCATGCTCCACTGGGGGTCTCTCTCTGCACATTGGACAATTCTTAATCCACTCATGTATTTCTTTGTCCATGCTAGGCCAATACATTCCTAGACGCTTCAGATTCTGCAATGTTCGTTGTTTAGAATAGTGATTTCCTAGCAATCCTTCATGAGCTTGCTGCAACCAACTACTATGTTCATCATCCTCGACACAACAAGCTAATACACCCTCAGTATCTTGTTTGTACATGCTTCCTGCCAATATGTGATATTTTGTGATCTTACAATTTCTTCTTGTGATGTTTCACGTTCTTATTTGTAGGGCCAAAGGTTAGGACTGGTACCAACTTATTTGCCCATTTGGGAACAACTTCCAAATTGAACAGATAAGCATCAGGTAGTTCATCAGACACTCTTTGTGGTGACTCTCCTGAAGTAATGCGAGAAAGGTGATTTGCCCGAAGGTGGGTTCTACCTTTCCTGACAACAACTTCAAAGTCATATTCCATTAGTAAGAGGAACCATCTTACTAAGCGTCCAGTATTGCAAGGTTTATTGACCAAATATAACAAAGCTTGATGATCAGTGAAAAACTTGAACTTGTTGGCCAATAAATAGTGTCTAAACTTCTTCACAGCATATACCATGCCTAAGCCCTCTCGCTCAGTTGTGGTATAGTTCCGTTCAGCTGCAGTGAGCTGTCTACTAGCATATGCTATGGGCAAATCTAAGTTTCCTTCACTTGTGGGTTGTGCAAGCACACATCCTATGGCATGATTGGATGCATCCACATGGACATGGAATGGTTTATTCCAATCAGGAGTGGTCAGTATTGGTGCTGTGCACAAACGTTTCTTCAGTTCATTGAAAGAATTCTCGCATTCATCGTTCCACTCAAAATTAGACAACAAGGCATAAAGGGGTCTAGCTATGATTGCGTACATGTGGATAAACCTGCGGTAATATCCAAAATGGCCCATAAAGGCTTGTACCTCCTTAACATTCCTTGGCCTTGGCAGCTCCGCTATGGCTCGTACCTTATCTTCATCTGTCGAGATTCCATTCTTAGAAACAATATGACCTAAGATTTTACCTTGATGCACCATGAACACACACTTTTCTGGGTTGAGACACACTCGATATTCTCTACACTTGTTGAAGATTTGTCTGAGCTCAGGGATGTGAAATCTTCTTTCTTGGGAATGAGCACATAAATCATCCACATATACTTCTAAGCTCTTTCGCAAGAACTCTTTGAAAACATGACACATGAGCCTTTGGAATGTTGCAGGTGCATTGGTGAGCCCAAATGGCATCACACGAAATGCAAAGATTCCCCACTCCGTAGCAAAAGCTGTTTTGTGTTGATCTTCTGGGGCAATGGCTACTTGATTGTAACCTGAAAACCCATCAAGGAAGCTATAAACTTCCTTGCCCGCAACACGCTCCAAAAGGTGTTCCGTGATTGGAAGTGGATAACTATCTCTGATCGTAGCGGCATTAATTTTTTTAAGGTTAATACACACTCGCAACTTTCCGTTCTTCTTGGGCACCACTACAATGGGGGACACCCATTCAGTATGCTCAATCTCATAGATGAATCCAGCTTCAATCAACCTATCAATTTCTTCTTTTATTTTGGCTGCATAGGTATCATTATATGTGTAGGGCTTCTGTTTGGTGGGCTTGGCATCAGCAGTCATGGGGATAGTATGAGAGCAAATTCTTGGATCTACCCCTTTCAAGTCTCTATAGTGCCACGCAAACACATCCCTATATTCCCTTAATAGAGCTACAAGCTCCATTTCTTCTCTTGCACTTAGGTCATCTCCTATATATGTGCATCTCTCTTCGTTCTCTTCGATGGTCACTACAATCTTCTTGGTCTTTTCTCTATTATCATATGATTCTCCTATGATGGCCTCTCTCTTAGGCATTCGTACCAAAATTTTGCGGTCGTCAACTTCATATTTCTTGAAGTTTTCTGGTACTTCAAACAATGATTCCTCCTCTTCTTGTTTCACTGCTTTTCTTTTCTTTTTCTTTTGACTACTCTCACTTCCATCCTTTGAATTTACTGTTTTAATACTTGTGAGAGGTTCTTCTTCTTTCTGGGTGAACACTCCTATATCTTCTAGATAGTGCTGCTTTGAGTTAAAGCAACTATCCATCACAATAGACTCCAGATCATCGTCATTCTCTTCTTCTTCTATGACATCACTAGGGTCACATTCTCTAGCAAGGGCTGACACATGAACACTGAGATATCATAACCCTCCTCATCACAATGAGGTGTCCATTGTTCTTCATTGACAGCAATGTCCATGGTGGCTAAGATTTCTGGCCAGCCGTGAGGCTCAAATTCCTCATCTGGAAAGATCATCGGTGTATAGGCTGGGTCTTTAACTGGTCTATCTCCTGGCGAAGTTCCTTCTTCTCTTGCCTTTAAACGTTTTTCCTCTTCCTCTGCAACCTTGCACATCCACAAATGAGTATCTTCATGCAACCATGATGGATCAGGTGAACTTTCAGAATGCACAGAGATTGAATCTTCTTTTGCTTTGTGGATAGGATTCCACTGTAGGGGTGGTACATCTCTGAAGGAGTAATCCTTCAAATTGACCTTGGTAGTGACCCCTAAGTGCTGCAAGTACAAGGAGTTGGTTCCCCAATCCTGTACTATTTGCAATTGTCGTAGGAAGGGTCTTCCTAGGATCATCTCATAGACATTATTTTTCTCAAAGTCACATATAGCAAATGTGTGCTCAAACTCTACACCACAAGTGGTTAGAGTTATCCCTTCTAGCAATCCGAGAGGTCTTTCAAAATGACCATCAGCCATTTGAAGCTTCATTCTAGTTGGTCTTAATGTGGGCTTGCCCCATTGCTTCCACAAGGAGGTGGTTGCAATAGCAACACCAGCACCTCAATCTATGATTGCTTTGGTTGTGTAACCTTGGTAGGTGATTGGAAGATAAGTATTACCTTCTTCACCCTCACACATGTCCCCTATTTTGTCTAGAGGTATCTCTGGTAACCCTTTGCTTGGAGCCTGCTTTTGGCATGTTGGAATCAAGTTCTGGAACCTGATCCTTCACATGATTCCAAAGCTCAGATTTTGCTTTGAGCAGCTCTTCTACAGTGAGATGACACTGAACCTTAGTGTTCTTCACGACATCCGTGTTCCTTGGAACCACTGAGTCTTCATTTCTTACTAGTATTGTGGGAGCTCTAATCTGGAGAGATTCAGATTCCCATGGGCCTGGAAATTGAGGCAGTTCTTCTAAGGTATTAGATTCAAAATCTAACCTTTCATCTTCTTGTTGTTTTGCTTCATCTCCGTAAATAGATGGAATGTCTTGGGGAAATTGATCATGAAGATCATCAATCTCAGGAATAGGAGGGGAATTACCCTTCTCCTTGGCCCATTTCTCTTCTTGTACTTCCCGCAAGAACTCTTGAGAGTACTGTTGAATTGAAGGAGGTATTCCTGGATTCGTGGAATTAGGAACATAAGCTCCCATTGGTGGTGAGCTTCCTCTTTCAATAACTGGTTGAGCCTGTGGAGGTAAAGAAACTTGTGGTTTGTTTACCAAGTGCTCTAATCGTTCTAGTAAGCCCTGGAAATGCAAATCCGTTTTGACAGAGTTTGTCTGATTGAACTTTTGACTAGTCTCAAGTATAGCTTGAGCTTGTTCTACCATTTTCATGCACATTTTCATCCGTTCAATCTCTAAATCTGCTATAGGGTAACTCTTGTCTAGGTTTGCCGCTGTAGGACCTTCTTGAAGTCGAGCCTGGTAGGCCTTGAACATCATGTCCAAACCTTCTGGGGTTGGATCTACAAGAACAGACCCTGATTGCGGCCTATTTACAATGGGTGGTGGGGTGGGATGAGGTGGAGTGGATGGAGTTTCGGCATGCGAGGGGCTTTGAGATGCAATGTCTTCTATTTTTGTTTTCGCTTCTTTTAAGCTTTCTTCTAGTTCCGATAACTTTTTATTCCACTTGCGATTGGCCTTCTCTCTGGTATCCTTCCATGTTCTTGTTTTCCTTTTACTAGGCTCTCCTGATTCACTCGACTCTGATTGTTCTGTTGGTTTATCCTGTTTTAAGGCTTGTGCTCTAGTGACAGCTTGTATAGGAGCCACATTGCTACTACTTGAACTTGAATCTGCCACTAAGCCTACCACATTAATGGGTGTAATCTTGGGTGCACTGGAGGGGTTTCTTGGACAATCTCTGGGGAGATGGTCTTTGCCACAATTAGGACAAAAAGCCTGTATTGTGATAGCGTGTCCTTGACTCGAAGATGGTGGGTGGGGACAGTCACGAATGAAATGGTCACCATGACATCTGAAACAAGATCCTCTAGGGGCTTGTGGTCTCATTTGTCTCAATTGGGGCCTAGGGTTAGGATTTGTGTACATGACATTGGAGTATTCTGGCTCCCAATTTTGCTCCATAGATGGTGCCTCATATTGATACGAGAAAATCTCACTATATTCAGGTGACTCTGTATAATAAGCATGCGGACTACCTTCATGGGAGTAGTCTGAACTATGAGCATGAGAGTCATTATCTGGTATCAATGGGGTTAGTGGCACCAATGCTCTATTTGGATTTTCCTCTCCGACAGCATATTTGACTGGAATCACGTTGGCAGGAGCTGGTGGTTGGTTTCCTAAGACTGGTTGTGGCCTGTATTGTGCCTAATATTGCTGTTGTGGTCTATAATATGGCTGTTGGTATTGGTTTTGATACCTACCTGGTTGGTAAGGTTGTTGATAATTCTGTCTAACAACCTGCCTATTATAGGGGCAATCTTGAGCCGTGTGGTTCGTATATTTTCTCTCAATAGTGCAATATGGAGCATTCCTTTCTCTCATGTTCTGGTTGTGCAATGGGCATACATTAGCCATGTGGTCGCCTCCGCAAGTATAACACCGATTCACTGGAGTGACTCTCTGTGTTTGTTTATTTTGGACTCCCAGCTTCTTAGCAACTTGCTCAGCTATCTCCTCTATTTCCGTGGAGATTTTTGAAGTATGACTAGTAGAACTATCTGAATCCTTATAGAGTTTGGATAATCCTAACTCCTCACCCAAGTTATCTTCTATGTCAATGCATGTCCGCACACACTCTTCTATGGATCTAGGCTCTTTCAAGTATACATATGATCTTAACTTTGTGCTCAGTAAGCCATCTAAGAACAAAGCCACTTGTTTGGCTGGTGTGGGTAGCTCTGGAGTAGGGCATCTTTCTAGGTACTGTCTGAACCTTCTACCTGCTAGTCGCACTGTTTCTTGGGGTGTCTGCTTGAAACTGTGGATCAAGGATGATGTGTTATGCCTGATACCACTCTTGGAAAATTCTACAATGAATTTGTCTAGCAATTGACCTATGTCGCGATAATTGCGACTACTCAGTGGTTGAAACCAAGCTAAGGCAGTGCCCTTAAGAGTCAGACCAAATGCCTCGTACTGGGTGAACAAATCCTCAACTTGTTCCGCTCTTAACACTTGTTTGAACTCGGCCACATGATCATAAGGATCTCTTGACCCGTCAAAATAATTCTTCATTGCCTTGATCACTTGAGTGGGTCTAAGGGTTCTTGGGTGCTCTCGGGGTCTAGGCAATGGAAAATCATGTTCATCTCTTTGTTGCCTATGTGCTTGATGTCTCTCTCTTTCAGGTCTTTCATTTTCAAATCCTGCTCTATTTCTGCCCACCGTGTGTGCAAAACTTACCTCAGGTCTCTCTCTAGTTCTTTCTCTCTGGGCTTCATGAGCTTGGGATGATCCTACTCCTTGGAGGCCATGGGAAACATTGGATTTTGGTGGAGGGAAAATCAATTCATTCTTCCAAGTATATGCATGTCTATCATGTTCTGTTACCAAGAATATCTTCTCTGATGTGTTATCCAGGTAGACAACTTTGCCTGGTATCTCAGGATCTTTGAATTCATAGATGATAACTATGCCCAATTGGCTAGGTTGATCTGGCTTGAATCTCCAAAAGGCTTCCTCTGTTTCTCTTCAAAAATAGTTCTATGCTTTTGTTGTCTTGAGGGATCCAGTCCGGAGTGATCACTCGGGTCAAAACTGACTTACCTCTAGGAGTCTGGGGTCCTTGTCCTACATTTCCTTGTTCTAGGTCTCCTATCTCATTCTCCTGAATGATATTTCCAAACTCATCGATCCTATCTGATTGGTTGGTAACCACATACATGGTTCCTTCCTTATCAACGTATGAACCCTCTTCGAACTTGACCACCGGGTGTTCAAGTCCAAAGGATTGATATGGATTTTTGAGTTGGACCACTGATCGCCTCAGACCATCCTCATAGATGCGAGCACCTAATTGGTTGGTCCGAATATATTCCAACTCTGTCTTATAGGGACCTTCTGGTGTTTGTAGATGGGCAGTCCCTGAGCCACCTGCAGGTTTTCCCATGCTAAAAGACATTTCTGAATCACTTGTGTTTGAACTTAGTAAAAGATGACCACTTAGGTGTTGTGCCCAAGACTTGGATGTATGGTTGACACTAGCCTCAGAAGATCTAACGCTTTGTTTATCCTTGCCTAAGTGTCTACCAGATCTCAGGTTCATAAGCTTTAGTCAAGAGTCCAAATTTTCCCTTTGGTATGGTTCAAAATTCTTTGGAGCCCCCTTGGTTCCCTAGTCCCACTTGAGGGTCAACTTCAAATTATCCTATCTCAAAATCAATGCGTTATTCTTGAAAAAAACAGTTGAGATCGTGTAGGATTCGAAACGAGCTTTCCAACGAGCTATAGAGCTCAAAAAATGGACTTTGGATGAAAAAGTCATGTCAAATCAGGCTCCTGGGGGTCAAAACAGGCAAACAAGACCTTTGGAGAAAATCAAGATTTTGTGAACTTTCAGAGAATCGCGATGCCGTGAAGTTAAAAAATCGCGATGTTGAGCACAAAATCGTGTTTTTGAAAATCGCGATTTTGAGCAGAAAATCGTGATTTGAAAATTGCGATGTTGAGCACAAAATCGTGTTTTTGAAAATCGCGATTTTGACTCAGAGAATCGTGATTCACAAAATCGTGTTTTTGGCTGAAAATCGTGATTTGTGAGAATCGCGATTTTGAGCCCGCTGAAAATCGTATTTTCTCAGAATCATGCTTTTGGCATGAAAATCGCGATGTTGAGCACAAAATCGTGTTTTTGAAAATCGCGATCTTGAGCAGAAAATCGTGTTTTAGAAAATCGCGATGTTGAGCACAAAATCGTGTTTTAGAGAATCGTGTTTTTTGACATGAAAATCGCGATTTTGAGCACAGAATCGTGTTTTTTGGCATGAAAATCGCGATGTTGAGCACAAAATCATGTTTTTGAAAATCGCGATGTTGAGCAGAAAATCGTGTTTTAGAAAATCGCGATGTTGAGCACAAAATCGCGTTTTAGAAAATCGTGTTTTTTGACATGAAAATCACGATTTTGAGCACAGAATCGTGTTTTAGAGAATCGTGTTTTTTGTCACGAAAATCGCGATGTTGAGCACAGAATCGTGTTTTAGAGAATGGTGTTTTTTGACATGAAAATCGCGAGCACAGAATCGTGTTTACACAGAATCGCCTTTTTTCACAAAATCGTGTTTTTTTACTGAAAATCGTGATTTTTTGAGAATCGCGATTTTGAGTAGGGAATCGTGTTTTCTCAAAATCGTGTTTTTTTGGCTGAAAATCGTGATTTGTGAGAATCGCAATTTTGAGCACAATCACAGAATCGCGATTCTGAGAATGACCATAGAATCGTGATTCTTTCAGCCAACTTTTAGGCGGGAAAACAGAAAATCGTGATTTTTCAAAAAATTTTGAATTTTCACAGAATCGCGATTTTCATCACAGAATCGCGTTTTTTGGTGGGAAATTCAAATTTCTGAGCGCCGGCTATGGCGAGCTCCGTATGAGCAGAAAATCATGAAAAAACACAGCGCTTGCTCTCCCTTGCACCTCCTAACTCCTTCCCACACAATAATGCATGAAAAATGGTATGAAAATGGTGAAAATGCACTAAAAAACAAGAAATTTCTATGAAGAAGAAGATGGAAGAAGGTGGAGATGATGATGATGATGAAGATGAAGAGGAAAAAACAAAAAATGAACTGAAATGATAGTTTTTTTACCTTCCATTGTCGCAAATCTACGATCTTACCATCACAATGCTCGTCCTCGAAGCTCTCTCCCCGGCAACGGCACCAAAATTTGGTGTAGCTCAAGCGTAAGCACCACCTCCTTTACTTGTCAATCCGCGGAGACGTGAGGACCGGTATGAAGACCACGAGCATGTGAAGGCACAAGTGTGTGAGAGAAAGCACACGCAAGCATGCACACACATACACACACACACGCGCACAAGGTAAGATCAGAGAGAGGAACAATGGAAAGCTTCGATTGCAAAAGAGTTCTCTTACAAAAGCTCTATTCTCTAACAAGCTAACCTCAAAAATGAGCTCTCTAGCTCTTTTTATAGTTTTTTGACTAGTTTTGGCCCTGTCCAGACCTAGTGTCCGGCCTAGTTAAAAATTAGGTTCCAGGGCTTATTTGAGGGCTCAAACGAAGTCTAAAAATTATGAAAATTGGTACGATGGTACTTCTAATACTCCTCAAGCTCGAGGACTCCTCGGCTTGAACAAAATGGAGTTACAAAAATAGAAAATGGTATTTACAATGGTTTTTAGTGATGAAAATCACTATTTTTGTAGGAAATTCTTGTGAAAATTGGACATACACTTCTTGGAGCTCCCTACTTGCTCCCTTTTCTTGTGTGTCCACCTTTTTGATGTGCTTCCATGCTTTGTCCTTGACCTTGAGCTTCAACACCAAGTAAGCATTCCGGCATTGAGGTACAACTCTAAATTTTGAGTTACAATTGAGAGAGAAAAGAATCATTACACCGAACAGATTGCTTTTTTGCTTGATTAAGTGTGCATGCCTATGATTTGTAGATCAAGAAAGTTACTTGGAACAAATAGGTCAACATGAAGTAAAATGCCTCTATTGTAAAGAGTGCTTGGCTGGATTAGGAGACGTATGAGATGTTAAGTGAATTGGATAGTGAGATAGAAATGATGGCCTCATCAATTTCAAAAGACATGAAAAGTATTGATCCCAACATGCAAGTAAATTGGATGACAAATCCTAAGGGAAGATCAAGGTAAAATTGATCTTAATACTCTACCTTCCATAACTAAAACCATCCATGTTAAGAGGATTATCCATGATGGATTATCTCCTTACATTTCCTTTTCTATATAGTCAAAAGAATCCTTTTGGACTCTACAACCTGCTATCAGTAGAGGCCCTTATCACTTGGACATTGCTACATAGTGTTCAAAACTATGGAGAGATCCCAAAAATTCCTCAAAGTTCTTTTTAGTTCTTGTTTTATAGTTAGACAACCCTTTTATTTTTGATCTACCATTGTAAAACTTCTATCAAAGTTTGTAGGAAAAAAGAATGGTATATAGTTGAGGCTTTGTTAGCTTTTCATTGTATTGAAGGGAAGAGTCTTCCCTCACAAAATCTGAAAAAAAAAGAAGAGTTTTAGGAGTTATTTCTTTTTACTTTTAGAAGCTTTTCAAAATAAAAAAGGAATGGTCTTGGGAGAAGCCCATATGAAGGCCAAGACCTCATTTGTAAAGGGTCCTTTTAGTTGTTGAATGTGAAGTGAGCTCTCTTCTTTCAAAAATCATATTTGTGCTTTTCCATGCTTATGAGTGAAAAATCATATTTGTGCTTTTCCATGCTTTAGTTGAATGTGAAGTGAGCTCTCTTCTTTCAAAAATCATATTTGTGCTTGATTTTGGTTGTATGACACTAGTTTTATAGTTTTCCAAGTATTAGCTATCTTGATTGCATCTTTTTCAACTATTTTGACGTGTTGTAACACTTATTTAGGTGATTAAGCGAGAGAGGGATTTTTTCCCATAAGGTGCATGGCCATATATATACTTGTCTTGTATCTTCTCCTATTTCATGTTGTATTACGTGTTGAAATCTTCAAAATAAAATAAAGTACACATCAAAGGGTTCTCTAATGAAGGAGATACATGCATTTTTGTGATTCAACTTTGTGACACCATCGACAAGATTGATAATACCAGCACTAGGCTTGTTGAAATATTTGGAGTCCCTTGGGATTGATACATCATGATTACATCATGGACAAGTGAGCTTGGACTTGGGAATGATCATGCTTGCGATCACATTGCCATCTACTTGACCATCATGATTGCTTGTGAACTTGTGGAACTACATTGCATGTGGATCATTCTAAAGGTTGTCAAGAATATGTGCCTCTAGTGCTTCACTTAACACCCTTCCATCCCTTCTACTTATGCTAGACACTACAATTAAGTTTAGGTCTAATCTTCATGGATTGATTTAGAAGTGGATGAGCATGCCCACACTACAATTCAATGCTCTTTGGCACCATTTCTGAGGAGATCGTGGATGGCACCTAGTTAACTTATGTGATGGTTTTTTGAGATTGTGTGATTGCATTAATTAAGAGACTTGCACCACTTTGCATGAGGATTGACACTCTTTTCTTCATTGACTTAGAGGTTATCACATCATTTTGACTACTTCTTGGGGTAGGAAATCACACCATTTGTGGTGGGTGATACACATAGTTTTGTGACTTTGTAGGTTGGAAAGCTACAACATAGGTTTCTCTTTTACTTTTCTTTTGTTTACTTTTGATTTGTTTGTTAATTCCAATTCCTCGACTTTTGAGAATGTCTGCTTGATAAGTGAGTGGGTGCCCTTGCAGTTCTTCTATCATGAAGCTCAAAAAAATGTTAAGTGTGAGCTTCTTCATGTAAGATGTCCTAGTTGCATCACCAAGATCCAGATTGATTGCATCATTAAGCTTGAAAAAAGGATTGCATCGCAAATAATTGGATTGAGCATCATTATGCTAATATCTTAGTGATTTCTTCACTAAGTGGTATGTTTGTATCAAGGGACATTCACATCTTGGTGAGAACAACAAGAAGGCCTATTTAAGTGTCCAAAAGGTGTATCCCAAATAATTTTTTTCCCTATTCTTAGTGTTTGCATCATTTCTGCTAGAATCTTGCTGATGAGGTCACTATATCCTTGATTGCATCCAAAAGGTCATGAAGAACATTTACCTCATGAAGCTTGGAATTTGTATCCATATCGTATACCCTATTGATGGCATCACATAATCTTAAGTGAAGGATCTAGCAAAGCTAAGGTGATGTGGTGATCCAGGTGCATGGGGTAAAGTAGGGGCATGCAATTTGTCTTCCCAAATGCCTAAATTAGTTATTGCATCAGAAATGGGAATTCAAGTACCTTGCTATGAAGTTTGGAGATACCATAATAAGATTTAGGAATTGAGTTATAATATTCAAATCTTAATGATCAATTTGTGGGGCTATTGTTGTGTGGTCTCTTGAGTTTAGACTTATTGGCAAAAGAAAAATTTTGTCATAAAGAATCTTTTAGCTGTGCAATTGCATCATATGATGTGCATTGGGTAACCATGACCACATCGTGAATGGATTTATATTGAGGGAAGTAGTATTAGATAAACAAATCCTTCTAAGTCAGAGAGGGCATCAAGTTTCTTATTAATCTCTTTGAGCCATCTTTCCAAGGATATAACCTTAGCAATGGGTATAGATCGATGATTGCATTGTTAGTATTTTACCAAATTGCATCATGAGAGCTTTACTATCAATATTGCAATAGGAAATGTTTAACATTGACAAGCACTTGGGAATACATTGGGAAGCTCCATCTATCCAAAATCTTCATACATTGGAAAACTTCATACATGGAAAAGCCAGGGATGTGCATCAGTAAACAAATTTTTCAAAGTTTGCATCAGTAAACAATTTTTTTGAAAGGGGGCATGATTAGAAAAAAAGAAACAACAAACACATTTAAGACCTTATCATACCTATATCAACCATTAACAAGAAATATTTAGAAGGGTTCTATTCTCAAACAGAATCCTCATTAACAAGCAACAATAACCACGTCATGTGGACAATGGGAAGTCCCTTAGAAGTTGGGAAACACTGCTTAGCAAGTGGGCAGTCAGAGGATTGTTCCATTACAGGGAATTCATATTCTCTTTAAGATTATTTAGGGGATGTGCAACATGGTCTTGGGATTCTTTTTTGATCACCTTATTGGGTTTGGAAGTGCTTCAAGGACATCTATAAACTCTTGAGCTATGACCAATTCTACCATTCTTAGCACTAAGAAGCTAGTGATTGCAATGACTTCTCTCTTGTGTTCAAAGAGTTCATAATCTCTTTGAGCCATTTTTGGCTTCTCATCTTATTTCCAATTATTTGTGAGCTTCTACATATGCATTGAGAAAAAAACTCATAACAAACACATAGGCATTAGGGGCAAAAGTGGAATAGATTCTTGCATTTTCACATCAGAGAAATCATTGAAAGGAGGCCAAAAAGTTTTTGATTGATTGTGTTTAAAATGGCTTTCCCTGATTGTGTCCTTCTAAAAGTATAGTGGGTAGAAAAAGGAAGCACATTCCATTGTGATATCATATTTCTTCAAGAGTCTATATTGGTGCATTATGCACTTTCTTGATTGAAAGGCAATATGCACATACACATACCCCTCCATGAAGGATCAAAACCACTTGTTTTCTACATTTTTACACACACTTGACATCGAGAAATACATTAGGCCAACAAAAAGATGTCAATAGTTATCTCTCTTCAGTAGAAAGTAGCTACCCACCCTTTAGCCACACATGCAAGCTCTCATTAAGTAGTGATTCAAAGTTAAGTTGGGATCATATGGTAGCTTCCAAGGAGACGCATACAAACCCCATGAATCCCAACAAGGTTGGACCATAGAGTAGAGACTATCATACCATTCTAGAATTCCAAAAGTTTAATGCCCATAGGATAGACATCTATGTAGACGAACTTTATTTATAAGTGGTTATGCTTAAAAACCATAACTGCTTAATAATAGAACTACACATGACGATCAAAATTTGTAGCTATCACTATGAGGATAAGGAAGGAAGTGTCTACTTGCTCACGTCCAACATTGAGCATACAAATGAGAAAGGAGAGATAGTAATTTTTTGCTAGCATGGATGACAATGACACACTTGAGATTCCACCCATGCCACTAGAGGAAATGACTGTAGTATTTAAGGATGATCCCTCTAATAATGGGAAAGGTAAATAGACAATGGCATACCTCTTTGCATCACTCTATCCCACTCATCCCAATTTTTGTCCTTCTTATTCTTGGGAAAAACCTTTTTTAGAAAAAGAGGTTCAAATTGAGCCAATAGGAAACTATGCATATGCTAGACAATCAAAGACATGTAGATGAGCAATAGATGGTGTACCACCATGCAAAGCCTCATATGGAGTGATAGGTTATAATAGTTTGGTGGGACACCTGTTAAGTACATATGCTGCACACATAACAACCTCAAGTCAGGAGCTTTGTGGTAAAGTTTGACTTTTGACCATAACATCGCCATCTTCATGAGGGACTGGTTCTTTCTTTCAGCAACTCCATTTTGTTGAGGTGTATACAACATTGTACACTGATGTTTTATCCCATGCTTATCCAAAAAGGCAATAAAATTCAAAGACATGTATTCCCCCCTCGATTAGAATGGAGGGTTCCCAATTTACATGTTGATAGATTTTCAATCATGACCACAAATCATTTGAAGCACATCAACACTTGAGACTTTGCTTTCAATGGATACACCCATGCATGCCTAGAGAAATCATCAATAAAAGTCATGAAGTAAAGGTAGTTCCCAAAAGAACGTATTTGCAGAGGAGCACAAACATCACTATGAACAAGCTATAATTTATGAGAAGCTCGAGCTGAACCATCATTTGGGAAGGATGAATGCTACATTTTTCCAAAAATACACCCTTCACAAACATGTTTACAAGGTGCCTCAAGTTTGGGCAGAGAGGACACCATTTCAATTTTCTGCAAGCATATCAAACTAGCAAAATTTAGATAACCAAAGTGTGCATGCCAAAGCTTTGCATCTGAGATAGCCTAAAAATCTTGAACTACACATGCTGAATCATTGACAGATTTTGCCTAGTCTAAAAGCTTATACATGCCAGTATATACAATGTGAGAAGCAATAATAGCATTGCCATTTGAGAGATCATGAACTATACATCTATCATCAACAAGTTTGTCAACCAAGCCGATCTTGGCTAATGCTGAAGATGTCAATATATTTTTCTTGATCCCTGGCACATATCAAGCATTTGGGAGTGTGAAAGAACTACCATCAGTAGTAGTGATAATGATTTTACCGACTCCCTTACAGGTTAAGAGGCGTTGTTAGCACATGTGACAATATTCCGATAGGGGCAAGCTCAAGTGAACTGAAGAAACAATGTTGCAAGGTAATATGTTTGGTTTCCCCACTATCAAATTACTAAATATATGAGTCTATTGTAGACATACATTGATCATGAGAAGATGGGTCATAGATGCAAATGGTAGTAAGCGCCCATTCTTCATTTTAAACAAGATGAGAAGGCTTTGTTCTAGGTGTAGAGGCCTCTACAACAACCATTCCAACCTCTTTCTTCTTTGCCTCTTTTATAGCCAGTCTCAACATGATCATTTCCCTTAAAATATTTGCAAAGTTGTTTCTATTTTTCTGTTTTCTTTTCATCTTTTTCTTCTTTTTTTGATTGTGTAGCATTAGCAGATTTTTGCTTACTAGCAAATGAGCTCCATTTACCTTTTCCCTTCTGATTAGCTAGGAAAGCTTGATCTGCACACACATAATGGACTTGCTTTGCCTGGATTGATCTTCCTGCAACAAAATAGAGATTAACTCCTCAAATGTTAGGGCATTTGCATTGCCTTTCATAATCAACCAAAGAATAGAAGCAAAACTCTTATATGAATCTGGAAGACCATTAAGAACAATTTGCACAAGTGAACTATCTAGCAAGACTTCATCAACAAAAATCAACTGCTCCTTCAAATATTTGATCTTTGTCAAAAAAACTATCCATGGAATCTCCTTCATTCATATGCTCACTCTCCAACTGTTTTCAAAGGTAAGCAACACGAGCCTCATTTCTTGCCTGGTATAAGGTTGTAAGTGTATCCCAAGCATCCTTTGCTATCTTGCAAGAGTGAATGTGAGAAATAATGGAATGTTTGGCAAAATAATATATCAATGCATGTGCCTGAGCACCTCTACCATACTAACAAAGTTGCTCTAAAGTAGGTGCATGAGGAACTGCAACATGAATAGGGATTTGAACATCATCATCTTCAACACCATCTACATCACCTTCAATAACTGTATTTGAAGGTATAGTAGGATATTTTTTGACACCTTGCACAATATTCCATAGCCCTTTTGCTATAGATACATGATGCATCATATATGCCTGGAATGGATAATTTGTACCATCCGGCTTATCCTCAATAGCCAACATACAAAATATATCATTGCTTTTAGCCATGGCCATTGACTAAATACCCTAATGTAGAAAAATGATTGTATCCCAAAAGTTGAACAAAAGTACCCTATCAAGATCTGCTAAACCTATAGCAAGCTTCAAGGCACTTGTACTGGCAAACCAAAACATGCATATCTGTCTGGCACAAAAGGACAAAATTGCTTTCATAGTTGCTCTGATAGTGCGTTTAGAGGCCGAAATGAACTCTATTAACCTTTTCTATCCAGTCTGATTAAGGAGTTGGATAAGCTCAATGGGGTTCTTGGGCTTCCAGAATCTAGTAATGTTGGATCCCTCTGTTTTTCCCAACTATCTCACCGAACAATTGTACACTGAACTTATTAACATCACTAAGACACTATGTTATCTTCATCAAAGTATGTAGAATAGATTACAAGTCTATACTTCACCGAGTAAATAACTATTAAATTGATCAACTTCATCGAACAATGAAAAAACTTACTAAATCCAACAAAACAGAATACTTAGGACAATAATACATAGCAATATGCAGAAGCGAAGCATCACTGTGCAACAAAACACCGACAACTTGGCATGTCCAGTGCCTATCCAAGACTTTCGTCCTTTTGCTCTCTATGCACAAGATAGAATGGTGTGAATTATATATGAAAAGTTACATGTTGGGGCTCTATTGCTTTGGCGAGTCTCTTCAAGATAATTTTACATAGGTGTCTAGAAGCTAACACTAGCACACTTGGAGGACCTAAACCAAAAAGAAAAGCAGAGGGCTTATTCTATGTCATCTTGCTCATCTTAAAAAGAGGTAATTACATTATTTTTGAATGATTCGCGGGCTTCTACAAAAGTTTTATGACTCTTTTTAGATAAAGTTTTTAATAGCTTCTGCACTTCCTCCGGTAGGAGAGTGATAGAGCCTTTGGGGGTACTAGATGTGGAGGCTTGGTTGACAATAGAATGGCTCTATGTTTCAACAAGATATAGGTCAAATTCTTCCTAAAGGTAAAAGTCTTGATTTTCCAGGTTTTTCCATCTCTTTGTCTCTACTTGGGTAGCTTGCTTCTGGAGGGGCTTCTCCACCTCCAGAGACTATTGGAGATGAGCCAACTATTGAGTGATGACTTCAAGCTTCTGGTCCTGCTTCATGGTCTAAGCAAACAGTTGCTCATTAGTCTCACAAAGGGTGGTGGCATTCTATTGCAAAAGATCATAATCATTGGCTAGGTTCTACAACTGGAACTTCAACTCATTGATGGTAGTGGCCTGCACTATCGTCTCCTTTTCCAACTCCTGGATCCGCAAGAGATGACAAGCATTGGCTTCTTGCAAGTTTGTGACCTACTTCCAGTATTTCTCTGCTTGTCTCTTGGACTCTATGAAAAATCCTTTGAATTACTATGTCTGCTTTGCTTCCTGCTATAGGCTGTCACCCAACTATTGGTTGGTGAACACTTGTTGATCGAGATGTTGTTGTAGCTATTGACTACGGTGCTACAACCAAGTACAATGTTGTTAGAAATGGTCTACCAACGACTGATAATGGTCCATGTCATGGGAAATTAAAGTCTGCATATGGAGTAGGTAGCTGCTAAGCTGAACAAACTCCTGGATGCCACACTAGTCATTGATGCCGAATCACCAGAATGTTTCATGGGCAACAGAAGAGGGAGAAGGATGGGTACATCTAGTTCATCTGTGACAAATACCATCATGGTAGTCCATGGTGAGGTAGGCAATGATGGAGAAGACTAATCGGCACTGGGAGGTGTATAGGCAGGGAGTAGGAGGGTGAAGAGGGTAGGGTAGGGTTAGAAGATGCTCTGTCCAAAGATGGTGTGGTGAAGGTGTCCATCAACTTTGGAGAAGGCAGGGGGGATGGAGAGGGTTCTTTACTCTTTGATGGTGAGGGTGAAGGGGGATGGCATCGTGCATGACAATATCTTTCGGTGGAGGGGGAGGGGGAGGATTAGAAGATGACAATGATGGCTCATTGTCAACTGTTAGAGGAGAGGGTGGCGGAGGTAGATTATTCATCTGTTGTTCATCCTTTTTGGCATCGGAGGAAGAAGAAATGACTATATGTGTAGGTCTAGAATGGCAAAGTATGAGATTGATGCTTTCGTCTTCCTCGAAGCCAGTTTCTACCATGCTGTAACTGACATAGAGTCCAGAGAACAACTAGTTGTCAGAAAAGTCATAATAGTATCATAATAGGAGTCAGCCAGATTCAAATGAACCAATGAGAATTAAGTTCCAATCATAGAAATAACCAAAGAAGAATCATCTATGCTCATCGAAGCCTCACCAAAATCTAACAGGGACAAAAAGTCAGCAATTGAATGGGAAGATCTCATACAATAGACTACATTATAGTCAAATTCCTGTAGAAGGAGGACACATCAAGAAAGTATGCCACCTAAGTTTTGCTGATGCACCAAATATGTCAACATGGAAGGTAAATTTATGACCAAACAACTAGTGGTGGAATTTCTTTAGAGAATAGATTAGTCCTAGACATTCATGCTCTATAAGAGAATAATTTCATTTTGTTGGAGCTAACCGACGACTAGCATAATAGACTGGTTGCAACCATTCATCCTGTAGATGCATAAGGACACTCCCTATAAACATGTTAGATGCATCAATGAAAACATGAAAAGGAAGATCCCAGTTTGGTGCTTGCAGGATCAGTGCATGTGTAAGTAATCTTTTCAATCAAACAAAACTTTCTTGGCATTCGGGGGTCCACTAAAAATCTTAAGGTGCCACTATAGTCAGACATGCAAGGGGAATAGTTAGATGGGCCAACCATCGTAAGTGATGGCCATGCCATCTGATTTGACCCAAGAAACATAAAACATCTTTGGGTGACTTTGAGGGAGGGTCGTGTAAGATTACTTGGAATTTATCTGGATTCCTCATTGTGAGATAATATGTCCCAATAGTTTACCACAAGAAACAAAAGAGATAGATTTACTGGGATTTAAATAGAGCCTATAATGTTGGCATTTAAGGAAATAGAGTCATAGATGCAACAAATGTGCATTTGTAACACCAGAGATTGAGAAATCATCCAAATATACACACATAAAGCTTGTCAAGTAAGGAGAAAGAAATGTCTTGCATGCAATGCTGAAATGTGCTTGGGGTATTTTGGAGCCTGAATCACCTAAACCTAGATGCATACACGCCCAAATTGGTAATAAAAGCTATCTTAGGAATATCAACTTCAGCCGTCCGAACGTGATTGTAGCCACTATATCCATCTAAAAAAGAATACATTTCACGTCCAATGACTTCATCAAGCACACTATCTAAGAAGAACAGAGGAAAAGGATCAGGTATGGTGACAACATTCAATTTTTGATAATCTACATAGATGCATAACTACTTGTTGTTCTTGGGAACTATAATGATTGGAGATATCCACTCAACGTGTTCAAACTAGGACTATGAACCCAACCCGACGCAAACAGTCTAGTTCCTCTTTAACCTGCTTATCATAGTGTGGGTTCATATGATAACTCTATTGTTTAGCTGGGTAAGCATCTGGTTTCAAGACCACTCTATGCTGATAAATCCTAGGGTCGAGGCCCTTCATGTCTTTATAGTCCCAGGCAAAACATCTATGAATTTCGTAAGTAAGGCTAGAAATTCGTCACGTTTAAAGGATTCTTCCAGGCCAGATTTAATCTTAATAGGTCGTGGATTGACATTATCACCTAAGTTACACGTGATGAGTTGGTCTTTGGGAACATAAGTTTGTGAGTGAAAAGTACTATCCATCCCCTAATGTATATACTTTGGAAGGTGTGCAAGGTCCAGTAAGTCGTCCGGTATCATTTTGGTATCTTCCTTGGTAGGCTGCATAGTGCAAGAAGTCGAGGACCATTGATCCAAAACATACTCTAAGTCGACTGTGCCTAAGGAAAGTAAATCCTGGTTGGCCAAGAGGAAAATAGTTTCCTCATCATCTAACAAACCGTCAAACATATGGACCCATTTGGCAACATAGGGTCTCACATGTAGTTCACAAGGTTTAATTTCATCCAGAGCCAAAGTATATTTCCTATGATTACACTTAAAAATTAATTCATGGGACGACCAATCTTATAGGAATTTACCTTGCTTTAACCAGGGATGGCCAAACAGTAAATTGTAATCTAAACTGGACTCCGGTAGATCTAAGACCACAAATGTCATGTGGAAGACTGCATTCTATAGTATGATGATAATATTTCTTACTAAGCCCACTGGGTGGACTCAAGAATGATCAACCATTCGAACAAACAATTTCATCGGTTTAATCTTGTTCCAACCTAATTTTTTTCATAGGGCTGTAGTGGCAATATTAACACCAGATCCACCATCAATGAGATCTTTTATGATCTTATTATTCTTATACCATACTATAATTAAGGGAACCACATGGTCCATAGCTGTGTCCAGTTCTGGGTGGATTGTGGCTGTAGCTGGCATTGGAATCGAGTCTACTTCAATCTCGTATTGAAATCGTTGTTGAATATCAAGAACATGCGAGAGCAATTGGCCTAAAGGCAAAGTAATTGGAGATTTGGATAGTATGTCCCAAGCTATACTCTGAGATGGTCCTTTAGGTATTGTTCTTGATAATTCCGATACATCCCCTGCTCCTGGTATGGGTACTTTGGGTACGGTCGAATCTACTTGTTGAAGAGTAACTGGTACATGATCAGGGAAAATAGTAGCTTCAACTTGTGCCCACTTAGTTGCCTTGGAGAACGTTCTCTATTGCTCCTTGAATTCTAGTTCAAATATTTCAACAACAGGTTGTAAAATCTTACTAGAATGAGTTTGGATAGTCACTACTTGCATCTCCATTAGTGAAATTACTACCATATTTGCTGTGAGGTTTTGGCCATCCTTCTTCCTTTTCTCATAATCCTGCACACCTTTACAATGCCTGCAAATATGACCCAATTCACTACAGAAGTGTCATCTAGGTTGGAATGTTCGATTTGTGGTATTTTCTTCTCCTTGATTCCATTGTTAAGAATTGTAGTTGCCAGGCCCTAGTGCTCTAAAATTTGTATATGAGGAATAAGCTTGATTCTACATCTGAGAAGGACATAACTTGTCGTAGGCTCACCCAATTTTTGTATAACTACATTGATTGCAAGTCTATTTTATGCCTTGGCATTGTACCGGCACATGTCAATAGAATGGCTCCCATTTTCATAGATTGCACTATAAACTTGATTTAAAGCACAATTGGCTACTACATGTCGAGAATTTTTGCACCACACAAAATATTTTAATGCTTTGCCAGCCTTACTCTTCCCAGACTTTGCCCATTCCAGGTCTTCAGTGAATCCTCCTACTTTATGTTCCAATTGTAGGGCTATTTCGATTACTACATCCAATGTCATGCCGTCGATGCACCGAATAATCATTACCTATCTTAGTTGGGTATTTAGTTGATTTAGGAACCATTGTTATGACATCATTCGATAGATTAGCGTTTGCTGGTGGGAGCTGCTTGAGGTGGGTGTGGAAAATGGTGGCGTATTCCTACACACCTTGATTCAATTTTTGTTAGTTATTTTGTAAGAAATAAAAAATTTTGGTAGCATTCTTCTTTAATCTGAATCGTTGGAGAAATGCATTCCAAACATCATCATATCATTGAAAATAGTTAAGATCGAATTCGATCAGCCATCGAGTGGCTTCATTAGGCAAGGTAGATTGGAAAACAATAGCTTTATATTTTGCATCATAGGGGTTGTCCAGCATACTATAATTAATTTCAAATGTTTTGACATGGGCATCAGGATCATCTCGTGGAAGTCCCCCAAACTTTGCATAAGTTACAACAGGGGGGAATTGTCTTCTCTGTCTTTTGTGCTGTCTATTTTGTTGATCGCCCAATTCTTCCATCACCTTTGGACTGAAATACTCATGAGCCTCTTCTACCTTATCAGACTCAAGGGTCGTAGGTGATGCTTGATCAGTGGCCACATGTAAATCTTGCGAGAGTTCTATATTAATAGGTTGAATCGGCTCAAGTCTTCTATTTGGGGTAGTTTTTGGCTACTCTAGAATAATGGGATTTGTGCCAAACACCTCTCAATTGGAATTCTCCACCCTCTCATGTAATCAGTGGCTTTAGGATTGGGTTTTCTACAGTTTTTGGAATATCTACTACAACTTTTGGAGTCATATCAGTCTTGTAGATTGCATGTGTTGTGTCCCTTCACTTGAAACTGTATCTTTGCCAGTACTCGAAACACTATCAGCCATCAGACTCTTATCGGACACTGAGCTTTCAACAAAACCTGAGTTTTTGCCAGACAACAAAATATCATCGAACTTCATCGAAGAATTCACCAGCATTTCTTGCAGATCGTGAATGAGGAAATACTGTGGTAGCATCACACTTTCGCTTACAAAACTACTTCCTTTTGAAATTATACCTTCACCTTCCTTGCACTGTTAGGTCCCTAATGCATTATTTATTCGAATATGGTTTTTATCACTACGATACTTCAAGTAATTCTCACCGGACTATGTTACGAGCATGTATTTGATAGTAACTAGTCCTCAATAGGATTGCTAGTGTTATCCTCTGCTATCCAATCCGGTTAAGGAATAGGATAAGGTTGGCGAGGTTCTTGGGCTGGCAGAATCCAGTAACACTAGATCCCTGTGTTTTTTCCAACTATCTCACCAAATAGATGTACACCAAAATTATTAACATAGTATCACTAACACACTATGTTATCTTCACCAAAGTATGTAGAATAGATTACAGGTTTATACCATTGAGATATCAAGCTCATGTGATGATCCAAGATGACACGTATTAGTTTTTTGTTTCTCTGACATGTATAGTGGTCACATCGGTATATGTCAGGGACACTTCATTAAGCTTTATTAGATTTATCTACCGAGAGTGATGGCACATTTGTTCCTTGCCAGTTCACTCATTCGCGGACATTAGGTTTTTCCCTTATGTACTGATCTTTATATATTGCACTTGTTGTATTCTTGTTTTTAGGTCATTCTTGTACATTCCTTTTTATGTAATAGAAGAAGAAGAAGAAGATCATTCTCCCTTGCCTCAATCTGAGTGTGTGCTTCTCTTTGATTGTGAGAGTGTGTATGTGAGCTCTCTTCCTTATCTCCTTCCTCGTGACATGGTATCAGAGCCAGTGTGGCTGTAGAGACCTTGTGGAGAAGGCGATGGTGAAGACTACGTGGCAAGGTGTGGAGAAAGCGCAATTCACAAACGACCTCAGTCAGATCAAAGTTTTGGAGCCATCTCGACCTTCGTTTCTAGCCCGCAAGGTGGGGCCCACAAAAAAACCAAGTCAGTTTCAGAAACTGTAACTTGCGCCATGTTCAATAAAAACTCATATATTCTAGATCCAAAATTTCAAGTGATTCCGTGTACTGTTGATACACAAAAACTGTGTTTATTTGAGAACTATCACATCATAGTATGACAGTGTTCAAGTAGAAGTGTTGCTTGTAGTGTTTTGTAGTGTTGTGAATTGCTGTAGAAATGGCAAACGCAGATGGAATGAGCCAGCTTATGAGCAATAAGCTAGACAAGAACAACTTCCATGCTTGGAGATTCAGAATGACAAATTTCTTGATGGGAAAAGGATACTAGAAGTACATCAAAGGAGAGAACAAAAATGATCTGCAATTACCAGAAAGAAATCAGACTGCAAACCAATTAAGAGCATATGAGGAATGGAATCAAGGAGCACGAAAGGTAATGTAATGGCTATCTGTTAGCATATGGGATAACATGATTGGGCACATACAAGATGCCAAGACTCCGAAAGAGGCTTGGAATGGTTTGGTCACATTGTATGAGACCAATACAAAGGCATGGAAATTGCAACTCAAGAACGAGCAACATACATTGGAGAAGAAGGGCATGTTGGTAAGTGACTACACTCTAAAAATCAAAAGCATATGTGAGTCACTTGCATCTATTGGCATGAATGTAGATGATGATGATAGGGTGGAAGTGTGCCTTCGTGGTTTAGGAGCTACATATAAGTAGTTCAAAATTTCTATACAAACTAGGGAAAATATTATGAATTTTGCTGATTTGGTATCCATTCTGATCATTGAAGAAAAGAATCTTTGTGAGGATTCAAACTTCCAAGGGAAGCCCAGTTCTGAGAAAGTATTCTACTCTGGTAGAGGAAGAGGCAGAGGTAGAGGTAGAGGTAGAGGTAGAGGCAGAGGTAGAGGTTTCGGAAGTGGAAGAGGAAACAGTAACCAAGACCAAGGTCAACAATAGAGTCATGCAGGAGGAAGAGGACAATTTTGAGGCAGGGGGAGCTAAAGAGGTTGCAGAAATTTCCAAAGAAATGATTCAAGTAATGACAGTAGAGGATGTTGGAATTGTGGTAAACTTGGACACTTTGAACGTGATTGCAGGTTGAAGAATCAAAATAACAGAAGGCAAAAAAGACAACTATGCATCCACAAGTGCAGATGATTCTGAGAAGCTGTTCATGGTTCAACATCACATGATGAATATGATGCCTGTTGGTGCTTCAAAATCGAATGATAATGTTTGGTATGTTGATTCAGGTGCTTCAAATCACATGAACAGTCATGTGGAACGGTTTAGTAGTTTGTAGAAATTACTAGTTCCTGGATATGTTGAAACAGGTGATGACACTTCACATCCTATTGAGCATACAAGAAACATATCACTATCCATGGAGGATGGAAAGGTAAAACATCTTGGTGATGTGCTGCATGTTCCAAATATAACAAAGAATCTGGTTTCTATTGGGCAAATGGTTGACCAGAGATTACAAGTAAAGTTCAATGCTGATGGATTATATGTAGAAGAGTACAAGCAGGATGGATGATTCGTTGCCAAAGGAAACAAAGTGGGTAGGATGTTCATCTTAAATGTGAAGATTCCTGAAATGAATGCATCCATGTTTGCAAAAGGTGCAAGAGTTATTGCAGATATAGAGATGTGGCACAAACATATTGGACATGCAAACTTGCAAAGGCTAAAATTGATGCAGTCCAAAGGATATTTTCCATGGACTACCAAATTTCAAAGTTGCAGAAATGCAAAAGGTATGTGCAGCATGTCAATTTGGTAAATAGTCAAGAGCATCATTTCCACATGACAAGCATATTAGTGAGAATGTACTAGAAATATTACATACAGATGTTTAGGGTCCAGCAAAGACCACATACATGGGTGGTTGCAAGTTTTATGTTACTTTCATTGATGACCATACACGCAAAGTATGGGTATATTTCATGAAAGAGAAGAGTGAGGTGTTCAGTCACTTCCAAAATTTTAAAGCTATGGTGGAAAAGTAGATAGGGAAGTACATTCAAACATTAAGATATGATAGAGGAGGTGAATACATGTTAAATGAGTTCAGAAATTTTCTAAAAAATCATGGAATTCGACGTCAGTTTCCATGCAGGTACACACCACAACAGAATGGCATGTTGAATGCAAAAATAGACATATTGCAGAAATAGCAAGAGCCTTGATGGCTGAGAAGAATATGCCTCATTGTTATTGGGCAGAAGCTGTGCATACTGCTGTATACATCATGAATAGAACTCTGACTATTGCTGTACATCAAGTTACACCTGAAGAGAAGTTTACAGGTAAAAAGCCAAACTTATCACATCTGAAAGTTTTTGGCTGTATTGCATATGTACATGTTCCAGATGAATTGAGGACGAAGCTTGATCCAAAAGCAGAAAAGTGTGTCTTCATTGGATACTCCCTTGAGCAAAAGGGATATAAATCTTATAACCCATTCACACGACAGGTGAAGGTGAGCAGAGATGTGGTATTTGATGAAATTTCAAGTTTCTATGCAGATGCCAAAGAAAGATTGAATCTTGAACCAAATGACAAAGAAAATGCTGAAAAATCAAGTGTAGAATCTCAAGTTTTGAGTGGACGAGATGCATCACCAAGCAATAATTCCAACTCAAATCCATGGAGTGGAAGATTGCATGGAAACTTTAGTTCAGCAAATTCATCAAATACATCCAAGAAAGGTAAAGAAAGCTTTTTGCTCGTCATAAAACATGTGTAGGTTTTGAAGATCTCGATAGAGATTCAAGCGGTTCAAAAAAGAGTATTGATGAGGAACTTGGATTGCCCTCTGTGAAGACTCCAAAAGTAAGAAAGGCACAAGCACATGATACAAGGAGAAGTGACCCAGGACCAAGAAGATCTAGGAGGATGCGTAATTCAGTGCAACGATTGGAATATGATAGTTACATGGCTTGTCCTTGTGCCTACATGAAAAAGGTAATACAAGATGCTGAACCTTCTTGTTTTGAAGATGCAATTGGTAATGCAGATTGGTAAAAAGCTATGGATGAGGAGATGGCTGCTCTTTATGGAAACGATACATGGAAGCTAGTTCCATTGCCACAAGGAAAAAAACCCATAGGCTGCAAGTGGGTTTACAAGGTAAAGCACAATGCTGATGGTAGCATAAGCAGGTACAAAGCACAATTGGTAGGAAAAGGATATGCACAAACATATGGCATTGGTTATGAGGAAACATTCAACCCTATAGCTAAAATGTATACTGTCAGAACACTTGTTGCATTAGCTACAACAAAAGGATGGACTTTGCAGCAGCTGGATGTGAAGAATGCTTTCCTACATGGTGAGTTACAGGAAGAAGTATATATGGACCAACCACAAGGATATGAAGATTCAAAGCATCCAGAATATGTTTGCAGGTTGCAAAAGGCTTTGTATGGGCTGAAGCAAGCTCCGTGTGCATGGCATGCAAGGATTGCTGATTACTTAACCAGCATTTGGTTTTCTATGTGTGATCCGTGAGTAGCTTTGATGTGAACCTTTTCCCTATACATGGGCACTTTTTACTCTAGTGCTGGCTAGAGGTTTTTTCCCCATGTTACCACATACTTGATACTCTCATATGTGGTGGCACTTTGTAGTTAGGGATATTATTCAGCTCTTACTTTAGTTCCGTTCATCGTCAATAGAGAGAGCTATTCTAGCCATCATCTTCTCTGTGTGTCTTGCTATGTTTGTGATCCTTGTGTGTGCTTCTCGTGTGTCTCTCGCACTTCTACACACACCCAATAGTGGTATCAGAGCAAGTTCAGCTCCTGCTCAAGTTTCGATTTTCTTCGTCGCGGCGCGTGTGCACTTTTAACAGTGCAAATCGACTTCAAAGCATAAAACTACGAATTTCAGCAGCCAAAAAACATTCCCACCAGGTGCGCTAAGGTTTTACCCCCATTTGAAAGCCATTCGTGCAGTGAGAATCACCATCAGAGTGACAATTTGCGAGCTGTAATTTCAGCACTCATTTCAGCTTTCGTCGAAGTAAAGTTTGTATCATTTTCTTGTTCCTTAGTGAAATGGCAAGCAACAATGACTTGTTTGGCATGCTTCAAGCTGAAGATAACCTTGATGTGATGAACTATCTGATGTGGTATTACATGATGAAGCATGTTCTTGTTGCTAAACAACTTTGGAACATAGTGGCAGATGTAGATTGAAGACCCGCAGGTTCTTCTACTTCATAATCTACTGTCACAAATGGAGCTTCTTCTTCAAGTATAGTGGTTTCTCCTTCTCCACCTTCACATGAGCAGCTTAGATGGGATGGAAAAGATGCTCAAGATCATGCATTGATTGTGCTTTCTGTGAAGCATCATTAGTTCCACACAATCAGTCATGTTCTACATCACGACAGGCATGGGACACTCTTGCTTCTTTGTATGCCATGCATAATGAAGCACATGTTGCATACTTGAGGAAGCAACTTGAGGATGTATGTATGGCTGAAAATGAGTTGGTGGATGTGTATGTGACATGCATCAAGGACTTGAAAGAGCAATTGGAAAACATAGATGAGATCATTCCGGATGCATCACTCATTTCTACATTATTGAAAGTATTACCAGAATCTTTTCAAAGCTTTGATACTACACTGCATTTGGTTACAAAAGGAAATCCTAATATGTATGCATTTGATGAGGTTGTGTCTCTTCTTTTGCAAGAAGAGCAATCTAGAGTGAATAAGAGTGGTTTGATTGAGGGAACACAAGCACTTGCTATCTCACAAAAGGGGAAAATCAAGCATGGTTCAACTTTGGGTTCATCACAACCAAAGCCTCAAGCTTATCTTTCACTCATTCCTCTAATGATGGTGATTTGCAAAAGAAGAAGAGAGAACTTTTAGAATGCACAGAGATCGAATCTTCTTGCTCCTTGTGGATAGGATTCCACTGTAGGGGTGGTACATCTTTGAAGGTGTAATCCTTCAAATTGACCTTGGTTGTGACCCCTAAACATTGCAAGTATAAGGAGTTGGTTCCCCAATCCTGTAGTTGGTCTTAATGCAGGTTTACCCCATTGCTTCCACAGGGAAGTGGTCCCAATAGCAACACTAGCACCAGAATCTATGATCGCTTTGGTTGTGTAACCTTGGTAGGTGATCGGAAGATAAGTATTACCTTCCTCACCTTTGCTCATGTCCCCTATTTTGACTAGAGGTATCTCTGGAATTTTCTGGTTAGAGTCTGCTTTTGGCATATTTGAAGCAAGTTCTGGAACCTGATCCTTCACATGATTCCATAGCTCAGGTTTTGCTTTGAGCAGCTCTTCCACAGTGAAATGACATTGAACTTTAGTGTTCTTCATGACATCAGTGTTTCTTGGAACCACCGAGTCTTCATTTCTGATCAATATTGTGGGAGCTCTGATATGAAGAGATTTAGATTCCCATGGGCTTGTGAACTGTGGCAACTCTTGTAAAGAATTGGATTCAAATCCTGAACTTTCTTTTTCTTGTTGCTCTACTTGGTCTCCATAAATAGATGGAATATCTCGTGGGAATTGATCATGACAGTCATCAATTTCAAGAATAGGCGGGGAAAAATCCTTCTCCTTGGCCCATTTCTCTTCTTGTATTTCTCGCAAGAACTTTTGAGTGTGCTCTTGAGTTGAAAGAGATTCTCCCTCATCTATGGAGTCAGGAACATAGACTTTCTTTGGTGATGAGCTTTCTCTTTCAACAGTTGGTTGAGCCTGTGAAGGTAAAGAAACTTGAGGTTTATTTACCAACTGCTCTAATCTATCTAGTAAGCCCTGGAAGTGCAAACCCGGTGTAATAGTTTTCGTCTGATTGTACGATTGATTGGCCTCAAACATGGCTTGAGCTAGTTCCACCATTTTTATGCATATTTTTGTCCGTTCAATCTCTAAATCTTCTCTAGGGTAGCTCTTGTCTAGGTTTGCAGGTGTTGGCCCTTCTTGAAGTCGAGCCTGGTATGCCTTGAACATCATGTCCAAGTCTTCTGGGATTGGATATGTAAGAACATATCCTGCTTGTGGTGGTCTATTTATAGTGGTTGGTGGGTGGGGATGAGGTGGTGTGGATGGATTTTTTTGACATGCGAGGGGTTTTGAGAGGCAATATCTTCTATTTTGGTTTTTGCATCTTTCAGGCTTTCTTCTAGTTCAGATAACTTTTTGGTCCACTTACGATTGGCCTTCTCTCTAGTATCCTTCCATGTTCTTGTTTTTCTCTTACTAGGTTCTCCTGACTCACTTGGCTCTGATTGCTCAACTAGTTTAGGTTGTTGTAAGGCTTGTGCCCTAGTAACTGCATGTATAGGAGCCACTTTATCTCTATTAGAACTTGAATCCCCTACTAGGCCTACTACATTAACTGGTGTAACCTTTGGTGCACTTGAGGGATTTCCGGGACAATCTCTCAGGAGTTGTTCTTTGCCACACTCAAGACAAACAACTTGTATTGTGATGTTCTGCCCTTGATTCGGAGCTAGTGGGTGGAGTGGTTGTTGTCCTGGTATAGGTTGAGGTTGGCTATCTCCTCCATGTTCATATGGTCTAGTTGCTCCTCATGGTCCTAGACATGGGTTATACCTAGGAACTTCTCTGCCTTGTTCTCTAGGAGGGTACCCGTATGGTCTACATTGGGTACAAGTGGTCGTGGTTGTCTATTCACTGGATAGTATTCGATGTTGTGGTTGGGGTACTTCTGCTCACTATAAGAGTACATGTTAGTCTCTGGAGTTGGTTGTCTACTATAAGGGTAAGGTTGTGATAACCCTAATCCTTCTCTGGTGCAGACATGAGATGGATGATCTCCACCGCAAAGTGTGCAACTTTCTAACATTGGCACTCTCAAGGAGGAGTCCTGGTAGTTCCTTTGTCCTTGTACTCCTAATTTCTTGGCCACTAACTTTGCCACTTCCTCCACATAACTGGAACTAGAAGTCTCATTGCTCCTTGTCTCCTCCGTTTTGGTAAGATGTTGTGTGATTTTCGGATCCTCAGCTAAGTTGTCTTCCAAATCTATGCATTCTTGAAGACACTCACTCAGAGTTTGCAACCGTTTTACGTATACTAACATTCTCAATGTTCCATTGGTTAGACCTTCTAAAAATAGGGATATCATTTTCTACCGAGAAGGTCTCTCTGTCACAGGGCATCGGTCTACATATTGACTAAATCTTTGTGCTGCGTTTTTTACTGTCTCGTTAGGAGCTTGTTTGAAACTATGTAGTAAGAATGACGAATTGTGCTTGATCCCTCGCTTAGTGAATTCCCAAATAAATTATTGGAAGAAATGTTCAATATGTCCAAAACAATTTGGATCCAAGGATTGAAACCAAGTTAAGGCTATTCCTGTGAGGGTAGCCCAAAGGATTTATATTGCATGAAAAAGTCATCCACTTGCTCCGCTCGCAACACCTACTTGAATTCTGCTATGTGGTTATAGGGCTCTCCTGTGCCATCGTAACGATTTCACATACATTTGGCCAATTGGATTGGTCTCACTCTTTTGTCTGGCTCTGGGAATTGCATTGTGATGGGGACACCTTGGGTCGGTTCTGTCCTAAAGGTAGGTCTATTCATATTTCCCATTCTCTGACTATTGTGGCCGTGAGAGTTGGTTCCTGGCATAGTGAATTGTTCATGTGATCTATCGGGCATACTACCTTGGCTCATTTGTCCTAACATCATATTTTCTATTCTTTGCTGGGTCTCAAATGGGTTTTGTGAGGTAGTTGCAGGATCTCGAGCTAACTCTCCTCTTTCATTAATCTGATCAGGGTTTTCAGCTACTACATAGATCTGGCCCATCTTGTCCATGTAGACTCCATCTTTGTACTTGACATCTGGTCTTGGAACTATTTCTAATTCAGTAGTGTTTCTCATTCTTGCTACTGAACTGTATAGACCGTTGAGGTAGATGGGTATTCCTTACAGGTTAGTGAATACGTATTGAAGAGACATCCTATATTCCCCTTCCACTATAGACATAAGACCTTCCCTAGGTATGGATCTATGCATGTCTTCAGAAGCCAAGAGTCTCTCCCAGTTAAATGACATTTCTGACTCACTCATCTGTGAACTCAGCACGTAGTGCTGACCACTGAGTTATGAGTCCCTGACTTGGTTGTGTGGTTGACACTAGCCTTAGATGATTTGGTACTTATCTATCTCTTCCTAAGTATCAACTTGAGCTTAGGTTCATAAGCCTTGTCTACAAGTCCAAAATTGTTCTTTGAATTGCTCAAAATCTTGTGGAACCCCTTGCTTCCTAGTCCAACCCGAGGGTCAACTTCAAAATACCCTATCTAATAATCATTCTATTAATTTTACTATAACCAGTGGAAGTTTTGGTAGTACTCCCCACGGGCTTTCCAACGAACCAAAGATCACTCCGAACGGATTTCGTATGAGAAAGTTATGCCAGTTCAGGGTTCTGGGGGTTGAAATAGGGAAACAGGATCCCTCTGGGAGTACCTCAGGACAGGCGATACGATACCAGATTTTCCACGCGATACCACTATGGACAATACCACATTCGGCGATACGATACCACCAAGGCGATACCAAATTCCATGATACGATACCACTTGCTAGATGATACCACCAAGCCCACGATACGATACCAAAACAATCGATGATACAATACCAGGTCTGCTGACGATACGATACCAAAGTAGCACACGATATGATACTGGATATCACGCGATACGATACCAGATTGCTCATGATACGATACCGAGATAAGGGGCGATACGATACCAGTCTATAGACGATACGATACTACTCCAATCGCGATACGATACTGCTTGTGCTTCACGATACGATACCACAAGGTGCACGATACGATACCAAAAATTTACACAATACGATACTGGAACTCTCACGATACGATACTGGTTCTATGGACGATATGATACCAATTTTTTGCACGATATGATACTAGATTGGACACAATACGATACTGAGTTGACGATACGATACCAAACTAGCACACGATACGATACTGCACGGTCAACGATACGATACCAAGACCAAGACGATATGATACAATGTGGACCGCGATACGATACCACCAGGGCGACTGCGATCGCGATACCAGCACTTGATGATACGATACCAGAATGGTATCGCGATACCTCAAGTGGATGTGCACGATATGATACCTCGACAAATATTGTGATAACCGGACACGATACTTGGAGATTTTTAAGCCCAAATTCAAAAATTTTTGTAGATATGTGTACCTTATGTTCTCCTTGTCACTCCTATCAGCGTCTAGATGAAAAATCACCCTTCAAACTCATGATACCACCGCCGTGATACCAAACACAGGTCTTGTCACTCCACGATACTGCCACTCAGATTTTTGATGTTTTAAGTGGATTTCAAGGTGATTTCTTCAGCGTTTTAGCTCTGAACATCCTCTACACTTGTTCCTCACAGTCGCAGGTGAAAAACGAGGTGAATGTACACTCAAAAATAAGAAAAAATCAGAGAGGAAGAAGGTGGGAAGAGATGATGATGATGATGAAGATGATGAAGAAGAAAAACTCAGAAATTGAACTGAAAATGGTGATTTTTTTACCTTCCAACGTCGCTACTCTACGTCTTACCGTCACACGCTCGTCCTCCAAGCTCTCTCCTCGGCAACAGCGCCAAATTTGGTGTCACTCTAGCACAATGGTGAGTACCAACGTGAGGAGCTTCACCTCATAAATGTCAATCTGCGGAGACGTGAGGACTGGTATGAAGACCAAGAGCAAGTGAAGTGCACAAGTGCATGAGTGAAAGCACACAAGCATGCACACACATACACACACGCGCACAGAAGGTAAGGGCAAAGAGTGGAACAATGGAACGATTTCGATTACAAAAGAACTCTCTTACAAAGCTGAAATCTACAACAAGCTAACCCCAAAAAATGAGCTCTCCAGCCCTTTTTATAGTTTTTTGAGTGGTTTTGGCCCTGTCCAGACCTAGTGTCTGGCCTAGTTAAAAATTAGGTTCCAAGGCTTATTTGGGGACTCAAACGGAATCTAAAAATTATGAAAATTGGTAGGATGATCCTTCTAATACTCCTCAAGCTCAAGAACTCCTTGGCTTGAACATAATGGAGTTATGAAAATAGAAAATGGTATTTACAATGGTTTTTAGTGATAAAAATCACTATATTTATAGGGATTTCTTCTGAAAAATTGACATGTGCTTCTTGGAGCTCCCTACATGCTCCTTCTTCTTGTGTGTCCACCTCATTGATGCGCTTCCATGCTTGTGTGTGACCTTGACTGTCAACATTGGAGTAGGAGAAATTGAGCTTACGGCTGCAAATGGAGGTGTGATTCTCTTGAAAAATGCATTGTATGTGCCCGGTATCAAGAAGAACTTAATTTCAGTTCCGTTGATTGCCAAAGATGGACTTCATGTACACTTTGTTGATGATAAGTGTATGGTTCATGATTTCAGCAATGGCGATGTTATTGTGATGTCTGGTACATTATGTAATGGTTTGTATCACATGGATACATATAAGAGGGCTATCTCAAATGTCTTGGTTGCTCATACTTTTTCCATGGCTGAAATGGAGCTTTGGTCACTTGAACTTCAATAGTTTGCTTTACTTGCAAAAGAAGGACATGGTTATTGGTTTGCCTACACTTGAGTCCATTGAAAAGAATGGATGTGAAGGTTGAATTCTTGGAAAAATGCATCGTGTTTCTTTTCCAAAAGATAGTCATACACACAGTACAAGAAAATTGCAGGTTGTTCATAGTGATGTATGTGGTTCCGTCAAGACTCCATCTTTTGGGAAGCATGTATATTTTGTTACCTTCATTGATAATGCTACTTGCCATACATGGGTGTATCCTATGAAAGCAAAGAATGAGGTATTTTCTTGCTTCAAAGCATTTTTAGCTATGGCTGAAAATTTTTCTTCACAAAAGCTTTTGACTCTACGCACGGATCGTGGTGGTGAATACATGTCACATGAGTTTAATGATTTTATTCGTGAAAGAGGTATTTCACACCAATGTACAGTGCCATATACACCTCAACAAAATGGTGTTGTCGAGCGTAAAAATAGAACTCTACTTGAAATGGCACAATGTATGGTTAAAGGAAAGCATCTTCCTGATAAGTTTTGGATGGAAGCGGTCATGTGTGCAAACTATGTGTTGAATCGCTGCCCTACAAAAGCATTGAGAGTCATCACTCCTTAGGAGGCTTGGAATGGTCATAAGCCTATGGTTAGTCATATGCGTGTGTTTGGTTGTTTGGCATATGCTCTTGTGCCATCAACACAATGTCACAAACTTGATGACAAGGCAAAGAAATATATATTTGTTGGTTATAGTGCTGAAAGTAAGGGATATCATTTGTATCATCCATTGACGAACACAATTACTGTGAGTCGAGATGTGGTATTTGCTGAAAATTCAGTTTTCCCTCTACTTGAATGCAAAAAATAGCCAACAATTAGCTCACAAGATGTGTTCGATACACTCATGCCTTTGTTCCAAAACGGTGCGCTTGACTATGGCCATGTAGTCCAGCCAACTAAGGCTCAAAGGGCTGAAAAATTCCAGCTAAATAGGGCTGAAAATGCAGAGAATTTCCAACCAAACATGGCTGAAAAATTTTAGTAAAAAATTATCAAAACTGCTAGAAATTTTCAGCCACATATGCTTGAACATTTGCATAAAAATATGGCTGAAAATGAGCATGAAATTCAGCCCACACATGATGTACATATTGATGATGTATTGTATAATGAATGCATGTCTATCAAGAGTGCAGAAACTATGCCGAAGTGACTGAAACAAACTTTGCAGGACAACAAATTGAGTGCACCTTTACTTGGTAGAACAAGATCAAGCTCTCACCATGCATTAAGTAATTTTGTGGATTATTCTCTTATTGCTATATCATGTAATGAAGAGCCACTTTCATTTGAAGATGCATGTGACGATCTTCAATGGATGAGTGCTATGCAATCAAAAATGGATTCCATACATAGGAATGGTACTTGGGAGTTATGTGAATTGCCAAAAGGAAAGAATGCCATTGGTACAAAGTGGGTTTACAAGATTAAGAGAAAATCTGATGGCAGCATTGATCGCTACAAAGCTAGATTAGTTGCCAAAGGATATGCACAACAATATGGCATTGAATATGAGGAAAATTTTGCACCTACTTGATGCATGATGACCATTCATATCGTGGTTGCATTGGCTGCCCATCGAGGTTGGAAAGTGCATCATTTGGACATAAAAACAGCCTTCTTGAATGGTGATTTGCAAGAAGAGGTTTATGTGAAGCAACCTCCTAGATTTGCTATGAAAGGGAAAGAGCATATGCTTTGTCGCTAGCATAAAGCCTTGTATGGTCTCAATCAAGCTCCATGTGCATGGTATGACAAAATACATAAGCACTTGATTGCTCTTGGCTTCACATGTAGTCCGATTGAAAGCACACTCTATGTACGCAAAAATGGGGCTGATCTTATAGTGCTTGTTCTTTATGTCGATGAAATACTCTTGAGTGGGTCATGTGATGCAAAACTTGACATTCTTGTGGCTGATTTGCAACATACTTTTGATGTCACTTATCTTGGTCTTTTGAGCTACTATCTTGGCATCCAGTTTGTATCCGTTGAAGGGGGAATTGTTATGCATCAAGCAAAGTATGTTGAAAAACTACTTCAGCGTTTTGAATTTGAGGATTGCAAACCAGTTTCCACACCAGTTGAGACAAGATTCAGTTTCTTAGTTGAGGTTTCCACTGATGCATTTGAAACTTCTCTTTATCAGCAAGTTGTGGAATGTCTTATATATGCATGCAACACAAGGCCGGATATACAGTATGCAGTTTCCCAGTTGAGTCGATTCATGCATAGCCCTGGCACCAAGCATTGGCAAGCAATAAAACATGTGTTTAGATATCTTAGAGGCTCTTTGAGCTTAGGTCTCTTTTATGGCAGAGATATTCAACCATGCTTGCATGCTTTTACATATAATGATTAGTCTGATTGTCATGTATACTTCATCGAGTGATTAACTATTAAATTGATTAACCTTCACTGAACAACGACCAAACTTACTGAATGCAACAGAACATAAGACTTAAGATAATAGTATACAACAATATGCAGAAGTGAACCATCACTGTGCAGTAGAACACTGATAGGCCGACATGCCCGGTTAGTTGTATGTGAGATAGGTACAAAAACTATTGGTTCAAAGACATGCAACATATTTTTATGGTACTATATGATGGTTTTGAAGTAAAGAACCAACTATTTTAGTAAAGTTTTTATGCATCAATATCATATAAAAGTCTCCTTCAGTGTATAACTATAAAATGAGCACCCTATATTGTAGTGAATTTATTATTATAAAAATAAAATTTTTAATTCCCAAGACTTGTATTAGATGATTATATGAATTTAAATTAACATTATAAAAATATTCCAATACAAAGAAATTTTTTCCTATGGAGATATTTCTTTCTTCTCATATATAATATTAAAAATAAAAAATTTTCTCAACCATAATCAATCATTTCTACATTTTGAGTAATAGAAAAAAGTAACTTTTTAAAAAATATATTACTTATAGAGCATCTAGGAATAATTCTTTATGGGGCTTGAAGATTTTTTCAATTTTATATGCTACTGAAATATATCAACAAATCCCCCTTGGGAGTGATGTGGCAAAAAAGGAGTTGGCACTCTTGTATAAGGAAGGGTCAAGCTATGTGGAAAGAGATCAATCCACAAAAGGAAGTAAGCTCAAAGCTTTGGGGAAAGCTTCAAAATTCTCTTGAGGCAGAGCCTTTGTGAAAAGATTTGCAATGTTATCTTGTTAAAAGATGCACTTAACTGCCTACAAATGCTTGACACTTGGGCAGTGCATAAACTTGCTCATCTGTGAGACAACAAAATGAATATCAGGCTGAGTTATGCACAAGTAAATCAAGCATCCAACAACTTGCTAATAGAGAACAACATCAAATGCATCTCTAGCATCATGAAGACTCAAAGATAAACCTCTTTCCATAGGGGTGGCAATAGGTTTGCATTGATGTGTCAATATACTTGTTTGACACAAAGCTATTCAGCCATCAACTTGCATAAATTGAATGCCCAAATAATGATCCAAATGACCAAAATATGATATCTCAAAAGAGGCATGCAAATCAGCCTTACAATTAGCAATATGCTTCTCATTAGGACCAACGACTAGCACATCATCAACATAGACAACCATGATTAGAAGCACATCATTTGCATGCTTAACATGTAAGGTGCTTTCAGTTGGACCATTCTCAAAACCATGTGCAATCAAGTAGGCATGTAGCTTTTCATACCAAGCACGTGGTGCTTGCTTCAAACCATATAATGCCTTTCTCAACCTACACACTTTGTTTTCATGCCTTTTCTACACACAACCACAGGGCTGAAATACATAGAATTCTTCATGTAAGTCAAATGCAACTTTAATGCCCAAGTAATTTACATTCCAACCATGATGAGCTTCAAGTTCAAAAATGTTAGGAATGGTGGTCATTCTGCATGTGGGAGCAAAGGTCTCATCAAAATCAAAGCCTCTCTCTTGAGCATAACCTTTTGCAACAAGCCTAGCCTTATACCTATCAATTGTTCCATCAAGCTTAAGCTTCAACTTCTATACCCATTTAGTGCCAATGGCCTTTTTGCCTGGTGGCAAATCACATACAAATCAAGTACCATTATTCATAATACCATCATATTCTAATTGCATAGCAACCATCCAATTTTGTGAATTTTATGCTTCATCAAAAGAAACAGGCTCATTCTCATCACAAAGACTAGAGGCAGCCACTACATAGCAATGTGATGCAAAACAAGCACTATGAGAGCATGAACGAGTACAATATGACAGAGCTACATCTAATTTGCTATGTTGCAAAATCTAAACCAACCATTTAGGCATAGTTTTTTCCTCCTCTATATCATGCCTCTCATCAACAAGTGCATCATGTACATCTGCATCTGAAATGGAATTATCTACATCATCATGTGAAACGTGTAACGACTAAGAAATTGCCTCATTTGGACCATCACTTGATTGTCCATAAAGAGTCAGTAAATCATCATACACATCTTTGGAGCTAATTGATGTCTCCTTAGTACATGAAAGTAATGGATGAATTGCATCTTCCACAAAACCAACATCATGGCTAACCAAAATGCGTTTAGTATATGGATGATAAAAATGGTAGCCTTTGCTTTTAGAACTATATCCAACAAAAATCTACTACTTTCTCATCCAATTTCTTGCATTATTATTTATGCACTAATGCATATGCCAGACAACCAAAGACACATAGATGAGAAACGAATGGCTTGCGACCATGCCAAGCCTCATATGGAGTGATAGACTAGAGTGCTTTGGTGGGACATTTGTTATACATATGTTGCACAGATAACAACCTCAAGCCAAAAGCTATGTGGTAAAGCTTGACTTTTGACCATACTATTGGTGCATTTTGCCCAAGCCTAAATGCTTGATATGATGTTCATTTGTAGTCATATGTTTAGACATATGAACACCTCTTGTAAAAGAGTACATTTGATCTCTTGTAATTGTAAAAGAAAGAATGGCTTAAGTCATCCATGATGTAAAAAGCAAATTCGTGGTTCTAACTACCTAAAACCACAAATCCATTAGCTGAGGGAATATTTCCTAAATAGCATCACTTTTAGGTGGATTCATTTGAATTCAAATTCATAACTACCTCCAAAAGTAGCTATAAACGGAGCAAGAAGGAAGTCACCAAAGGAGTGCTTGATTCGTGCCCATTTCATGCTCACTTGTAGAGATTGAAGAGCTTACTCCATAGCTCTATCATTCTTACTCCCATTTTGCAAGTATTCATTGCTAATGAGGTTGTAATTATATGTGAATCTATACATTCATCATTTACTTCTTGTCTGATTTGTTCTCTACCATACGCACTCAAAACAGTAAAATTCAGAAGCTCATATCTCGGGCTATATGTAACCTTCAGATTTTTAAAGTGCATTGGATAGATCTCTAAGTCTAGTTTATGCTCACAAAATTTCATGTGCCTTGGATTTACCATTTGTGAGAAATCTCTAGTTTACTACTCACTAGTCTATCTCTACAGAGCCCAAAAACGGTGGGAGTATTCTAGATTTTGCTAAAACTTTTTCTCAGTGCTCAGCCAATGAATTGAAGTGTTTTAACTTGGATTGGGAAGCTTGTTAAATCTATTTTCTATGTCCAAAAATAAGTTTTCTAATTCCTACCAGGTTGAGAGAACTGTTCATTTTTTCTAGCAGGTGTATGTACAAAAATAGCAAGTTTTGGGAGCTAGTCATTTTGCAACTAGTCTGTCTTGACTCAAAATTTTGAGCTACTTGTTCAAAAGAACTTGGGTAATTTTTTTGTGGATTTAGGAAGCTCAAAGGGTCTACTAACCAACTGTGAAGTCTCAGTTGGCTGTTGTGAAGATGGTTCTAGCAGCACCAATTCATCTTCAGGTTGCATCCACCATCTCTCTTCATAGAGGTATCAGAGCATAGTCAATCAACATGGGAGATGGATTTCCATCAATAATTGACAAATTGGATAAAAACAACTACCCAACATGGTCTCTAAGGATGGAGGCTTATCTTCAAGGGAGGAATCTATTTTGATACACATCTGGAGATGAAGCTATGCCAACCATGAGGAACAAAGGGCAGCCATCACATGAAGAAGAGGAAAGACTTTCAAATTGGTGTTCAAAGGATGCACTTGCAAGGTCCTATATCCTAAACTCAATCTCTGATTTTCTTTTACCTCATGTCAAAGGATGCAAGACATCAGAGAGACTTGGAATGCACTTGCTTCTTTCTTCTCCTCCAACACTCGAGCAAGGAAGAACCAATTGTGGATGGCATTCACAACAATGAAGAAAAGCCCCAAGCAAAGTGTGATTGATTATGTCACAAAGATGAAGGAGATTTCAGATCAACTTGGAAGCATTGGAGAGGTAATTGAAGAAGAACAAATCATAAATGGAATCAAAGCAGATGACAAGTGGGAGTCCTTCACAATAGCCATGGATTTGTACATGGATATGTATGTACCTGACCTCAACACACTCATGGGCCAACTCTTCACTCATGAAGCAAAGATTAGCAAAGGTGGTGAGTCCTCAAGAGGTGATCAAACTTTTGCCTTATATTCTAATAAAGCTAAGATCAAGGAGAAGTCAAAGAATAAGAAGAATGAAGATGAAGATAACTCTTTCCAATCAAAATTTTCAAGTAGAGGAAGAGCTAGAGGAAGAGCCAAGGTGGAAAGCAAGGCGGGGGGAGATTCCAATCATCTCAACCTTGCAATATATGTGGCTTATCTAATCATACTACTAAAGAATGCTTCAAGGAACCTGAGAAACTCAAGAGGAAGAGGATTCAATACAGGTGGCTATGGATCAAATAGAGGCAGATACAATGGCGGCTACAACAACAACTACAACAACAATTACAACAACTATCAAAGTGACCATAGAGGCAGAAGAGATTACAATAACTATGCAGAGGACCAAAGTCAAGAATATTCATGATTGATTATGAATCTATTAGTGAAGAAGGGTAAGGATGATGATCACATCTTTTACATTTATTCGGGATGCTCAAATCATGTAGCAAGGAATGTGGCTTTACTTTCTGATTTGGAAGACCCTCACAACAAACATGAAGTGCAAATGGGAGATGATACAAAGCACTCAGTGGAGAAGATAGGTAATGTGAAGACATCAGTTGGGAGTATGAACCTCTTAAGCTAAGTCTTGTATGTCCCTACAATTACCAAAAAATTAACAAGTGTTGGGTAGATTGTTGAAAAAGGATTGCAGGTTAGATTCAACTGATTTGGAGCATATGTTGAAGACCCAATGCAAGGCTTTAGAATGATTGCCAAAGGAGAAAAGGCAAGAAGACTTTTCACTTTTGAAGTGGAAGATACAAAGAACATAGCCTTATTTAGTTATGGATCTCAAACTTTAACAGAGTTGGAGATATGGCACAAAAGGCTTGCTCACATTGGTGAGAGGACACTCAAACAAATTTGCAGGGACCAAAGTGTACTTGGCTTGCCTAATATCACAAGGCAACACATGATTTATAAGTGTGAAGCTTGTCAACTTGGCGAGGCTCATAGACAACCTTTCAATAAGAACGAATATGTGTATCAAAATCTTTTGGATCTAGTGCACACGAATGTGTGGGGTCCTAGTAAGGATCCATCTATATCAAGCTCAAGATATTCTGTGTCTTTCATAGATGATTGTAGCAGGTGGACCATTTTGTTTTTCATGAAGCACAAGGATGAAGTTTTTAATTGCTTTAAGAAGTATGTTGCTCTTGTTGAAAACCAAACACATAGGACTTTGAAAATACTCAGATCAGATGGTGGAGGAGAATACTTCTCTTCTGAATTTGATGCCTACTTGCATGAAAAAGGCATTAAAAGGGAAGTCACTACAAGGTATACACCTGAACTCAATGGTGTAGCAGAGAGGAGAAATAGAGCTATTGTTGAAGCTGCAAGGTCCATGCTCAATGAAAAGGGATTGCCAAACTACCTATGGGCAGAGGCTGTGTCCACAACCACATATCTCATAAATAAACCTCCATCTAAGTCACTAGATGGAACCCCTCCATATGAAGTGTGGAATGGAAGAAGACTAGCTAGTCTAGAGCATTGTAAAATCTTTGCATGCTTAGCCTATGCTCACATTCCTTCTCAAGTAAGAGGGAAATTGGATCCCAAGGCAGAGAAGTGCATATTTATTGGTTATGAAAAAAACTAAAAAGGATATAGATTGTACAATCCAACTAATAAAGGATTTTCTATGAGTAGATATGTAATTTTTGATGAGAACAAATCATGATTTGATGATGACAGGAAAGTGAAGCTGCCTTATGACTTGGATGAAGATTTTCCATCACTTCAAACAAAGGAGCCAAAGCAAATTAAAGAAAGTGATTCGGAGATTGACCTAGAAGACTTGGAACGGCTAAAGCTATGGAAGAACAAAGGTAAAGAAAAGATGCAAGATGCTACATATGAACCCGAGAGCTCACATCAACCACTTAGAAGGTCTTCAAGGGAGAAAAAGAAACCAGAGAGGTATGGTTATGATACTTCTTTGGTCACCAAGCACTCAATCTACATTGTAAAGGATACAACCAATGAAGAACCTACCACATTTGAAGAAGCACAAAACAAGAAAGCTTGGAGAGATGCAATGGATGAAGAGATGGAAGCCTTGAAGGAGAATGAAACTTGGGAGTTTGTACCTAACAAGCCATCTATTAAGGTAATTGGATATCGATGGATATACAAAATCAAGAGGAATCCAAATGGAAGTATAAATAGACATAAAGCAAGGTTAGTTGCTAAAGGATTTGCTCAAACCCATGGTATTGATTATGAGGATACTTTCTCTCCTGTTGCAAAAATGCCTACAATTAGGGTTCTCATTAGTCTTGATGCATCTAGAAATTGGAAGTTAACTTGATGTAAAGAATGCTTTCTTAAATGGATGGATTTCTGAGGAAGTGTATAGTGCACAAACTCATGGATATGAGGATGCACATCATCCTAACTATGTATGCAAATTAAAGAAAGCCTTGTATGGATTGAAGCAAGCTCCAAGAGCTTGGAATTTCAGATTTTTGACTTATTTGCAGGACCAAGGATTCAAAGCTAGCAAGGTGGATACCTCTTTGTTCATAAAGAGGAATGGATCTGAAGTGATCTATCTATGTGTGTATGTTGATGATATTATTATCACAGGGAATGATCTTGAAGGAATCAAACAGGTAAAGAGTCAAATGAAGAAGGAGTTCAGAATAAGTGATCTTGGACCACTCACTTATTTCTTGGATTGGAGTTAATCTACACAGGTTCAAGTATATACATCACACAAAGGAAGTATGTGCATGACATGCTCATGAAGTTCCAGATGGAAAACACCAAATGTGTAGGTACACCTATGGAGCAAAATCGTAAGCTTAGTGATTATGAAGGAGAGCCAATTGAAGACATCACAAGCTATCAAAGCTTGGTTGAAAGTTTGAACTATGCAACACTCACAAGGGTGGATATATGCTATAGTGTTAGCATATTGAGTTAGTTTATGCATAAGCCGAGAAGAACACATATTGAAGTAGCCAAGAGAGTCCTCAAATACCTAAAGGGGACCATGAATGAAGGTTTGTTTTATCCATTTACTTCAGATATTGAGCTAAAGGTCTACTCAGATGCAGATTGGGCCGGATCTAGAGATGATAGAAGAAGCACATCCGAGTATGTATCATTTGCAGGTTCAAAAATCATTTCGTGGTCATCCAAGAAGCAACCAACAGTGGCATTATCTTCTACTGAAGCCGAATATAGAGGTTTGACTAATGCAACTCAAGAAATCATGTGGTTAAAATCTTTGTATACAAATCTTGGACTTCATTCTTCAACACCTCACATTTTGGTGACAACACACACTACCATTATGTAAGGGAGAAGCTAATGAGCAAGGATATTTAACTATCCTATGTCTCTACATATATGCAATGTGCAGACATGTTGACTAAAGCTCTTGATAGTACAAAATTGAGTAAACTCAAGTTGATGATTGGCTTGTAGGAAATCAAGGAAAATTGAAAACTTATTTGGAGGCCAAGAATATTAGGCTTGAGGGGGAGCTATTGGTGCATTTTTCCCAAGCCTACATGCTTGATATGATGTTCATTTGTAGTCATATGTGTGGACAGATGAACACCTCTTTTAAAAGAGTACATTTTATCTCTTGTAATTGTAAAAGAAAGAATGGCTTAAGTCATCCATGATGCAAAAAGAAAATTCTTGGCTCTAACTACCTAAAACCATGAATCCTTAGCTGAGGGAATTTTTCCTAATTCCTAGCATCACTTTTAGGGGAAGTCATTTGAATTCAAATTCAAAACTACCTCCAAAAGTAGCTATAAAAGGAGTAAGAAGGAAGTCGCCAAAGGAGTGCTTTATTCATGCCCATTTCATGCTCATTTGTAGAGATTGAAGAGCTTAATCCATAGCTCTATCATTCTAGTCCCATTTTTCAAGTATTCATTGCCAATGAGGTTGTAATTGTATGTGAATCTATACATTCATCATTTACTTCTTCTCTGATTTGTTCTCTGCTATATGCACTCATAATAGTAAACTTCAAAAGCTCATATCTCGGGCTATACTTAACCTATTTGCAAGTTTTAAAGTGCAGTGGATAGCTCTCTAAGTTTAGTTTATGGTAAAGAAATTTCAGTCTCCATCCAATTTACGATTTGTGAGAAATCTGCATTTTACTGCTCACTGGCCTATCTCTATAGAGCCCGAAAATGGTGACAGTGTTCAAAATTTTGCTAAAACTTTTTCTCAGTGCTCAGTTGATGAATTGAAGTGTTTTAAATTGGATTGGGGAGCTTGCTAAGTCTATTTGCTATGTACAAAAGGAAGTTTTCTAATTTCTACTAGGTTGAGAGCACTGTTTATTTTCTCTAGCAAGTGTATGTACAAAAATAGCAAGTTTTGGGAGCTAGTCATTTTGCAACTAGTCTGTGTTGACTCAAAATTTTGAGATACTTGTTCCAAAGAATTTGGGTGATTTTTTTGTGGATCTAGGAAGCTCAAAGGGTCTACTAACCAAATCTGAAGTCTCAGTTGGCTGGTGTGAAGCTGGTTGTAGCAACACCAATTCATCTGCAGGTTGCATCCACCATCTCTCTTCACACATACACCTCGCCATCTCCATGAGAGACCCATTCTTTCTTTCAACAAATCCATTTTTTTGAGGTGTATATGGAGTTTTAAACTGATTTTTTATCCCACTTTCACCCAAAAATGCATTAAGATCAGAAGACATACATTCCCCCTCAAATTGAATGGATGGTGCCCGGTTTACATGCTAGCAGATTTTTAGCCAAAACCAAAAACTATTTGAAGCACATAAACAATTCATACTTTTCTTTCAATGGATACACCCATCCAAGCCTATAAAGATCATCAATAAAAGTCATGAAGTAAAGGTAGTTGCCAAACGAATGTGTCTGCATAGGACCACAAATATCACTAAGAACAAGCTGCAATTTCTAAGTATCTCTAACTAGACCATCTTTTGGGAAGGAGGAATGCTAAATTTTGCCCAAAATAGAGCCTTCAAAGACATGTTTACTAGGTGCCTCAAGTTTGAGCAGAGAGGACACCATTTTAGATTTTTGCAGGTGTAGCAAACTAGCAAAATTCAAGTGATCAAAGGGTGCATGCCAAAGCTTTGCATCTTGCATTGTACATGATGAATGATTGGCAGATTTCACATAGTCTATGAGCTTATATAGACCATGAAATAAAATGCGAGAAGCAATAATAACATTGCCATTTGACAAATCATGAATTGTACATCTATCATCAACAAATTTGACAACCAATCCGATCTTGGCTAATGTTGAAATTGATAATAGGTTTTTCTTGATCCCTAACACAAACAAAGCATTTGTCAATGTGAAAGAACTACCATTAGCATTAGGCAGAATGATTTTACCAACTCCCATGACAAGATAAGAGGAGTTGTTAGTGCATGTGGCAATATTCTCTATAGGGGCAAGCTCAAGTGAAATGAAGAAACTACACTATGAGGTAATATGTTTAGTTGCCCCACTGTCAAAGTATCAAATGTTTGAGTCTAATGTAGATATAGAATGTTCATGAGAAAATGGGTCATAGCTACAAATAGTAGTAAATGCCCATTCTTCATTCTGCACAAGATTAGCATACTCTAGTTTAGGTGTAGAGGTGTCTGCAAAAATCATTCCAATCTCCTTTTTCTTTGCCTCTTTTGTAGCCAATCTTGGAAAACTCCATGAAATGATCATTTACTTTACAATATTTGCAGAGCTTTTTTTGCTTTTTTTTTTTTGTTTGTCTTTGTCTTCCCTTTTTGACTATACAAAACTAGAAAATTTTTGCTTACTAGTAGATGAGCTCCATTTACCTTTGCCCTTCTGACTAGCTAAGAAAGCTTGATCTATAACACACATAATGGACATGTTCTACCTAGACTGCTTCTTCCAACAAAACAGAGACTAATTCCTCAAATGTTAAGGCATTTGGATTTCCTTTCATTATCAACCAAAGAGTAGAAGCAAAACTCTAATATGAATCTAGAAGACCATTAAGACCGATATGCACAAGTGAGCTATCTAGCAAGACTTCATCTGTAGAAATCAACTGCTCTTTCAAATCTTTGATCTTTGTCAAAAAACTATCCATAGAATCTCCTTCATATGCTCACTCTCCAACTATTTTCAAAGGTAAGCAACCCAAGCCTCATTTCTTTCCTGATATAAAGAGATAAGTGTATCCCAAACATCCTTTGTTGTTTTGCAAATGCCCACGAATCCACAATCAGTGCTTCTTGTGTTGTGGAGCATACCACCTTTGCTTGAATTGCATCTATTGTCTCCTCTTTACACTATTCATCCATCCTCTTGACATGAAAATCTACAATTGTATGTCCCTTCATTTTTCAATGGAAGCACTATCCTTGAAACTTCTTCTTACTCCTCCTCCTCTTCTTTTCACTTTCACCTTTGGTTGAGGAACCACCTTTGCCTGATGCATTGATGGAGAGTGTAGCATCTCCATTGCTAATTTGTACTTGTGCTTTAAGCCTTTTGTCATATTTTGGTGGATAATTTTTGAGATGCCTCAAAGCTAGCCCCTTGCCAGTCTTCTCTATCCCTTCACAAGCCATTCCATGACATGGCATATTCTTGATCTGAGTGATGTATGCCTTAGCCTTGTTTCCATTTATAAACTTCCCTACTTCCAAATTTTTTTCTAAATTTTAAATGCATGCTTGATTTTTCACCTTGTAGCAACTCCTCAATATACTCCATGCCTCACTTGCCTTGGATGTATGTTGAATAAGAGGGAGAATAGAATCCAAAAAATTGGTTAGTATAGTATATATTGCATTTGCATTCCTTATCTCCCAAGCTTCTAGAAGCTTTGTTTCTAGAAAAATCACCATACTTGGATGTGATGGGCCAAATGTAGGTTATGTTTCTTAGTCACTTTCCATCATCATCTCCAAAAGATGATAAGAATCAAGGATAACTCAAATCTTTCTTCCAAAGGTAATAATTTGTACCATCTAACTTTCATTCACTAAAGGATGGTGGATGATCTTGTAGTATTTGCATTCCCAACTCCATTGCACCAACTCCACTTCCACTTCCACTTCTAGATGTTGAAATCTCAATAGTGTTGAAGCCCTTGTGTCCCATGAACTTGAAGCCTTAATGCCTTTGCCTCCAATGAACTCGAGCCTTCAACTCTTGAGAACTCTAGTGTTGGAGTCTTTGCCTCCCATAAGCTATGTTGTTGAAGCCTTTGGCTCCTAAGAACTCCAATGTTGAAGCCTTTGCCTCTCAAAAACTCTGGAGTTGAGGCATTTTCCCCTCATAAGATCCAAACTTGAGGCCTTCCTTTCATGAACACTAGAGTTGATTACTAGGCCTCCAGGATCTCTACAATCTTATATACCTTCTTGAGATGTGATATGACATAAGAAAAAAAATGATGAATAACAAATAGTGACGAACTAGTGGTGCAACTCCAATAAAATGTAAAATTTAAAACAACACACATATAGGGCAAGCTTAGAGAGAAAGAGAGATATTTCTACTCATGGGTAAAATGCAAGAGATATGGTTGTAATGGAAAGTGGAATCAAGAAGACTAGAAGATGAACTCAAATTTATTGAACTCAAACTCATAACTCTAATATAATGCAACTCAAACACTACACAAGATATATATGATTCTATCCACCCATGCACTCCCTATATGGAGCTTAGATGGTGATCTAGATAGATGCTGATTGAAGGGCTGTAGGCCAACACAATGGGTATTAAGATGGACACCCTAATCATTCCAAATACCAAAAACTATGATCTTAGATGGGGAAGGGACCATCCCTATAAGGTCCTCCAAGCGGGGTCAACCTTCCCATGTGGTAGCTTGATCCATGTCAAAAATAATCTCCAAAATTGATTTTTATTCTAAATCCAATTGTAAAAAGTAGGATCAACAACCATTTGTTTGTAGACCTTGATAATGCTTAATCCACATAGGATCAAGTCTAGATCCAATGGACCAAATCAAATATACCCTTCCCTAAGTAAGAAAGCCACTTTTTTTTCTAGCCCTTGATTTGGGTTGATCCTCATGTAGGATCAACCCCAAATCCAATGACTTATATGCAACCTTCCTAACTATCCATCCACAATCTACTTTAGGCCTCATATGACCTCAAATTATGGAACCTACCAATGTCCAAGATTTTCACATGGATTCTCCTCATGATGGAGGACTTAAAAAATAATGACATGGAACAATGGTGGTGCTACATAAGAGTGAGGCATTGATCATATCTAACATCCCCCCTCAATGTCCACCCAAGAGAACTACCTTCTTGGCATGATGAAAAGTCATCCATGAGGGTGGAACATCAACTATGTCTAATAGGATCTTCCTTTCATTCACATACTCCATTTTGTGAGATCCAAACCTCCATGGAAGGTCATCTACATGGAGGGGAGCATGAAAAAGAGGTATTGGACCAATAATGCAACTACACTTGCCAAAAGAGTGGTGGTCTATGTGTATCATAACAAGTACATTCCTATTCTATTACTATAAATCAGAGACAAGGTGGGCAATTCCTATTAGGAAATTATAGAACTTGAGGGATCTTTTGTAGGGCCTTATCCTCAGTCTTTTGGAGATGGTTTAGGAATTGAAGGATCCAAGAGACAAACCACATGTCTTAGGCCTACAGTAAGTAAAAATCCTTTTGATGCTTCACTAGAGAACCTTGAGGAGAAAGTCAACTCTAGATTTCTAGTGGCACATCCAGATAGATTCCAAATGAGAGTGCCACCACAAGAGCAACATGCTCATGCAACATTATTTTATGGAAAAGTAAACGAAAAAGTTAGTCCTCAACCAGTGAGCCTTGTGTTTAGAATGCAAAACCTAGGATGTTCACCTTCCACCATCCCATGGCAAAGAGCATGAATAATTGTTATGATGGGTCTATTGATCCTTATGATCATGTAGCCAAAAAAGTGTCGAGAGTGGAACAAGTTACATACTTTTTCACTCAACATGAGGAATTTGGATTAAGTCCGATTATCATGGTTTCAACCATTAACAATGGGCATTCAAGAAACTTGGAGGCTCCTGTGGAAGATTTTATAGGTGAGTTTTCCAAACAAGGAGTTAAGAAAGTGAGTCATGAATATGTGCGAGTAGCAATAAAATGCTTTAAGCAATATCTAGACAATTGTCCACCTATGGCAAAATACCACAAAAAAAGAAGTTAATCTCTCTATTCCGAGAGGGAGTAACTGATGAACAATTATGTTTAGTAGTAAACATTCATAGGCTCAATAACTTAGATGAGTGTATCAAAGAATGCATGGAATTAGAGGAAAATTTAGCGGCAAAATTGAAGATTGCACCTTCTAACACTAAGAATGTAATTCAATAAAATCTTTAATTGAAGAAATTGCAAACATGGTAGTAAAGAAACTTCAATTGGAACAAGCAAAAGAGCAAAAAAAAGACCATATGGCCAAAGAACACAACCTTTTAGGATATCCCAACACTATAATGGGGATCATCACACTTACTTGTGCAATATAGTGCCAAGTTACACACCACCAGATTATAATCAACCACCTCAACATCAGTACTAACAACAACAATATTAGGAGAGAATAGTTTCAACCTAGGCCTACGTATCATCCTAGGGATGCATATGGAAACCCTCTTAGAGATCAATAACAATTCTATAGACAAACTTACTATGAACAACCTAGGTACAATCAAGGCAACTAGGAGTCTACGAGGCTAGTTTTAGATCAACAACTACCTCAACCTCCAAAGGTTGTGCCAATCAAGTATGTTGAGGAAAATCCAAAAAGGGATATTATCCAAATAGAATGAAAAATGGTAGAAACAAACCCTATATATATGGAAAGAAGCAACATAAGAATAAAATATTAAAAAATGGGAGAAGAAGGTAAGAAATCTAGAAAAGGAGTTAGAAAATGCATATATCGAAGTTTCTCAAGTAAAATCAGTAGCATGCAAGGAGAATAATGCTACCTTGGAGAAGGAGTATTTCTAAAAGGTATTACTCTTGCTAGAAAAAAAGTAGTTGAAGAAGAATGTAAATAATATTCTCCCATAAGAAATCAACTCTATAAGAGAGGGAAAGATAAATTCTTATGACTGTGCATCCATGAAAGCACATATTTTCCTATTCTTGAAATGGCTCACTCAAGAGTTTTAGGAGGAAGTTTCTCTCCTAAATGAACAAGTAAACATATCCTCTTTGCTAGCATATGGTGGCCTACATTGCGCATGGACACAAGAAGTTTTGTGTAAAGGTGTGACATATGCCAACAAACCAAATTAACCCCCCAAAAAAAGGCTCTCATGCAAAATATAATAGTGGCAATAGAATATATTTGATAAAAAGGATAGAAGCAAGAGCTACAAGACATTGTGCTGCTCAGTCCATGGCTAAATTTCTATTCAAAGAGTTCTTCACTAGATAGAAATTACCTATTGAAATAGTAAGTGATAGGGGAACTCATTTCATAAATGAGGTTATTGAACATTCATTAAAATATTTTCTAATAGTGCATAGGAAATTAACTCCCTATCATCCTCAAGCTAATGGTCAAGCCCAAAGTACTAACAAGATTTTATGCACAATAATCACAAAACTAGAGAATAACAAGTGACTTGATTGGGACAAATCGTTGCATAATCTAGTTTGGGCCTATGGAGTTTCTTACAAAATAGTGCTAGGAACAACACCATTCGATTTGGTATATGGAAAAAATTCTAATACAATAGAATTTTTCATTCCTACACTGGAGTTGTAGAACCATATAAGTGGGCTAGTCATGAGTTATCCAATCATGTGGAGTTGTTAGAACAATACAAGAAACATGATTGAGAGTCGTGGCAAGCATTTACATTGCAAGAGATATAAAGAGACTGCAAAAACCGCCAAGCATTGTAAATATTATCTACAACCATGAAGCATGTCCTTATAATTCTGAGTCCATTTCTATTTCAATTCAAAAGAGAAAAAGGATCTTTTCACTACATAGTTGTGTGTATTGCTTTTGATGCATGCATGATCCTATGTCTTATAAAATTAATTAGAACTAATAGATAATCACATAGTAGCATCTCTACTACAAAGGGTGCTAAGGCTTGATTAGGCACACATACAAGACATCAAGCGATCATGAGCATCAAATAGACATAATGGCCTCATCCATATCTAGAGACTTGCAAAAGTTAGATCCCAACATGCAAGTGGATTGGATGTCAAAGCCTGAAGGTGAATACCAAATTGGACTCACTCTTCATACATACCAATGCATTAGGAGCCACATCTACCAAGATGACTATGGATAGTGTATTGTTGGATTAGGAGAGCTTAGGGATCCAACTCTCCATAACATCATCATAGTCAGATCAGATTGAGAGTTCTTAGAGGACAAGAGGAGAGCCTATGAGATGGTCACTAATAAACGAGAGAAGATCACTCAACAATGAGTAGACGTCCTAGACAATGCTGATCTAAATCTAGAGCTACAACACAAACAAAGTAAAATCGATCCTAAGGCTTTACCTTCTATAAAAAGAACCATTCATCTCAATAAAGTTATAAATTATGTAATCTCTCTAGAGGTATACTTTGATTTAAAGTCCAAAGGATCTTTTTGGACGTATCCACCATGTATAGGAAGAGGTCTTATGTTCAAGTATGTGGATCACTCTTTACAACCCATCTATGACGATGAGAGGAACATGCCATATTATCCAATGGGGGTAGATGACCAATCTCATTATACACATCATGGTCTAACCATATTCATGAATGACATCCCTAGAACCCTTGTTACTCCAACTCACGGTCCTAGGTCCCATTCCTCATGCTTCAAATGTTCCAAGTAATCCCATGAACACCATTATAACATCTACTTTGAGTGCATCAGCCATAAACCGTGCCACATTAAGATAAACAAATCAGATTTCAATGACTCAAATTCTACAAGTCTCTACACTTGTTATCACTTTCACATTTGTACCCACAAGTGCAACCACTACATGGCCACCTATGCCCACTACATCTTTTGGAATAATGTCCATGCCAGGTATGCCATCGTCGCAACCTACCATTCCCCCACATTAACATTCTCGCCATCTCGTATGCCATATCTGATAAATCCACTAGGACAACAAGTGTGTATTGTGATACAAGCCCCACCTATTTCTCAAGGCTTGGCACAACAACGATAGATCCCACAAGTACAAATTTTAAGAACAAATTTTGGTAGAAGGCTTAGAACTCCCCAAGTGGAAAAATGCATATGAGATTACTATGAAGGATAGGGTGATCTATGTGCACATGGATTCAAATTTAGATAAGTGCTTTCGGACAAACAAGTATTTTATTTCTTTACACAATGCAAAACCCGTGGACTTACTTTAAAAAAGACTACCCTAGCATGGTTCCAACCACTATGCATACACAATTTCTAGAATAGAGATCAACTCTTGAAAGCCTTTATTTTTGAATGTACTAAGATAGTAGTCACACATGACACCTCAACAATGATAACAAGCTTCAAACAAGAAAAAAATGAGGACTTGAGGTTAGCTTCTCATCACTAAAATCAATAGGTAGCATGATGTGCATGATGAGATCTTCCATTAGAGGAAAAATTAATTACACAATTTCTTGATGGATTGAAAATCTCTGAGTTCAAAACTATGGATTATGTGATGAGCCCTACCACCTTGGAAGATTGCATACAAAAGTGCATTCGGGTTGAGGATGACTTGGGTAATTCTATTCAAGTCTTCTCACTAACCACAAAATCGATCCCAAGTGTGAAATCAACCTCCTCAACTATTGATGAAATGGCAGAGATGTCACCAAGAAATTGGACATGAAAGATTCTAGGTCTCCACCTAGAAGGTGTTCATACTACAGAGGAGGGCATCTGAGTTAAATGTGTAATGGAACACCACCTCCTCTTGCGTATTCAAAGTACCCCACACAACAAGGCTAATATCAAAAGCGACCAATTGTGGGAAATTATCAGATTAAAATTCCTTTTTCTCAACAATACCAATATCCTCCATGATACTTATACCTGGTTAGACAACTAATGCAATATCAGTCTAGACCTATGCTATGTACCTGAAAAGACTTGTATTGAGTTAGCAGCCACCTACTTCTCCATGCATGATCCCAATAAAATACGGGCGAGCTCAAGAACAATCAAAGTAAGCTATGATGTCATCTACTTCAATCATTACAAAGGTAAATGGGTGTGCAAGTTCTCCTGAATAAAATCGAGAAGATCCTTATGCCTAGCATAACGACCAGTCTTCAGGCTATTTAAATTATTCAAATTCTTTAAGTGGATGTGAGGATCATTATGACCAAAACTATGGACATGGCTAAGCAAACTTAAGTTTAGCCATGTGTATTACATAATTGTCCCACAACCAATCCAAGATTGACCTCAATTCAGACCTGCTGAATTGAGGGGTGTATGCTATAAATGCAGTGGGAACCATTTCATAAGAGATTGTTGAAATGTGAAAGTTCCCTAGTTGCCATCCATACCATCTAGGAAGCCTTTTTATAATGATTGCAGGGAGATGCATCTATACATAGACTATTCCCAAAATTTGGAGAGGAGCAAACCAACACCCATCAATATGTTGACAATGTTTCCATCTAGCTCTGGTGTTGAAGAGGTGAAAGTAGTCCCCCTGGAAGTAGCCATTAAAGACCAATCCAAGGTGCAAAAGAAAGATAAATGCAAAAAGTGCTTGATTGAAATAGTTTGAAGAGTGAGGAGGATGAGACATCAATGACTCTCTATCAAGAATTAAAGAGGTAGGCAAGCCAATAAATGGGAAAGGAGAGTCATTGAGCTTGAGGATTCCATCAAGTCTAAGCAAGATGAGCCGACGAAGAAGCAAGGAAAGCTCCTTAAAAAGTAGGATGAGCTAAGTTAGGAGCAGATTCAACACCAACTTTTGACAACAAAACAACAGTGCACCAACACTATCACATCCATGCTCACACTCTTATCCACTATCTTATCCATATCATTACTCAAATCCTTGGGCTCATCCTACATCCATCCTTCCTAATCCTCTAGCCTTTGAGTTAGAAGGATTATTGAGAGCTTATCATGATAGATTGAAAGTAGGACCATCAATAGAGCATGATGATAAATGCTATCCAATGGAGGGAAATACAAAAGGAATCTCTAGCCATGTGTCAACATATGACAGAAGTTTCTCAATAAATGCTAGAGGAAGTCCCTAACATTGATATTTCAACATGCATACTTGAAGAACATTTCCAAATAGTAGTTAAAGCCCATCAAAAGGGAGAACAAACTTGAGAAAAGGGAAAACAACTTCGGGAGAGGCAACAAGAACTTCAAAAAAAGGAAGAAAGATTTCAAAAGATTGTGAATGATATCAAGATATGACCAAAGCAAAATAATGATAGAATTGTCAGTCCCTAAAATCCGGGTGACTATTGTAGGACCAAAACCTATCCAATCTAATAATATCAACTTCCTCAAGGAGATATTTTTAATCTAGACATGGAGGGTTTATTGCAAGGTGAACTCTAGGATCAAGTATGAGAAACTAGATGGAAGGAGTCCATGTACAACATAAACCTCCTTTCTCAGAGTTCCAAACATGCAGCGATTTAGTTAGAAATGACTTACCTCTTAATGAGTCAATAAGTCCATAATCATGGCTTGATGTGGAAACAAACTTCCAACCTCTCTCATCATACATAAGAAGTGATGAATTAGTTTCTAAGTGTAAAGAAGGTGAATCCTTGAAGTTTGATCCCCAACGCAAATCACAAAAAAAAGATAGAGAGTCACATATTCATGAGATCCCTCTTGATATAGTTAGATATTATAATGAAGGTGATGAGGGTAATACATTATTACCAATCCAATACAATGGTGTGCCTACTAAGGCTATTCTAGACTAAGGTGTGGGATTAACCATTGCTACCTAGAGACTATGGGCAATCTAGGTCAGGCCATCCTTACACCCAACTAGATAATTAATCACATATGTTGCTTGGAAGACAATGCACTAATGATAGAATCAAAAGAGATAGGTAGGCATCTAATCCAAGGTCCAAAACGTGCTATTTTGGTTGATACACCTACTCAGAGTTTTGAACCATTCTCTGAGTACAATAGTAATTGATAAAATTCCTTTTGGGGAACTTTAATTAGCTTAACAAGCTACCAATAATGAGTGATATCATAAAAAATGATGGAATATATGAAGAGAAATATGTTTAGCAAATTGATCATGCATCCCGACATTTACGGGCCTTGACAGTCACAAACCAGTGAGCAGAGATTGATTGATTTTCATGAGAAGCATTACTAATGAAACTTTCTAGGGTTAAAATAGATAGTGTGTTGAGGCTATCATGCTTTGAATCACGAGAAATGATCCACTATACAGTGAGAAGAAGCTTTGACAAGTTCACTGTTCTGATGGAGTATGACAGAGATATGAGAGTATGAAGTAATGATCATGTATGTATTAAATCATGTAAAAGTACAATGTCATTTGCAATAAATCATTGCTCAAAGAGTGAGGAAAGAGTGAGCTATGAGGTGAGCTCCTGTTCTCAATGAAAATACATGAATATGATCTCTAAACATTGAGATGCACGCGGTCCTTCCATATCCTCTTTTTATAGTTTTTGTTGGAGCCAAAGATTTGAGTTAAAATTCAAATCTCTACCTAAAAGTGAATCCTAAAGTATAGCATTGATTCTCTCTTGACTCAACTACCAAATGATACAAGGTTATATGCTTCCTAACTCCTCCTGGGTTTATTCCACTTTTACAAATGTAATTGTGAAGCAAAGTTACAAGAGGTTGTACATATGAGACCTTCCAAGTGTTATGTCAATACATCAAGTATGTAGGCTTGGGCTTAATTGCACCAACAGTTCCCCCTCAAGCCTAACATACTTGATATTCATTGCTCCTTGATTTCGTGCAATCCAATCATCAATTTGAACCTGTTCATCTTTGTTCCATCCAATGCTTTGCTAAGTATATCTGCACATTGTAAATGAGTTGATATATAGGATAATTGGATATCCTTGCTAAGCCATTTCTCCCTTACATAATGATAGTGCACTTCAATGTGCTTAGTCTTTGCATGGTATACAAGATTAGCAAACAAATGAAGTGAACTAATGTTATCTCCAAAGATAATCATGGAGTGTAGGAATGTATCTCCAAATCTGCAAACAATCGCTTAAGCCACATATCTTATTGTGTTGCATTTGCCAAACCTCTATATTCTGCCTCTATGGAAGATAAGGCCACAGTTGGTTGCTTCTTGGATGACCAAGATATGAGTTTTGAACTTGCAAAAGATAGGTATCCTGAAGTGCTCCTCCTATCATCCTTGGAGCCAACCCAATCTGCATTAGAATACATCTTTATATCTATGTTAGAAGTGAAAGGATAGAACAATCCCTCATTCATTGTACCCTTTAGATACTTAAGCACCCTCTTTGCAGCTTCCATATGAGGTTTCCTTGGTATATGCATGAACTGACTTAATGTACTTACTGCATAGGCAATGTCTACTCTTGTCAAAGTAGCATAATTAAGACTACCCACAAGTTGTTGATAACCTATAACATCTTCAAGTAGTTCACCTTCATGTGAACTTAGCTTATGGTTGAGCTCTATAGGAATACCAACAACTTTAGTGTTCTCCATCTTAAACTTTACCAACATATCATGTATGTACTTCCTTTGTGTGAAGAATATACTTGAATCTGTATACACAAGTTCTAAGCCAAGGAACTAGGTTAATAACCCTAGGTCATTGATTTTGAATTCCTTCATTAATTGAGCCTTGAACTACTTGATACCATCAGAATCATTACCTGTAATAATGATATCATCTACATAGACACATAAGTAGATGACTTTTGATTTATTCTTCTTAACAAATAAAGAAGATTCTGCCTTGCTTGCCACAAAGTCTTGATCCTGTGAATAGGTAACAAGTTTATGGTTCCAAGCTCTAGGAGCTTGCTTGAGACCATAGAGTGCTTTTTTAAGTTTGCATACATAACCTACCTTTTTTTCATCTTCAAGACCTTGTGGTTGTGCCATATACACTTCTTTTGATATCCAACCATTTAAGAATGCATTCTTGACATCTAACTGATATAAATTCCAATTTTTTGATGCAGCAAGACTTATCAATACCCTGATTGTTGGCATCTTTGCCATAGGGGAAAATGTTTCTTCATAGTCTACTCCATGTGTTTGGGCAAATCCTTTTGCCACTAAACACTTGTTTATAGAACCATCAGAGTTCTTTTTAATTTTGTATATCCACCTTGAACCAATTACCTTCATATCTGGCTTCTTGGGAACTAGATCCCAAGTGTGGTTTTCCTACAATGCTTCCACTTCTTCCTGCATGGCTTCTCTCCACTCTTTCTTCTTCCTAGCCTCTTCAAATGAAGAAGACTCTTCTGCCATAGAATCTTTAGTGATGTACACTGAGTGCTTTGTGACTAAGGATGTATCATATCCATACCTTATGGGCTTCTTACTTTCTCTTTGTGATCTCCTTAAAGCTTGATTGGAAGACTTGGGTAGATCCTCTAATTTCTAGTATTTGAACTTGCCAAGCTTGGAAGTCAATTTGCTCCTCATCCTCTGAGTTGATGTCCTTTGCTAGGTGTTGATCTTCTTGAGTGAGGGTTGGAAAATCATTTTCCAAATCATATGGTAACCTCATTTTCCTTCAATCATCTTCAAACCATGAATTATTCTCATCAAATACTACATCCCTACTAACTATGAATGCCTTGTTTAGTAGGATTGTATAGTCTATATCCCTTTTGATTTTGATCATACCCAATAAATATACATTTCTCAGCCTTAGGGTCAAGCTTCCCTTTGATTTGTGATGGGATGTGTGCATAGGCAACATAGCCAAATATTTTGCAGTGATCCAATGAGGGTCTCTTGCCATTCCATGCTTCATACGGTGTCATACCATCCAATGATTTGGATGGGAGCATGTTAGCAGCAGACAAGGGAGTCAACGACGATTTGGCAAGTAGGCCAATAATTTTCTTCATGAAGAAGCAAGTACGAGCATTCACGCAGATCTAGCACTAAGGCAACCTTTATTTTTTCAACACCCTTACACCAATTAAAAGTCATTCTCATCACTAACAACCCCTGTAAATACCATTTCATATTTTTGTAGCTCCATTTTGTGCAAGCCAAGGAGTCCTTGAGCTTGAGGAGCCTTAGAAGTACCTACATATCAATTTTCGTATTTTTTAGACTCCGTTTAAGCCCTCAAATTGGCCCTGGAACCTAATTTTTAACTAGGCCGGACACTACGTCTGGACAGGGCCAAAGCTAGTCAAAAACTATAAAAGGAGCTAGAGAGCTCATTTTTGAGGTTAGATTGTAATTGAAACGAACTTGTAAGAGCTTCTTGAAAGTAATCTAAGAACTCCATTGCTCCTCACTCTTTGTCTTGCCGTGTGTGTGCGTGTGTGTGTATGTGTGTGCATGTTTGTGTGCTTCTCACTCACGCACTTGTGCTTCCACTTGCTCGAGGTCTTCATACCATCCTCACGTCTTCCCAGATTGACATTAAAGGAGGTGCTACTCATCACTGAGCTACACCAAATTTTGGCGCCGTTGCCGGGGATCGAGCTTTGAGGACGAGCGTGTGATGGTAAGACGTAGAGTTGACGCGTTGGAGTTGTAGGTATTTTCTTCACTCTCATCGATTTTCTTTTACTTTCTTCACCACCTTCATCACCATCATCATCATCACCATCTCCCACCTCCATCTCCATCATCGCAAAAATTTCTGTTTTTTTTGATCATATCACCATCTCCACCTCATTTCCCTCATTCCACTTGTGAGAGAGAGCGAGAGAGCGATATTGCGTGTGTGTTTTCTTGCATGTTCTTGAGCTTTTCGCAGGACCTTGCTGAATCACCATCCCCAGCTTCCTGCGCAGGTACGGAACTTGTCGAAACTGTCTCACGGTCGTAGGCTTCTGTCGATCGCGACTGACATAAATTTTTGGTTTTTCACAAAATTGAGTGCACCACTAGAACAAGCACAAGGAGCACATCCTAAAACACTAAAAACAGTAGAAAAATTCCGAGGTTTTCTGTCAATCGCGACCGACAGCCTCTGTCAATCGCGACCGACAGACCCTGTCAATCGCGACCGACAGGCCCTGTCAATCGCGACCGACAGACCCTGTCAATCGCGACCGACAGACCTTGTCAATCGCGATCGACAGACCTCACGACCGACAGACTGCCACGTAGGACCCTGTCAATCGCGATTGATACCGTCGATCGCGATCGACAGCCACGACCGACACCTCTGTCAATCGCGATTGACACCGTCAATCGCGATTGACTGAAATTCAACGATTGATTGACTTTTGCGCGTTGCCACATGTCCATCGCGACTGATAGGCCCCCGATTGACTGAAATTTCGGCGGAAAATCCGGAAAACGTGTCAATTGCGATTGATATCGTCGATCGCGATTGACAGCCACGATCGGCTCTGTCGATCGCGATTGACACTGTCGATCTCGATTGACACTGTCCATCGCGACTGACAGGCCCGACGGACACCTCTGTCAATCGCGATTGACAGACCTGTCGATCGCGATTGACAGGCTTTTCGGCCAAAAATTAGGGTTTGCTTTTGTTCAAACTTTGGGATAAATTTTGGGGCAAATAGTCAATCCATTGGCATAATTGGAGGTTCATACACTTGTGTTTTGGGAGAAAATCATAGGATCCGTCAGCCAGGTTGAATCTTGTCCTAACCCCTTAAACCCTGAACAGTCATAACCTCTTCATACAAAATCAAATTTTTGAGCTCTAGGGCTTGTTGGAAGGCTCGTGGCATCTACTACACGCCCTCAACTGTTTTTTATAAAGATAATGCGTTGATTTTCAGATAGGGTATTTTGAAGTTGACCATACCCAGGGGGATCAAAGTCAGGGGTCTTTAGAATTGTTTTCTTAAAAAAATCACTATGCAAGTTTGTGTTTGTGCTACAGGAATGAAAATACTTGTTCTGGCTTTGGAATTTAAATCTTTAAGCTAACTTTGGAACTTTTACAGATCCTTTGAGAGCATCGCAAGGCGTTCTAAGCAAGTGTAAGTGTAAGCTTGGGAACACACTTCTTGGGCACCCAAGGGCAACCAAGCAGGAAACAAAAGGTTGGAAACTTTTAACCCCCTCTGTCAATTCATAGTTTAGGCTAAGAACGACGAGAGGTAGGAGTAAGTCAGGGCGACGATAGGCAGGTATCAAGTTGAAGACTACCTAAAAACTCAAGTCCAAGCTAAAAAAACCTAATCTCTGTACTGTCGATAACATAAAGGAAAAGAACCTAACGTGGAACGATCAACCTGAAAGCACGAAGAACATTCAAGTATTCCTGACGACGTAAAATCAGACAAGACCGTAAACACGAGAAATAAATAAAAAGAATCAAGTGACTAATATAAAGCAACCAGCAACGAGGTTGTACTCTGGGCAAAGAATTGGGCTACTTAGATAGGCATATGAACCTTAGATCAGGACGACATCTTGTAAGGGAGAGACAAAGCCTTAGGTCTTCAGAGGCTAGTGTTAACCACACTGCTAGGTCTTGGGCCCAGCAGTTGAGCCACCACTCGTACTACCCTAGCTCTGAGACTAGTGAATCGGAGATGTCTCAAGGTATGGAGAGACCTATAGGAAGTTCAGGAGTGCCATACTTGCACAGGGTAGAAGGCCCTTACAAAACACAGCTGGAATACCTTAGGACCAACCGATTAGGTGCTAGCATCTATGAGGACGGCTTAGGAAGATCTGTGGTACAGATTAAGAATCCTGATCAATCCATTGGATTAGAGCACCCAGCAGTCAAATTTGAAAACGGTGCATACCTGGACAAGGAAGGAACCATATACGTGGTCACCAGTCACCCAGATAGGACAGATGAATTTGGAAATGTAATCTCTGAAGCGGACTTAGGTGACCTGGAACAAGGAAACATGGGTGTAGAGCCTAGAACCCCTCGAGGCAAATCTGTTCTCACTAGGATTATCACGCCTGAGTGGGTTCCCCAAGACAACAAGAGCATAGAGTTGCTCCTCAATCGAGAAACTGATGAAGCCTTTTGGAGATATAAATCTAATCAGCCAACTGATATAGGAACTGTCATGATCTATGAGTTTAAGGATCCGGATAGCCCAGGTAGAGTGACCTACTTAGATCACACTTCGGAAAGGATCTTTGTGGTGACAGAAAATGATAGGCATGCTTACACTTGGAAGGGTGAATTCGTTTTTCCCCAACCAAGATCGAATGTATCCTATGGTCACCCTGGAGCTGGAACATCCCAAGCTCATGGAATGCAAAGAGACAGAAGTAGAGATAGACCAGAAGTAAGCTTTGCCAACCCAGTGGGCAGAGAAAGAACGAGGACGGAAACAAATATAGTAGAACCTGAGATACTTAGAGCTCACAGGAATCAGAGAAATGTGGATGGATTCCCTCTACCGAGACCTAGAGAGCACACAAGAACTCTGAGACCAACCCAGCTAGTTAAGTCCATGAAGAATTACTTTGATGGCACAGGAGATCCCTATGATCATGTGGTGGAGTTCAAGCAAGTCTTGAGAGCTGAACAAGTGGAGGATCTATTCACGCAGTACAATGCCTTCGGTCTAACCCTTAGGAACACAGCACTTACATGGTTTCAGCCATTGGATGAGCGACAGTTCAGGAGCATAGACCAACTCCTAGAGGCTTTCATCGTAGAGTTCTCTAAGAGTGGCATAAGACACAATACCTCCTCACTGATTCACAGCTTCAAGCAAACCCCTCAAGAGACCGTGAGACTTGCAGGAAGAAGATTTAGGCAATATCTTGAAAGATGCCCTGTCCCTGAGCTACCCACGCCAGCTAAGCAAGTGGCTTTATTCTTGGATGGATTGCTAAGTACCAAATTAAGATCATATGTGTACTTGAAAGACCCTAGGACCATAGAAGAGTGTGTACGCATGTGCATTGACATTGAGGATAACCTAGGGGAGGAGTTAGAGCTTGCCAAGATATACAAAGATTCTGATGGTGCCTCTAGCCTCTCTTCCACGCAATCCACATCAATTGAGGAACTTGTAGAGAAAGTGGCTCAGAAATTAGGGGTAACTAGCAAACAGATCCCAAGGTTTGCCCCTGTGAAGAGATGCTACACTTGTGGTGGCGACCACATGGCGAATATATGTCCCATTATGGCTCAACCCCAAGTAAACCCTAGTAGCCAGTACTGCACTATCGAACGAAGATACACAAATCACACAGCACAAGACTGCCCATACAACAAGCAAGCAGTTAGGCAAGCCTACCCTCAGCCATACCCTCAACAAGGCAGATACCAAAACCAATACCCACCACAACAGTATGCTAGACCTCAACAAACCTACCAACCACAATACCAAGCCCAGCAAAGACCTCAGCCTGTGTTAGCCCAACAACCTCCAGCTCCATCCAACTTGATCCCTGTAAAGTATGCAGCAGCAGAAGAAAACCTAAACCGAGCTATAGTCCCCATAACACCATTGCTTTCAGAAAGTGATCCCAGTGACCATAGCTTCGATTCTACGCATGTTGAGAGTCCCCAGGCTTACTTCATGCAGTCTCCTGAACATGGTGAGTCCTACTATAGTGAAGAGCCAAATGAATCTAGTTGGGAATCGGATTACGCAAATGTCATGTACGCAAACCCCAACCCTAGGCCTCAACCTAGGCAGGTAAGACCTCCATTCCCAAGAGGACCGTGCTACAGATGCCAAGGAGATCACTTCATTCGTGATTGCCCCTTACCTCCACCTACACAACCCCAGTCAGTGACGATCCAAGGCTTTTGCCAAGATTGTGGAAAAGAGCATCTCTTACGAGATTGCCCAAAGAACCCCAATAATATGCCAAAAATCACGCCTATCAACGTTATTGGATTAGTGGTAAACTCCACAGGAAGTGTCACTTCCACTGCTCCGGTACAGGTAGTCACTAGAGCTCAAGCATTGCAGCAAAACCAAGGGGTAGACCAGGAAAAGAGCCCAACAGCTAGTGAAACTGAGAGCATAACCAAGAAAAGGACTAGAGCGTGGAAAGATAGTCGAGAAAGAATGAAAAGACAATGGGCTAAAAAGATGAGTGAACTTGAGGAAAGCATAAGAGAAACCAAAGCCAGGATAACTGAACTCACATCTCAGACTCCCTCTCACACTACCCCACCACCACCTTTCCCATCGCCATCCGACCAGTCACTTTCCAACCCGCCTCACCTAAACCCACCACCCCCAAGAGTAGGATCGTCCTAGCAGATCCCACTCCTGAGGACCTTAATATGATGCTTAAAGCATATCAGGCCAGAATCCAAGAAGGGCCAACCATAACCGATCATGAAAAATGCTACCCTAGAGCCGAGCTAGAGCTTGAACGAACTAAAATTTGTGCCAAAATGGTGGAATTGGCTCAGACCATGTTTGAAGCTAGTCGCCTCTTTAACATCTCTAGCTCAGCTAAGACGCAGTTACATTTTGATGGACTGCTAGAAAGAATAGAGAGGCTAATTGCACAATCAGAAAAGGAACCTGCCCCTCAAAGAAAGGAAAGGGCAGGAGAACGGATAAGCCAGCCTCTTCAGGAAGCCCATGTGCCTCCTCAAGAAGCTTATCTTTTCCCCCAAAAGGCAGATGAGCCTCCCTCGAAAGCTCACGTACCTCCACAGGTTGCCTATATTCCTTCTCAGGGAGCATATGAGCCTGTTCGGAAAAGTAATAGAATAAGTAATCCCCCCCAGGAAGCTTGTGCTCCAAACATCTATGAAAGCGAGGAAAGAGCCAATGATAGAATAAGCCCTCCTTCCCAGGTTGCTTATGTGCCTAATTCTACGGAGCCAGACACTTCTTCTTCTATGAATCGGTTTGCACCAGACTTCCTACGAGAAATTCAAGAAGATAAATGGGATAACGAAAGTGAAGCCGCCCCTCCCTTTGAACTGGTGGATGATGCACACGACCAATTCCCACAAGACATCCCATCTATTTACGGGGAACATGAGAGCATCCAATCTCAAGAAAGATTAGACTTCGAGTCTAATTCTTTACAGGAATTACCCCACTTCACGGGCCCATGGGAAGCCAAGTCCACGTGTATGAGAGCACCCACAGTCATGGTAAGAAACGAAGATTCAGTCATACCTAGGAACACAGAGGTAGTGAAGAACACTAACGTGCAGTGCAATCTCAAGTTAGAAGAGCTACTCAAGGTTAGACCTGAATCGTGGAAACATGTAACCAAACAAGTACCTGAGATAGCAAAATCTCGTTCCCAGGTAGGATCACATAGGACAGTGCCAGAGATACCCTTGGATAAGATAGGAGATATGTGTGAAGGTGAAGAAGGGAACACCTATCTTCCCATTACCTACCAAGAGTACACCACCAAGGCGATTTTGGACTCAGGTGCAGGAGTTGCAATCACCACCACTTCCCTATGGAAGCGCTGGGGCAAGCCAGCACTCAGGCCAATGAGAATGAAACTGCAGATGGCCGATGGTCACATAGAGAGACCCCTAGGATTGCTAGAAGGAATAACTCTCACCACTTGTGGTGTCGAGTTTGAACATACCTTTGCTATATGTGACTTTAGCAAAAATCATGCCTATGAGATGATTTTGGGACGACCATTCATGCGACAGTTGCAAGTGGTACAGGATTGGGGAACTAATTCCTTGTACCTGCAACACTTAGGTGTTACGACCAAAGTCAATCTCAAGGATTACTCTCATAGAGATGTCCCTCCTATCCAATGGAATCCCATCCATAGAGCCAAAGATGACACGGAATCTGTGCATTCCATAGGGTCTGGATCCTCATGGATGCATGAAGACACTCATTTATGGATGTGCAAGGTTGCAGTAGAAGAAGAGAAGAGAGAGAAAGCCAGAGAGGTAGGTGCAAAAGAAACACATAGATCAATTCAAGACCCAGCCTATGCACTTGTAATTTTTCCTGATGAGGAATTTGAACCCCATGGCTGGGCAGAAATCCTAGCAACAATGGACGTAGCCATCAATGAAGAACAATGGACACTTCACTGTGATGAGGATGGCTATGATATTTCAGTCTTCTCCATAGAGCCAATCATGGGAGAGGCAGTTCTAGAAGAATGCGAACCTAGCCCTGATGCCTTTGAGGATGCAAGTGACTCCGACCTAGAGTCAATCATCATGGACCCACCATTTGCATCAGATGAAGAATACTTCTATGAAGTAGAATTTCAACCCCAGAGGCATGGAGAACTCACAAACGATGTAAGATTAGCAACACATGTGAACCCGAAGGAAGAAGGAAAGAAATGAAAGAAGAGAGAAGTCTCACCAGAAGAGGAAGAATCTTTGTTTGAGGTCCCGGAAAATTTTAAGAAGTATGAGATAGACGACAGGAGAGTCATGATAAGAATGCCTAAACGAGAGGCACAAGTAGGAGAGGCCTATGATAACAAAGAAACCACCAAGAAAATAGCGGTAGCCCTAGAAGAAGGAGAGGAGAGATGCACGTACATAGGCCATGACCTAACAGAGGAAGAAGAGCATGCGTTAATTGCCTTGCTAAGAGAATACAGAGATGTATTTGCTTGGAGTTACAAGGATTTGAAAGGTGTTGACCCTGACATATGCTCACACACCATCCCCATGACTTCAGATGCTAAACCTTCTAAGCAAAAGCCCTATACATATAACGATAATTACGCTGCTAAGATCAAAGAAGAGATAGATAGGCTGGTCGAAGCTGGATTTATCTATGAAATTGAGCACACTGAGTGGGTATCCCCCATCGTGGTGGTGCCCAAGAAGAATGGCAAGTTGCGTGTATGCATTAACTTGAAGAAGGTCAATGCAGTCACAATCCGAGATAACTATCCACTTCCCATCACAGAACATCTCTTAGAAAGAGTAGCAGGCAAGGAAGTGTACAGCTTCCTCGATGGATTTTTGGGCTACAATCAAGTAGCCATAGCTCCAGAAGATCAGCATAAGACAGCTTTTGCCACTGAATGGGGTATATTTGCCTTTCGTGTAATGCCATTTGGGCTTACCAATGCACCAGCTACCTTCCAAAGGCTAATGTGCCATGTATTTAAAGAGTTCCTGAGGAAGAACTTAGAAGTCTATGTTGATGATCTTTGTGCTCATTCCAACATTAGACAAACCAATATTCCTGAACTCAGACAAATCTTTGACAAATGTAGAGAATATCAAGTCTGCCTGAACCCAAAAAAATGCGTTTTTATGGTCAGGCAAGGCAAGATCCTAGGGCACATAGTGTCAAAGAATGGCATATCTACTGACGAAGAGAAAGTGAGAGCCATAGCAGAGCTACCCAGGCCAAAGAATGTCAAGGAAGTACAAGCTTTCATGGGGCATTGTGGTTACTACCGCCGGTTCATTCACATGTACGCTGTCATTGCAAAGCCCATGTACGGACTTCTGACTAATTTTGAGTGGACTGATGAATGTGAGAACTCCTTCCAGGAGCTTAAACGAAGATTATGTTCAGCACCAATCTTGACCACACCAGATTGGAACAAGCCATTCCATGTTCACGTGGATGCATCCAATTATGCTATTGGATGTGTACTCGCACAACCTACGGGTGAAGGTAATATGGATCTTCCAATTGCCTATGCCAGTAGACAATTGAATGCAGCTGAACGAAATTATACCACTACAGAGAGAGAAGGCTTAGACATGGTATATGCAGTCAAGAAATTTAGACACTATTTGCTTGCAAATAAGTTTAAATTTTTTACTGATCACCAAGCATTGTTATATCTCGTGAACAAGCCATGCAATACAGGAAGATTAGTAAGATGGTTTCTCTTACTAATGGAATATGATTTCGAGGTTGTGGTGAGGAAAGGTAGGACTCATTTGAGAGCTGATCATCTTTCTAGGCTCACCTCCGGAGAAGCCCCACAAGGAGTGTCAGATGACCTTCCTGATGCTTACTTGTTTAACTTGGAAGTGGTACCACAGTGGGCTAAGCCATTAGTGCCAGTGTTGACGTACGGACCTAACCACCCAGTAATAGCCACACAGGATAGAGAGGTAGTAAAAGCCCAAAAGTATCACATCATGGCAGGAAGTATGTACAAGCACACAGATCAAGGGATCTTGGCTTGTTGTGTGGAAGAGGATGAGTATGTGAAGTGGTTGCAATTAGCACATGTAGGTGCATTAGAGCAACACTACTCAAAACAACGAACCCTACAGACACTAAGAAGACTCGGAGTACATTGGCCAACTATGGAAGCTGATGTCCAAAAGTTGTGCAAGGAATGCCCAATCTATCGCACTAAACCACTTGTGGAACATGCCACTCTTTATCAAGTGTCCATAGTGCCAGATTGGAGTGAACCACAAGTATCATTCCTGAGGACAAACACATTCCCTCCAGACATGACTCTGGCTAGGAAAAGGAGTTTAGAACAAGAAGCCCTGGATTACTCACTCATTGGTGATAATCTATACAAACGCGGTAAAGATGGTTACCTAAGACTATGTGTCCATGAAAGTGAATATCTTAAGATCTTGGAAACTGCTCACCAAGGTGTAGCAGGAGGACACTTTGGACCAGATCGGGTGATCAAGGCAGTACTATTTGCGGGCTTCTGGTGGCCTACCCTTGACATGGATGCACATACCTATGTGAAACGGTGTGATGTCTGTCAGAGAACTCAGTATCCTATACGAAAAGATGAGATGCCATTGAAACCTATGATGGGTGGACGTGCGTTCTCTAAGTGGGGAATAGACTTCATAGGTCCTATTAATCCCCCAGCTAAGGGTTCTCATGCAGAATACATCATTGTTGCGACAGACTATCTAACTAAGTGGGTAGAGGTAAAGGCTACGACAAAGAACGATGCTCAAACAACTGCTAAATTCTTGTTTGAGAATGTGTTCACAAGATATGGGCTACCTATAGAGCTTGTAAGTGATAGAGGCACTCACTTCTTAAATGAAGTTATTGAAAATTTGCTCCAAGAATTCTTGGTAATACATAAGAAGTCTGCCCCCTATCACCCTCAAGCTAATGGACAAGCCGAAAGCACCAACAAGATCTTATGCAATGTACTGACAAAATTAGTGAACACTAAACGCTCTGATTGGGACAAACAGCTACACCATGCTGTTTGGGCATACCGAGTCGCCTACAAAACGGTACTCCAAGCCACCCCCTTTCAGATGGTATTTGGCCAAAACGCGGTGCTACCTTTAGACTTTTTGATACCTACATTGAAAATAGCACAAGAGCACGAATGGACAGGTCATGAGCTCTCCTCTAGGATCTTTGACCTTGAACGATTAGGAGAAACAAGACTGAGAGCAGCTGCAGGAATCTATGCAGCTAAGAAGAGGCAGAAGGCATACTTTGATGCCCATGTGAAGGATAAAGGCTTGAAAGCAGGAGATCTAGTTTTAGTCTACACCCTGAAACAACACGCAAGGAAACTAGAAAAGAGAGGCTATGGACCCATGATCATCAATAGGATCTCGACAAGTGGTGCTGTGCAACTAGCCACATTAGAAGGCGATGTTCTCCCAAACTATATTAGCGGATGCAGAGTTAAGTTGTATCAGGAACCTCTCACAGAGGAAATGCTAAGTCAACTCAACATTGCTAAGAAACGCAAAGAGGAAGAAAAGCGAATTCGAGAAGAAGCTCAAGCAGAAGCCCTAGAGCGCATACGGAAAATGAAATTACGAAGGCAAGGTAGAGATCAGCCTAGAACAAATGACTATGCAGATCAAGGATATCATATGGCAAGGTGTGCAATCGCAGGAACAAGCTCACATAAGATAACTGATCGACGTCCTTTCATAACCGTAGATATAGGACAAGGAAAGAGTGCAAGGACTGTAAGAGCCTTGATTGACTCAGGCGCAGCCACTAGTGCTGTTAAATTGTCTTACTGTCAAGAGTTGCAGTTAACTGTCAATCCTGTGGAAGCATATCTCATAGGATTGGGAGGCGTGGAAACCCCTTGCATGGGCGAGGTGGAACTTCCCCTCTACATTTATGATGAGGCAATGACAGTTAAAGCGCTAGTATGCCAAGACGAGGACCTCACGGAACCCCTTGTCCTGGGTCAAGACTGGATTTATGACCAAGCAGTCAACTTAAACCTAAGAAGCGGACTTCTTCAGGTATGGGTGAATCAGACTAGAATTACAATGGAGTTAAATAATGGAGCACTCAAGGAACTAGGAAAGGCACAGACTCCTGGTCCCTCCAGGAGTGCACATGAAGCTGACCATGCTGTTCTTGTCCAAGGCTATGTGATGCAGAAGAATGAAGATCTCAAAAAAGGAGTTAGAACCACAACGGAACTCCCTTCTTTTCCAAAGGCCAGAGGGAGGCAGCAACCAAAGATGGATCAAAGGAAGAAGAAGCAGAGTACTACCTACGTCGGAGATCAAAAGTACCTGCGCAGCCAAATGTCTCAGCTAGTGAAACAAGTGTGGGTGCGGAAAGGCGAACACCCGGTTGCACTCAAGCCAACCACACGGGCAAGGCCTCTTATTAGTAACCAACAACACGACACTAATAAGAAGTCTTTCAGAAGTTCTTCTGCTAATGTGAAGTCTATTTGGGTGCCCAAGAAGTCGATGAAGGCTAGCCCACAATCAAGACAAATTTGGGTGCCTAAGGCTTGTTTGCGGGCTCAAATGGCTACACCAAGACCACACCCTATACAGTATGATCCATTCACTCGCACAGCTGGCATCCACTCCTTTTCAACACTCAGGAACACACTAAGGCCCATGAGCACGAACGAAATCACTTGTAAATGGATCCCTAAAAAGTCTCATTTTCAAGCCGACACGCCTATAAAACTCTCGAGAGTCTCTACGAAACCTAGAGCAAAACCCATCCACTGCATTTGGCAGCCAAAGACTTGTAACAAACCCCCGGACCCCATTTGTAAATCCATGTCAACCTACTAACCACATCACTATCACACTACATCACTCCACTTAGCTCTTAGGTCTACCGAACTCCCAACGACACACACACTCGCACCGAGCACTTACTAACCCATTATTCGCTCCCGACCCTCATGATTAATGTTGTAATGGGAACAACAACGGTTCTCTCTTGTCCTGTATAATGTTAACACATGATTGTATATTCTCACAGAGACAGGCAGCAAGAAGTAACATGGCCGATACGGTAGGAACCAGCTCCCAGGCAGGCACCAGCCCCCAAGTTGTGGACATTGAAAGCCTTCCGGTAGAGGAGGAATTAAAGGAACGACCAGCGGCATTAAGGGCATTACATGCCATCCCGATTCAGAATCCTCCACAAGGTCACACAATGCCGGTGGGCAAAACCTCACACTGGTTCAGTGATGTTGCGGGACCTCTAGGCGAAGGCACATACATGTGGGAATCTGAAGTAGAATTCAATGGACGGTGGGGCAGATACCACTTCTTTACCAGAGAGTTTGAAAAGCTACAGAATAACGAGGGACTGAAGCCAATATGGAAGAAGGCTGGGCTCTATGATTATTTCAAGTTCCAACTACCAAAGCCCGATTTTCTAAGGTGCTCATACCTGATTAGCACTCTCACTCCAAGCAAAGACAAAAAAGGATACAACTCCTTTGTGCTTCCCTCACTCACAAGGGGCAATGAGCTGAAGCGTTTCCGCTTGACTATCAATTTGGTCAGAGAAGCTCTTGATATGCACGGAATGCACATTCCTACGGAGAAGGAGACTATGGTCCCCGATAATATGAAGAACAGGAATCTGACAAAACTAAAGGACATGGTGGCGATGACTCCCACGATAGCCATTCATTTACGTATGGTCATGCAACACTTCGCATTCCCCGCACAAGACAGGTTCACAATGCCTCCCAAGAAGATCTGGTTTAGCCTCTACTTAGCGGATGCCTTTGATTTGACCATCAATATGCCCCACTGGGTTATTGATCAGATCCATATGGCTCATCAACGATGGTACAAGAAACAGAAATCTGTACTCTATGGATGTTGCGCGCTCACCAGAATCGTCTACAGATGTCTCGCCTATGATGTACCGGTGCAACGAGCCCTCATTTGGTCCAGAGCACAGGAGTTTCAATGCAGATTGTCAGCTGTCGGACCTCCCTCTAAGAAGATGAGAGGCACCGTACAGATGCCTTGTGCACAACCCCGCGGTGCAACCCTAACACCAGAAACAACTCCAAGGCTTCCTCGAAGAGTGCAACCATTTACTATCAGGTTACCCAGGCACAGCACAGATGGCCCTAACCTTGTGTTTCCACCAGTACCTACTGATCTAGAATTTCCTCACGGATTTACTTTGGAAGATCTAACGGATGAGGAAGTGGCTAGAATTATTGAAGCAGTTAATGCGGAAGTCGAGGCAGAGCAGGGTAGTGGACAACAAACGGCTACACAACAACCCCAGACAAGACAACCAGAAGTGGTAGAAGTGGAAGATGAAGAAGAAGGAGACCAAGAGGATGAACAAGAAGGATTTTCTGACGAAGAGGCGCATGACTATGAGCAAGAAGTTATACAGGAACTAGAGGGTGCCCCAGCATATACAAAGGAGTTGAAAAAACTCTATGATACCATCAACAGAGTCCAACAACAACATAAGTTATCCCTTGCTGCAGGAAAGGCTGTCATGCACCAAATCCTTGAGGAGGAAGGAGTTGACGAACAGTATTGGGCCACACTAGATATGATCTCTGATGCCCTAGGAGTACCTGAGGCAGTGCAGACGGCCCTGGCACAATCACGCAGAATGGAAAGAAGATACGGAAGACGTCCCCCACGAGCAGGGAAACAAATGAATGTATTAGGATCAGGACCACAAGGCACCCCCACAACCACGGGCACTGCACACACCGCTCACGACACCGAGGAAGCCCAGATATCAAGTGCACCTCCATCACCTCCCTTACCACCTTCGCCCCCCTCTCCACCACATTCACCTCCCATTACCAATGTAACAACCACCGTTACCGCCTCCGAGTCCACCACCATGACTGAAGCACAAACCGCCAATCAACCCACACACCCTCTCAACACCCCCCATGTATATACCTCCACTAACACTGTAACCCTAACAATAGCTTCTGACATCCCCATTCCCCCACTCACACTTTCGGGTAGTTCACATTCACAATTGCACACACCACTGTACACATTCACCACAATCACTGCACCCACAATTCCACTATTCACAATCACTCCCACTACTGCTTACACCACGGATTTTATGGACATATCACCTTCCACCGCACCTCTCCCTCCCCCCATACCACCACAATCTCCCATTCCCCCACCACCCACTTCACCATTTTCCAGCACTGCATTCACACTTCCCTTCCCCTTTCCCTTCCCCTCTGCACATCACACCCTCCCTGCATCCATCCCCATTAATAATGTATTCAATAATATGTATCAGTGCATGTCCCAGTTACAACAACACTATCAGCACCTCGATGCTCAGCATACAAGCTTGTTCAGGAGACATGAGGAGTTACAAGGAAGATTCACTGATTTAGAGAAAGAAAAGCATCAGTTACAACAGCAGTTTAGTGCATTGCAAGAACAACATGAGAAACTTGTGGCAAATCCACCGCAGCCTGATGCAGAAGAAAGACAACATATGGATGATTTGTTACACTTACAAATCACAGAGAACCTCAAGCTCCGCCGCAACATGGCTCTATTACGGAAGCATATGTCTGCAGCCCTAGAAGAAAATAGACGGCTTCAGACACAAAACGAAGAGAACTTGGAGTTAGCCATGGAAGGATCACCACAAGAAATTGACCCGGAGAGATTTAAGGCTATTCCCTCGGACAATATGCAGATCATATTGGAAACCCATGCGGATCTCCTTGAAGCCCATGCAGCCTTAGAGAAGGAAAGAGACGAACTACGAAGGCAATTGGCAGCTCAACCAACACCACCCAAAGAAGTCCCAACCACAGCTGACACAACTGACGAACTAGCAGCGCTCAAAGCACAACTTGACGAATTACAAAAGAAAGTGCTTGTATATGAACGACAACCCTCCCCCTTGGCAGAACCAGAACCTGAAGACCTAGTGCCAATCGAAGTAGAGGAAACTTTTGAGGACCCGTACGTTCCGATGCCAGCACCTGGAGGCAAGCAGACAGCAGAGAGCATGGACACCCTGGAAATAGAGGCTCCGGAATGGATGCAGAAATTGGAAAAAGTGGCCACAACACATGATGATAGGGTGGCAGTCCAGATAGCATCAATGTCACGCTTAGAAGAGGTGGTCATAAAATCGGACTATTTTAGGAACCTCTCTCATCACAGGTGGATCGGCACCTCCGACGACCTGTATGTTCCCTTTTGCGTCTTGATGGCGGACTATAATGCTGAAATCAAGCACCACACCTCACGGGAACCAACCTCTGCTACACAGTTTGCACCCGACGATATCCCAGAAAGTGCCAAGCAGGGGAATATTCGCCAACCAATTTGGAGGATTCGACTTCTTGAAACCTATCCGGAAATGAATCGCACCTGGAATAACATGCCCCTATATATCAAGTACAATCCCTGCTACTGTCCTGTTTTCAGAAGGAGGTCGTGGCCAAAATACACAAAGATGGTGCTGACAACCAAAGGCTGCGAGAAGTGGCTCAACTATGTCTACTTGGCGCCACCTAAAGGTCAACCTACCGTAGGCTACATGATATCGACAATTAGGCATTGGGGTGTCAGGTTCAAAAATGTACCAGATGTCATGACACAGATGTGTCTTAAAATTTTTGAACTCATGATAGTCACCTTCCGGACCTTCAAGAACGTTAAGGAGCCTCATCTCTCTGCGCTCGGATTCAATGAAGGCAATCAGGATCTGGTTTACGACATGAGCACAACGCCCTCCATTAATGTTGTCTATGCATGGCATGCCCGCATAAAGTACCTACCGGCCTGCTTCAAACAAACATTTGAAGAGATGTTTGTCACAGGGTTCTGGGAATATCACTCAGAGATCTTCATTCCCAGGCCCTCACATTTATTACAATTGTTTGCAGTAGAACAAGCTCTCCACTCAGAAAAGTTACGAATGCCACATCCAGAGGTTCCCGGGCCGGTAGATTGGGATGCTCTACTCACAGACTTGGCCAAAGGATTGAGGATTGCCGAACATCACTTAGCGCAAGACGTTGTCGAATACTACATCCAACGACCCTCCCAACAAGGGTCTGTCAGGGACGACAGACGCGAGAGAGGGGGGAGTGTTAGCAGCAGACAAGGGAGTCAACGACGATTTGGCAAGTAGGCCAATAATTTTCTTCATGAAGAAGCAAGTACGAGCATTCATGCAGATCTAGCACTAAGGCAACCTTTATTTTTTCAACACCCTTACACCAATTAAAAGTCATTCTCATCACTAACAACCCCTGTAAATACCATTTCATATTTTTGTAGCTCCATTTTGTGCAAGCCAAGGAGTCCTTGAGCTTGAGGAGCCTTAGAAGTACCTACATATCAATTTTCGTATTTTTTAGACTCCCTTTAAGCCCTCAAATTGGCCCTGGAACCTAATTTTTAACTAGGCCGGACACTAGGTCTGGACAGGGCCAAAGCTAGTCAAAAACTATAAAAGGAGCTAGAGAGCTCATTTTTGAGGTTAGATTGTAATTGAAACCAACTTGTAAGAGCTTCTTGAAAGTAATCTAAGAACTCCATTGCTCCTCACTCTTTGTCTTGCTGTGTGTGCGCGTGTGTGTGTATGTGTGTGCATGTTTGTGTGCTTCTCACTCACGCACTTGTGCTTCCACTTGCTCGAGGTCTTCATACCATCCTCACGTCTTCCCGGATTGACATTAAAGGAGGTGCTACTCATCACTGAGCTACAGAGCATATTGGCCAAGTAGATGGCTGTGGATACAACCTCTACCCATAAATAATTAGGTAATTTTTTCTCATTTAACATAGACCTAGATGCTTCAACAATTAATCTGTTCCTTCTCTTTGCCACTCCATTCAATTTAGGAGTATACCTGGTTGTTACTTCCCTCTTTATGCCTTTGTCTTGTAGAAATAGATCAAACTCATGTGAAAAGTACTCACCACCTCCATTAGACCTGATTCTCTTCAAGCTCCTTCCTGTTTGGTTTTCAGCTATTGCCAAATACTTCTTGAAACATGTAAATACCTCATCCTTATGCTTCATGAAATAGAGGATTGTCCACCTACTGTAATCATCAATAAATGAGACATAGTACCTTGAGCCTGAAATGGATGGATCTTTGCTATGACCCCACACATCAGTGTGTACAAGCTCCAAATAGTCTTCATGGATGTATCCTTTCAAGTTGAATGGTTTCCTATGAGCTTTTCCAAATTGGCAAGCTCCACATTTGTATATCATGTGTTGCTTGGTCACATTGGGAATGCCAAGCACACTTTGATCCCTACAAATTTGCTTCAAAGAGCTCTCTCCTATGTGCCCTAGCCATTTGTGCCATATGTCCAACTCAGATAAGGTTTGATCTCTATAACTGAATAGTGCTATGTTCCTTGTGTCTTCAATTTCAAAAGTAAACAATCTACCTAACTTCTCAACTTTGGCAATCCTCTTGAAGCCTTGTTGGGGGTCTTCCACATATGCTCCATGCTTAGTGAATCTGACCTTTAGACCTTTCTCTACAATCTGGCCAACACTAATTAAGTTTTTGGTTATAGTAGGTACATACAAAGTTTGGCTCAAAAGGTTCAATACTACCATGAGATGTTTTGACATTTCCAACTTGCTTGACTTAGTGTTTAGTGTCATCATCTGTTTGTACTTCATGCTTCCCCTTGGGTTCTTCAAGCTCACATAATAGAGCTATATTTCTTGCCACATGATTGGAACAACCCGAGTCAATGTAGAAAAGATGCTCATCATCTTTAGCTTGCTTGGATGTCATGTTCATGATGAGTAGAGAGTCTTCTGGATCTTCAATATAGTTGTTGAAGTCCCTTCTTCCGTTGAAGCCTTGATTGTAGTTATGATTGTAGTTATGATTGTAGTTGCCTCCACCATTGTTGTACTTGCCTCTAGATTGTCCATAGCTTCCTCTAGGGAAGCCTCTTCCCCTTTGGTTCCTTGTAGTTTTGTAGCATTCTTCTATAGTGTGATTGTTGAGACCACATATGTTGCATGGTGAATTGTTGTAGGGTCTCCCCCTACATTGTTTTCCTCCTCTGCCCCTTTCTCTAGCACCTCTTCCTCTTCTTGCATAATTAGCTTGAGAGGTACTAGCCTCTTCATCCTGTTTCTTACTTTTACCTTTATCCTTAGCTTTATTCTTATATGTATGAAGGGAAGAATATTGGTTACCTCTTGAGCTGTCACCGTTTCTGTTGAGCTTTGTCTCATTGGTGAAGAGCATCAAGGTATTGAGGTCAGGTATTTGCATATCCATGTAGAGATCCATTGTTGTGGTGAAGGACTCCCACTTGCCATCAACCTTAATTCCATTGATGAACTGCCTCACTATGTGCTCTTCCTCTATCTCTTCTCCAATGCTTGCAAGCTGGTTTGCTACATCTTTCATTTTGGTTACATAATCAACCACTCCTTGCTTTGGTTGTTTCTTGAGGGTTGTGAATTCCATCCACAATTGTTTCTTCCTAGCTCTTGTGTTTGAGGAGAAGTATGATGAAAGCACTTCCCAAGTCTCTTGGGAGGTCTTGCAATTTCTAACATGTGGTGACAAGAAATGAGAGATTAACTTTAGTAGATATGACCTGGCAAGAGCATCCTTTGCACACCATGTGGTTAGCCTTTCTTGCTCTTCCCTTGTTGGTTGATGCTTGCTCCTAAAAATTGGCATGTCTTCATCTCCTGAGATGTATCCATATAGGCTTCTCCCTTGCAGGTATGCTTGCATTCTTAGGGACCATGCTGAGTAGTTGTTCCTATCCAACTTGTCAATGAAGGATGTAAATCCATCTCACATCTTGATGGTGCTTGCTCTAATACCACTGTTGGAGGAGATGGTGGATACTCACAAGAGATGAGTTGGTGTAGCTAAAACCTACTTCACACCTGCTACAAGTGATGGCTAAAGAGTGTTGTGGGCCTCTTTAGCTAGCTAATAAGCATAAATAATCACATATGTTGCTTGGAAGATGATGCACTAATGATAGAATAAAAAAAGATAGATAGGCATCTAATTCAAGGTCCAAAACTTGCTATTTTGGTTGATACACCTACTCAAAGTTTTGAACCATTCTCTTAGTACAACGGTAATTGATAAAATTCCTTTTGGGGAACTTTAATTAGCTTAACAAGATAATCATGAGTGATATCATAAAAAATGATGGACTATATGCAGAGAAATATGTTTAGCAAATCAATCACGCATCCCGACATTTACTGCCCTTGACAGTCACAGACCTGTGAGCAGAGATTGATTAATATCTGATGATCGCGAGAAGCATTATGAATGAAACTTGGTAGGGTTAGAATAGAAAGTATGCTGAGGCTATCATTCTTTGAATCACAAGAAATGATCCACTATACAGTGAGAACAAGCTTTGACAAGTTCACTGTTCTGATGGAGTATGACAAAGATATGAGAGTAAGAAATAATGATCATGTACAATGTCATTTGCAATAAATCATTGCTCAAAGAGTGAGGAAAGAGTGAGCTATGAGGTGAGCTCCTCTTCTCAATGAAAATACATGAATATGATCTCTGAACCTTGAGATGCACGTGGTCCTTCCATATCCTCTTTATAGTTTTTGTTGGAGCCAAAGATTTGAATTCAAATTCAAATCTCTACCTAAAAGTGAATCCTAAAGTATAGGATTGATTCTCTCTTGACTCAACTACCAAATGATACGAGATTATATCCTTCCTAACTCCTCGTGGTTTTATTCCACTTTTACAAATGTAATTGTGAAGCAAAGTTACAAGGGGTTGTACATATGAGACCTTCCAAGTGTTATGTCAATACATCAAGTATGTAGGCTTGGGCTTAATTGCACCAACATTGACCACATGTTGTGTCGAGGTCGAACATAAAATTGAAATTTGTGGATCTCGCAAGGCAAGTAATTATGAATGCCTCTTAGGATATCTATTCCTAAGATAATAGAAAGTTGTTCAAGATTGGGGAGGTAATGCAATATACATTCAACATAATGGCACAAATACCAAGATAATTTGTAGATCGATGCTTATAGAGATGTGTCATCTCTCCAATGGTGAGAAATCCATGATGATGAGGACAAGATATATGTAAAGAATACAAGTTTGAGTTAGCAATCCTAGATGCATGAAGACACAAGTCTTTGGTTGTGTCAAGTAGGAAGACAAGAACCAAGTCAAGCATCAGACATATTAGTTGTTGATCTGAATTACATTCTAGTGTCTAATCTACAAGAGGATAAATTTGATCCTTTTGGTTGGTTCACATTCTAAGTGCAAACAACCTTGCTGTCAATGAGTTGATACTCACACATCATTGTGATGAGGAAGGATATGACTTAGATCTTTGCATGATGAGTGTTGTTGAAGATACAATAGTGGAGCTAATATGTCCATGCAAAACAATACTTACCTACAAAGTGATGTAGGATAAGAAATTTGTGACGATTTGGTATGGAAGGGCCCTATTCGGATGAAGAGGAATACATTAATGCTATGGGGATCCTCCTTGATATTTGTAAGATGGATGAGCCTACACATTTTATAACCAAGTCCATGAAAAAGAGATTGAGACTGAAGGAGCTAGTGTTCCTAGTACTAGGTCAAACAAAACATCTAACTTTGAAGTTCTTAAGAAGTTCTAGAAGTATTAAAATGAGGAATGTAAAATTGTTGCTTTGATGCGCAAGAAAGAAAAGAAAATGGGAAAGAGTTATGACAATAAAGAAGACACAAAGAAAGTGGTCATAAAAAATGAGGAAAATGAAGAAAGATGCTCTCACATTGCAAATTACTTGTCTACTTTAGAGGAAGCATATCTCATACACCTACTTACAAGATTATCGGGATACCTTTGCTTGGACGTATAAGGACTTAAAGGTAGTAGATCCAAAAATTTGTGCACATCAAATACCTATGACATCGGCTTCCATACCAACTAAGTAAAGGGCCATTGGGGTTGACTAATGCCCCTACCACATTCCAAAGGCTTATATCTTCAAGGAATTTCTTCAAAAATGCCTCGATGAATACTGAGATGACTTGTGTGTGTATTTGGATGAAAGAACGGAATATGTTCCAAATCTCAAGAGGATTTTTTTGATAAATACCACTTTTATAACGAATGCTTAAATCCTATGTGTTTTTATGGTCTAACAAGGAAAATCCTTGGGCACATAGTCTCCAAGAATGGCATATCTATAGATGAAGAAAAAGCAAGAGCAATTGTAGACCTATCTAGACCATAGAATGCAGCATTGTAGACCTATCTAGACCATAGAATGCCAAAGAAGTTCAATATTTTATGGGACATTGTGGTTACTATAGAAGGTTTACATACATATATGCTATAATTCCTAAGCTGATGTATGTGCTACTAAAGAACTTTGAGTGGATGGAAAAGTATGAAATCTCTTTCCAAGAGTTCAAAAGATGTCTCATGAAAACACCTATACTTAGAACTTTGGATTGGAACAAACCATTCCACATCCAAGTAGATGCGTCTAATTTTGCAATTCGTTGCATCTTATCACAACCTACTTATGAGGGAAACATGGAATTCCCCATAGAATATGCAAGTAGAGAACTTATCCCTATTGAGAGAAATTACATGACTATCAAATGAGAAGGAATAGGCATGGCCTATGTAGTAAATAAGTTTTAACACTATTTACTAGCACATAAGCTCAAGATCTTTGCCAATCATCAAGCTTTGCTCTAATTGTCAATAAGCCTTGTGCTACAGGTAGGTTAGGAAGATGGTTCCTTCTAGTTATGGATTATGATTTTGAGGTAGTAAGAAAAAGGGTAGTACACATATGAAAGTTGACCTTGTGTCAAGAATCAAAAGTATAGATCCTAAAAGAGCAATCACTGATAAATTATCTATCACCTATCTGTTCAATGTTTAAATGATACCAAAAGAGGCAATAGTACCTATCTTATCCTTTAGGTTGGTCCACCCATATGTGCAGTTCACTAAAGAAGAGATAGAAAATGCAAGGAACTTGCACATCAATGCAGGTTGCATATATCACTTAGATTCCAAAAGAGTAATTTCCTGTTACATGCCAAAAAATGATCATGTAACACTAGTAGACAAGACTCATGTGGATGCTTTTGGTAGGAAACTTGGAAAACCAAGGAATTTGCAAAACATGCAAAGAAATAACATCTATTGGCTACACATGGAACAAAAAGTACATGACTATGTCAACGCTTGTTCCACCTACCAATCCCTTCCCACCACTGAGCACACACTACCTTGTACTATGGATTTGCATATCCATGATGTAGCAAGAACATAGTAGAATTTTTGAACTATGAAACTTATCCTACCAATATGACCATGCCCAAACAAAGAGCTCTACAAGAAGAAACTGGAGACTATGGTCTTATATGCAATATGTTATACAAGCAAGGTAAGGATAATTTCCTAGACCTTTGTGTACATAAAGATGATTATCTACAACTATTAAGAGCCCCACATGCCTATGTTGCATGTGGAAATTTCTCTATAGACCAGAGAGTTGAAAAGATCCTATTTTTTGGTCTATGGTGGCCCACCTTACATATGGATGCTCAAGAATTTGTGAATTAGTGTGAGACTTGCCAAAGATCAAAATACCCATTTAATTGAAATCAAATTCCTTTATGATTGATGATGGTGGGATATGCACTTGCCCAATGGGAGATCCACTTTATTGGTTCCATTAGTCCACCTGCCAAAATATCTAATACTAATCACATCATAGTAGTGATTCATTATCTCACCACATGGGCAAGCTACAACTAAGGCTGATGCTCAAACCACTACAAAATTTTTATTTGAGCAAATTTTTATGCACTTTGGATTCCCATTGAGAAAATGAGTGATCGAGTTATTAACTTAATCAATGAAGTCATAGAGGTTCTATTAAAAGAATATTTGGTCATTCATAAAAAATTAGCTCCATACCATCTATAAGAAAATGGTCAAGTTAAGAGTTTCAACAAGGTGCTATGCACAGTGTTAACAAAATTAGTAAAGTTGAGACACTCACATTGGGATAAGCAATTGCACCATGTAGTTTGGGCTTGTCGTGTTGCATACAAGATCACTTTAGGAGCTAGTAGTTTTAATTTGGTATATGGATAACATGTACTCTTTCCTATCGACTTCCTAGTATTGTCTCTCAAATGAGCCAATCGTGAATGGAATGGTCATGAGTTATCTGCTTTGGTGGATAAGCACGATGCAATTCAAGAGATGCACCTCAAGGTTGGTGACCCTCACTCATAAGCACACACATTCTACAAGAGAAGTGGCATCATGCTCTTCTAGATAGATTAGCCTAATTGAAGTACATGTTTTGAATAAAGAAAATGGTTGTCTTCTTTAGAATATTCCATGCTTTGGATAGTCAAGAAATCCTCTCCAATGGTATTTGGTGATGCTGATGTTTTTTTTGTACCAACTTCTCAAGACCATCTACACCTAGCCATTCATTTTCAGATGCACATTTTGACTATGCTGATTCATTAAAAGATTATTAGAAATTAGTTCTCATGGTCTATACCTTCCAACCTACTGCAACCAATAGGGAGGGGAAGCCATATTTCATCAGGATTAATATGTCTTATCTTTTGTATCAAATGCCTCTTAAGGACAAAACAAAAAGAAAAGAAAAGAGAAAGCAAAAAGCAATTCTCGTCCCAATAAACTAGCATCCTCTTGATCAGATAACCCTTGAGCACATCACTCAAGACCCACATATTTTGCATATTTTTTGATAAGTGCATGCAATTTTTCATTCATAGGGCCACACTACAAGGCCATGCATCAAGCACTATTGCCTGATACCCATGCACTTTACTAAATAGTCTCCTTATAATGATTTCCATAATCTATCTCTAGTAATTTTTTCTTTTATTCTTGAGTCCTGGAAGTAGATTTATTTTCTTTTTATTTAACGCAACACACACAAGCCTTGAATCCCAATCCAAATTATTTTTATTATTTTTATCCATCTTTCACGTTTTTTTAGGGTCACCAATCACTCATGCACACATTCATTTTATAATCTTTTATTTTTTTTAGCACATCATTTATTTTCCATCTTGAGGGTATGCATAAGAGATATTCAAAAATAAAAATTGTCTTAAAAAAGCTACAATCTACATGTTTAAGAGATTTTTTAGGTGCCAACTATGGCACTACAAAGCCAATATTCAACACCTTACATATGCACATCAACACCCATGCTCATTTGAGATGCCACAAAGACAACTATGTTGAACGACAAAAAGCAAAGAAGGGGTACTATTAGAAAAAGCTCAAAAGTTAGCTTAAAAATCACCAAGCCAAAGCCGTCCAAGCTCAATCAAAAGACTAAGAATCTAGTAAAAATGGAGCACAAGCATGTAAGTAAAGGAAGAAGGAGTCTACTCATTTCTCGCATCTAAAATCCCTCCTCAGATTAGGTTCTTTCCACTTTTTCCCCAAAATATATATAAAATGCCTATTTTTGGAATAAATTTCTTTTAAGAAGTAACAAGGCTGCAATCTAAAAATAAAGGAGTATTCAAGCTTTAGAGGGCATGACCACAATAGCCACACTGAATTTTTTGTTTTTGAGACATCGTTTTTTACCTCCAAATAGCCTCTTGATACTATTTATAAACTAGGCTAGACACTACAGTGTAGATCGAGCTCTTAAAAATTCTATACAATTCAAAGAGCTCTCGTTTTTCAGGGTTACTTAGTTATAGTTGACAATGCTTTTAAGCATTGTATCTAGGACTTTACAATATACTAATCCTCTTGGATGATCATCCTCTTGCCTACTCATGAGTTTATGTGAGTACATGTATGTGTGCACCGATGTACATGCTTGCCTTGCTCTTGATGTAGGTGTGTGCTTCTATTGCAGGTCTTCATACCTATTGATTGATTGCTCCATGGATATGATATTCTTCTTCATTCTGTGTGCTCTTGGTCTACAAAAATATGGCATTACATGTATGATGACTCAATTTGATGTCTAGGGTAGTGTAGAAGTCATGTATATATAGGCCAACGGAGAGGTATGGCCTTTCGCGAATGGCAAAGCATGGGTGACACAACATGGTCAGCCATCACCTGTGTGATCCTCATATGCCACTTATGTGAGTTCAACCAACCTAACAAATATGAGTGATTTTTTATTCTGGTAGGGAATATTCCATGGAATATTCCCTTTATTGTCATCATTGAGGGCTACTCACCGCTACCATGAACCCCACAATTGGGGACCTTGGTAACAACCTTTCCTTACAACACCTTAGATTTTCCAATTGAACCTTCATCCAACATGCAAGTTGGGATTCCCATCAATTGAGTAATACAAGATGGGGTTCTCCTCAAAGTGGGGGCTTTACAAAATGTGCAATACAACATACAATCATAAGGGGTAGACATTGGTCATATACTAAAATGAACTAAGTTGGAACTTCGAGAGTTTGTAGTTAGTACCATCTAACTTTCCCTTAGTGAAAGTAGCTAGATGAGTACACAATGTTTGTAGTCCAATATCAATTACATTAGAGGAGAAACATCCAATAGTGGTGCTTTTGTTATTCCTTAACCCTGAACTATTCACAAAAGACATTTCTCTCTATTAAAACTTATTATAATTTAACTACTCTACATACATGCCTCCTTTTTTAGACCTCAAAGCTATCAATTCTCCAATATCATGTAAGAATTTCTCACATAGGAGCTAGACGAAGATAGAGAAAGACACCAAACTATAGAAGGATATTGAGCTTAGTAGAGGAATGAACAAAAGGGACTAGAGCGACAAACCAAAACTATATTTATAATTTCTAAAGCAAGTATAGTATAGTAATGGAGTCTTGCAATCATGCACTCCAACATAAGGATTTTATATGGTAACATAGGCGCACCATTTCACAAAGTATGTAACTATTAAGCAATGTACTTGTTAGACATTGGTCTACAGAGACCATTCTATGTGTGTGTAGGACCTTGGCTAAGTAGCCCTCGTTCCACACACACATAGAATGGTCTCTGTAGACCAATGTCTGATTTTTCTTTTGGATTGTGCGCGGAAACCTGCTGGAATTTCATAGAAGAATTCTCTTCTTCAACACGTTATTCCGTGTCTTCTCACGCTGTTCGCGTGGTTAGAGGGAGCGCCCACTTTGGCCGACGTTGGAGAGAAGGGCTCAGCAGAAGTATATATGCTATTTTTTTGATTCATCAGTGCATGTGGGATGAGTAGCTGCACGCGCGTCCACAGAGAAGGGGAAAGCGAATTTCTTTTGTGAAGAACTATATTTTTTTCAGATTTTGAGTTATCAAAACCTCACCAAAATAGCTAAATTGGTCATAACTTGGGCAAATCATATCCAAATTTGGAGTTCTTGGGATTGTTAGAAATCTCTCAGAGAGATCTTTCCAGGGAGCTATAAGCCATACTTTGGGTCCAGTTATCACCTGCAATAGAGGCTGGAAGTGGATTGTTCTTCATCGAGCATCATCAAACGAAGCATTTTTTGAAGGCATATGCAATCCATGAACCAAAGGGAGTGAATAGTCTACCCGTAGCTCTTCAATTGGATGCTTCGAGAATATCAAAGGAAATCTGAGATAAGTGTTTAGTCAATATTTGATTGATTAATGTGTTGATTGTGCATATTAGAAATTTTTGCATTACGCATAGGATCTCGTAAGTAGAGATGTATGTTCGGTGCTTGAGTTTTTCTTACAGGTGGTAAGTATCGGCAGGTATCAACAAAAGAAATATTTTGATTGAGGGCCTATAGCGCCCAACATCATATTTGGAAAAGTTTTCAATTGCAGGTGTTCGTCGAGAAGATAAAAAGAATAGATGTGCATGCCGACACATGATTTATGCTTGATGTTTTTTATTTTCTTCGAAATTATTTGGGATTTCAAAGTGACGCCAGTAGGCTGCCGAAATTTCTAAAAAAATTAGCATGCATGTGCATTGCAGTTTAAAGAAATATATTAAAGTTTCTTTCTTTTGTCTTTTCCTGTTTAGCAAAGGCTTTGACTGGTTCTTTTTCCGCTTCCAAGTAGTATTTACATTTGTTTAGTTTTTTTTTTTTTTTTTTTTAAAGAAAAACCAAAAGAAAAAAGTTTCTTGCCTAGCATGGAACCAAACCTTCATCACCTATTAGGACAGAATCCATTATGCCTGAACCTCCAGTTGATCCAATTCAAGCTATGACAATAGAATTTCATCCTTAGAAAGTTCTCTTCATGATATCTTGGAACACGTGCGTGGTTCTAAAAAGGAAGAAGAGCCGCTTGATTTTGATTTGCCAGAGATGGAGGTAGATGCTCCAGATGAGCATCAAACTTCAAAAGTCCTTAAAGATAGCGTCTTAGTTAGAGAAGCCAGATGGCAGCTTAAGGATCTTAAGCCGTCAAGATATCATGGCTCAACTAGCGCTAGGACTGCTGACGCGGTTGAGTAGTGGCTCAGCAAGTGGGAACAGTGTTTCCACTTGTGTCATATCACTGATGATAGGCACAAGATTTAGCAGGCCACTTATAATCTTATGGATGTCGCACATAGGTGGTGGCGAAAGATAGAGCAGGATAAGAAGGAGCCCACGACATGGGATCAATTCAAAATCCTATTTTATAACAATTTTGTACCACCTGATGAGAGGTCTAGAGCACTAGACACCTGGTTCTTCATCAGTCAGAAGAATCAATCAGTTCAAGAATACACAAATAGGTATAGAGAGGTACTTCTTAAAGTACTTGATACCATTCCACAGTTTCTCCAAGTCCACAAGTTTGTCTTGGGACTTAGAAAAACTATTCGACCTTTAGTGAGGAAGGAGCGGTGTCAGTCTTTAGCACAGGCCATAGAGATGGCCTTGGTTTATGAGGACGGCCACAGGAGCACAGGTTCCCAGGGCCAGAGATCCCCATGGACTAGGGTTAGCCGACCTTTCCATACTTCGACTCCTGGTTCAGTCAGTGCACAGCCTTCTAGGGAGGCTAAGCAGGTGCACATGATCTAGACAGTCTCTAGAGGAAAGAGAAAAGTGTCTGCTCTGGCTGAGAGGGCATATAACCGATCTATTCTTACCCCTCAGCAGAAAGAGAAGGCTATGAAAGAAGGTTTGTGCTATGGTTGCTTAGGGCAGCACTTGTATAAGGATTGTCCTAAAAAGAAAAAGATAGCAGCCACCATAGTCATAAATGTGACTCAGGCAGGGGGTGGGAGTGAGGATGAATTTGGGGATTCCCCATCTCCATTATCATCTCCCATAGTGGCCATGACGATCACTAAAAAGGTTCCGACTGTGCCAGATGTTATGCTTTCACCAGTGGCACAGAAAGGATACCGGTTCCCAGATACTGAGCTTATTGTTATGAGAGGAGTCGTGGCAGGACAGCTTGTCAAGGTACTCTTTGACACAGGTTTGACCCATAATGTTATTAGTTCCCGTTTAGTCAAGAGATTATGCTTAGATACGGTACAGTCAGATTATACTTATACCGTAGAGCTAGTCGACGGGAAGGGAATTGAGACTTGGGATAGACGAGTAGTTGATCTTCCTATTCAGATCCAGTCCTATGAGGACAGATTGGATTTTGAGATAGCAAGATTAGCTCGTTTTGACATAGTTCTTAGTAAGAAGTGCCATGCGAGGAAGAAACCAGTCATTGATTTTGCTTCGCATGTGTATCAGTTTGAGCATGAGGGAAGGAGATTACTGATCCGTGGAGAACCAGATCTCCAAGAGACGCAATTGGTGACTGCTACCAAGTTGCTCAAAATTGATTGTAAGTATATCTATTTTCTTTATTTCATGGATTTGGCATATGTTGAGATGGATTCATGCAGTCATGGAGACTCAAGTTGGAATGCTCCAACACTTTCAGCTAAAGTGAGAGCAGAATTCCAAGAGTTGTTTTTTTAAAGGAATTACCATCAAGTTTGCCTCCTTGCAGGAATATTGAGCATAGAATCGAATTGGTACCAGGAGCGAGTCAGACCGCTCGGCCACCATTTTGAATGAGTTTGCAGGAGGAAAATGAAGTCCGCAAGGTCGTGGATGAGTATCTTCAAAAAGGGTTGATTAGACCCAGCTATTCACCCTTTGCCGTACCAGTTCTTCTTGTGAAGAAGAAGGATGGATCTTATAGGATGTGTGTTGATTATCGAGCACTCAATAAGATCACTATTAGACACAGATATCCTATGCCCCAGATTGATGATCTTTTGGATGCTCTAGGTGGAGCCATTGTATTTAGTAAAATAGATTTAAAGAGTGGCTATCATCAGATTAGAGTAAAAGATCATGATGTACATAAGACAACTTTCAGGACTCGTTTTGGTCATTATGAGTATTTGGTCATGCCTTTTGGTTTGACAAATGCTCCAGCTACATTTATGATGTTAATGAATGATATCTTAAGACCTTTCATAGGAAAGTGTGTTGTTGATTTTGTGGATGATTTGCTAGTGTATATTAGAACTGTGCATGAGCATGAAAATCATTTAAGGTTTGTGTTGAATATTTTAAAAGAAAATAAGCTGTATGTAAATCCGGAGAAGACACAGTTGTTTCTTCCGAGAATAGACTATCTAGGGCATGTGATTTCAGCCGATGGGGTTCAGATGGATCCCAAGAAGGTTTCAGTTATTTTATCATGGCCTGCTCCTCAGGATGAGGGGCAATTACGGTCATTTTTAGGACTTTCCGATTTTTATCGGAAATTCATCTCTTCATATTCGTCGATAGCAGCACCTATGACGAACTTGCTTCAAGGCAAAATTCCATTTGCATGGAAGCAAGAGCAGCAAGAGAGTTTTGATACTCTGAAACAAGTTGTTTCAGAGGCTCCTATACTCAAAGTGGTGGATCCTCAGAAACCATTTGAGTTAGAGACGGATGCTAGCAGCATAGCCATAGGTGCAGTTTTAAGTCAAGATGGCAGGCCAATAGCTTTTGAAAGTAAGAAGTTAAGTAGTGCACAACGCAATTGGCCGGTGCATGAACAAGAATTGTATGTAGTGGTGCATGCACTTTAATCTTTATGGTGCAGACTTTAAGGTATTCACAGATCATCATACACTCAAGTATTTTTGTAGTCAGCCAGATCTTCGAGGCCAACAGACTTGTTGGGCTGAGCTCATGCAGGAATTTCACATGGAAATCTTGTATAGAAGAGGCAAAGAAAATATAGTAGCTGATACATTATCTCGTATAATGTATCAAATGAGCTTTACAGCTTTAGAAAGCTCATTGCTTCAAGAAATTAAGGAAGCACAGGTGGAAGATCCACATTTGTTACAGATAGTTAGAGCCATTAGTGATGACTCTATTTTAGGAGACAAGACAGTTCCAGCTGTTTCTTATTCTACTAAAGCAAACAATTCCATTCCATATTCTAATTTCTCACAGGAGAACGGAATAGTGAAGCGGAAAGGAAAGGTTTGTGTGCCAGATTCCTGGGATTTGAGAAAGAAAGTCATGCATGATAACCATGATGTTCCCTGCACAGGACATCGTGGTGTTGACAAGACAATACAGCTTGTTAGAAGAACATTTTGGTGGCCTATATTAGCTAGAGATATCCATACTTATGTTCAACAATGCTTTATGTGTCAAGTCAACAAAGCAAAAAGGGTAAAGACACCAGGTCTTTTACATCCATTACAAGTTCCACATCATAATTGGGATAGTATATCCATGGACTTCATAGTGGGGTTACCGCGGACCCAAAGGAAGCGGGATACAATCCTAGTTGTGGTAGATAGACTGAGCAAGATGGCTCATTTCATACCTATGCAGGAGACGATAGAAGCTCCACAGATAGCGGAGTTGTTTATCCAGAGTGTCTTCAGATTGCATGGGTTACCTACATCCATAGTCTCAGATAGGGATGTCAGATTTACAGGACATTTCTAGAAGTTTGTATTTGACAAACTGAAAGTGTCACTAAATATGAGTAGTGGTGATCATCAACAAACAGATGGTCAGACCGAGAGGGTCAACCAAAATCTAGAGGATATGTTGAGGGCATATGTGTCTAAGAGACAGACAGATTGGGATAGTTATTTGCCATTAGTAGAGTTTGCTTATAACAATCGGCCTCACAAGGTGACTAGGATGTCTCCTTTCGAGATGAACTATGGCATGAATTCCATTGCTCCCAGTACCATAGGAATGCCTCGGAAATGTCCTAGTGCTTCCGAGTTCTTAGCGAATCTCCAAGCAAACCTAGAAATAGCTAAAGCCAAGATGCAGCAAGCAGCTGATAGAGCTAAAGAGTATGCTGATAGGAAAAGATCTCCTATATCCTTTGAGAAAGGAGACCGAGTCTTCCTTCAGGTACCAGCTAGATCTACTTCATTGTCCACAGGGAAGTGTAGTAAACTATCACCAAGGTATTGTGGACCTTGGAAGATAGTAAAGAAGTTGAGTGATGTTGCATACCGATTAGAGCTTCCTCCAGATTGCACAGTCCATCCAGTGTTTCATGTCAGTAAACTAAGAAAGTATATATCTAGGGAGGATAATCTAATAGAGGGTATTGTTTCTTTGCAGGAAACCGATAGATCAGATCATTCTCCAGACAGAATACTAGATAGGAGACAGAAACGGTTGAGGAATCGTGTCATCCAAGAGTATCTAGTAGCCTGGAGAGGATTACCACTTACTGACTCTACTTGGAAATCAGGAGCTCTGGTTTGCAAGTACTTTCCCTCATTGATCATTGAGGACAATGATCTTTAGAAGGGGGAGAGAGTGTCAGACATTGGTCTACAGAGACCATTCTATGTGTGTGTGGGACGAGGGCTAGTTAGCCAAGGTCCTAAGCTCGGGGGTATATCCTAAGGTATTTGATGATTAGTGGGGATGAGTGTTGCATGCTGGCCACATGGTGATGCTAGAACATTCCAGATCACTGCTATTTTAGATACAAGAGGATATAAATGGATGGGAGGAGAGTGGTACACACATCATTCACATGTTTCTTGAGGAAAGCCTCACAGTACTAAGGACTATGAAAACTAAATCTTTTGGACTACATTGGTCTCAAGTTCATCTCCCATTTTTATTTTCATTGTCCATATGTTCCTACACCATAATTTGGTATGATTAGATTCTTGGATGTTAAGACTACTTCTCCACCAATGGATCTGTCGTAGTAAATATCTAGGCATGATGAAACAATTGACACACGAATTGTGCAAACTGATAACATCAAAGGCAAAAAATTCTTTGCTCCATATTTGTGAATATATAACCCAAGTCATATTACCATAAATATTCCCATAGAATTCCATAGTGTACAAACATCTGGATTCAATTTTTTTCCTTACTAAACTTGAGGAGAATGATGCACTCTCTAGTGTCCAACGTGGTGGGGCTAGAGCTGAAGCTAGACCATAGTTGCTTGCATTTGGTACTTGTCTCCCAAGATCTACCCACCATTGTATTCTATCCCAACCTTTTTGAAGATGGAATGCCATCATAGTCCTCATGGTCAACTCTTGATCTCATTTGAGAGTAGTTGTTAGGTTCCTCCAGATAGTCCTCTATTTGGCTTCAACACGAGCTATTATGTTCACCTCATGAGAGGTGTATATTGAGCCTCTATAACACCATTCAACCTCAATGGTTTGAGAGGATGAAAACTGGAAAGCTTGTATCACTTTTATGTATGTCAAAGATAATCTACTTGATTTTGGATAGCTTTCTTCCTTGATGGTCATTGAAGAAATGACATAAGAATGGGAAATGAGGCCCAAGTATTCTGTGTAGGTAAAGGAAGAGAAAAACATGTGGATAGAAAAGCCAAGGAAAAGGACAAGGAGAAAACTCAAATCAAGGGCAAGGAGGGGAATATTCATATTAAGGAGAAAAATACATCAAGGAAGAGGAGGAATTTACAGCCAATCAAGAAACAACAACTAAACAAGATGCTGACAAATATGAAACCTTGCTAGGGATTGCTAAGAAAGGGAGAAGAAAAATTCAATATGTAAAGGTCAAGGTAACTTTGCATCATCTTTCTCAACACATGACAATAAAATTATGTTAGCAAGGATGCAAATGAAAAATTACAAAGCTCAAGGAGCCAACATATGGTACATAGATAGTGGTTGAAGCAACCATATTAGCTACAACAAAGAACTCTTTTCAAAAATATAGGTATCATCCACCAAAGGGCATCTAGAAATAGGTTATGAAATTTCCCATGCTATGGATCACATTGGTGTTGTGATCCTGGATGCCTCTCATAATGACATGTTTGAAAGATGTGCTCCATGATCTCACTATCACTAAAAGATGAAGCAACTAGTTGAGAGTGGTTTGTTTGTCAAGTTCAATGAGAATGGATGCTTTGTGGAGTATCCAAAGGATAATTACAAGGTTGTGAATAGAAGCACAAAGGAGGTTTGGCTCTTCACATGGGAAGTTAGGCCCAACCCTAACCACACAGTCTACATGTTTGAAAGATGAAGGTTGTGAAGGAAGACACTTGGAAAAAATCACTTGGGTACATCAATGAAATAAATGAGGAGAATTTTAGTGAATGGAATACCAAGCTTTTATAGCCAATTATTTAAGAAATTATGTGAGGCTTGACAATTGTGTAAGCAAGCTAGATTGCCATCTAAGAAAAAACTACATAAGTTATCACCCCCTAGACTTGATACACATAGATGTATGAGGGACAACAAAGGGAAGCTAAAAAATAGGCAATAGGTATTCTGTAGCACTCATTCATGCTTGCACAAGGATTAAATGGCTATTTTGTATGAGACATAAATAAGATGTGGTCTATTATTTCAAGAAGCTGAAAGCCCTAGTTTAAATGGGAACTAGTATGTACATCAAGTGTCTAAGATATAGATGGAGGGGGAGAATGTTTCTCTCTTGACTTCTTTGATTTCGCCCAGCGAAATGGCATCAAGATGTACTATAATTGTAGGTTTACACCACAATAAAATGAGTTAGTATAGAGGAAGAATAGGCACATTATCGAATGTGTTAGGGCCATGATGAAGGAAATAGGAATTCCAAATAACTATCGGGTATATCCAAGTAGCAATGCCATATACATCATGAATAATGCTTCTACATAAGTTATTTATTCTTCCATGCCCTATGGAGCTTGATACAAAAAAATAATGTTTCACCCATTAAAGTATTTGGATGTACATGTTATGTGTTGGTACTAAGGGGGTTAAGGATCAAACTAAATTTTAAGCTAGAAAAAATCTATGTTCGATGGATATGCAAAAAAGAAAATTATGATATAGATGCTAAAAACCTATGTCCAAGGAGATCAAGGTATCAAGTGATGTGAAGTTGGATGGGTCTTTAACATGGTGTAGTCCAACTATATACATGAAAATGAAGGTGACAAAGATGGAAAACTTAGTGAAGCTGAAGGGGTAATTGAGCATGTATATTAGAGGACTTCAACCATTAAGTGGAACAAGCATAAAAAGACACTCACCATTGCTTAAAAGTCACCCTACATCGAGTCTAATTAGTGATGCAAGACATAACGGTAAAGCAAAGCATACAAAAATTGAAGATGCTCATAAGATGTCAATAGATCTAGATGATTTCCAAAATAGTGGGTAGAATTTGAAGAAAGGGGAGACATCAAAAAGAAACAATCAAGTACCCTAAAAAAAGAGGTTCATCCCCAACAAAGGAGAAGAAAGAACATTTTAAAGGAAAAGGTATGGTATTGAAATACACACCTATGATTCTTTTATGGCTATGAATTCAACACACATGAACAAGGTAATCGAAATACAAGAGCCCACATGTTGTGAAGATATGGACAAGCATAGGGAACAATAAGAAGTTATGAAAAAGGAACTGAAAGCCTTAGAGGAAAACAAAAAATTGACATAAGCACCAAGTAAAGAAGGTATGAAGGTGATAGGGTACAAATTGTCTTGCAAGGTAAACAGACATTTTGATGGTTGCATTGGTAGGTACAAATCAAGGCTGCTAGCAAAGGGAATTGCTTAAAATCATGGCATTGAGTTTCAAGAGGCATTTATCCCTATTTACAAGATGACCACTAGTAGAGAATCGATATCAATTGCAACAAGAAAACTTTGGAATCTATTCCAACTAGATATGAAGAATGATTTCCTCAATGGAGAGCTAGACGAGGTTGTGTACATAGATCAACCTCTGGGGTTTGAAAATAAAAGTGAATTGAATCATGTTTGAAAGTAATCAGGCCCTTGATGGTGTGAAGAAAAAACCTAGGGCATGGAATCATAGGTTAGGGGGCTATTGGATGAGTTGTGTATACCATCAAAGGAAAAAATACCCATATCTATTCATAAGGAAAGGGGATACATTTGTTTACTTTTGTGTGTATGTTGATGATCTAACCATCATAGGACATCATGAAGAAGACATGAAATAAAATAAGATCAATCTTGGGAAAGATTTTATGATCTCTAATTTAGGAGTTCTAAGGTATTTCCTTGGAATTGAAGTTGTTAATAAGAGCCATGATACATGGCTTATGTAGAGAAAGTATATCTTAGATGTCTTGGAGAAGTATGGACTTACTTATTGCAAAACATTAAAAAATTTCAAATTGACTTCAATGGAATCTAATTAAGTGAAGAACTTCATATTATTGGTTCTATAGTTGGATCCTTGATATATGCAACCATTAATAGACTTGTCTTAGCATATGTGGTGAATGTGCTCTCTGAATTCATGCATGTTTTGTGAGTTCCCCATCTTTAAACAACAAAGAGAGTACTTAATTACCTTATAGTTGACAATTAATGAAGGTTTATATTATCCATTTGAGGGTGAATTGAATGAAGTTGAAGTCATACATAGGTGTTTATTAGGCTGGATTAAAAGAACATAAGATGATTCCAAGTTGATATATAGTGATGATGGCAAGGAAGTCTATCTCATGGTCTTCCAACAAGGAACCCACAATTTCTTTTTCACCAATTGAAACTTAATATAGAGCATTAGCCCAAGTGACAAGTGAGCTTATGCACCTCAAGAAAATATGTTTGATTTGAATATCTAGGTCCAAGGATTCCCTAGTCTTAAGTTTATGTGGATTCGCTAGACATTTCACTACATAGTGTGGGATAAATTTTTCTTGAAATGAAGTGTAGTCAGTTTGTACATAGAGGGTAGGAAATAAAATAGCTTGTCTTGGTGGCATTGGTTCCAAGTATGATTGGTATTTTTAGTGAGAAAAGCCACACTTATATTATCATTGGGTGTAGTTAGAGTGTGCAAAATTACAATCCAAAGTATCCCAAATAAATTAGAGATTTCTTCTATGGAGGGTGTGTGAGAGCATCTATGAGGCCATTCATGCTTCATGCTACATTCGAGATGATAGGAACCTTCCCTCATCAATCGTGAACATGGATTCAAAACATTTAAAGAACAAATGCAAATTCTTGTATCAAAAACATACCTAGGAATATAGAAATAAATTCTTTTTAAACATCTCAAGCGTACTTCGAGTATGGAAGCAAATGAGGTCGGAAAAGATTTGAGAAAGTGAATGACTCGAGATGAGGGGAAGTGGGGTAGAAAGAAAATCGCATAGATCGGCTCCAGATAGTGCATGAAGAGAGAGAATGTAATTGTATGTGTTTGATGAGGAATAAAGAAATAGCAAGATCATGTTATTTTAGTAGTACATTAGACAAAATTAGGAAAATGAATAGACAATTGGACAGAGGAAGTTCAATATATCTCATATAGAGAATGGGATTCTGTATATTTCCTAGATAGATTCAAGGTCTATGGGAATTAAGATAAAAAAATTTAAACTAATTCCAGAGATAGGTGGTGAAAATTATATAAATGAAGAGGGTTGAGATGCCTCTTATTTGGAGAGAGAGAGAGAGAGAGAGAGAGAGAGAGAGAGAGGAAGAAGATAAAAAAGGAGGAAGAAATCATCCGAAACATATATTAGCTTTTAATCTACTTAAAACATTTGGATCCTTCAGTTGTAATCAGGGTAAATATGTTCGTGGTGAAATTTTAGTATTCATGAAAACTCCTAGGATATCTTAAAATAAGTATGTAAAAAATGTACGTGAAAATGTGTGCGTCAATCTATGTATGCATGTGGTTGTCGTGAGTGTACACATGCGTGTAACCGCCTATACATATGTGTATGCATGCATGCATAAGTGAGCATGTGCATGCCAATATGGATGTGGTGCACAATTCGATATGCATATTGTGCAAGAGGGTGTGTGAATGTGTTTACAAGTATGAGTGTATACATGTATATGTCAATCATTGTGTAGATGTGCACATATGCACGCACATACATGGTTACACAAACGTGGTAGCTTCCGTTGACTATTATGCAATTGAGGGAGACATGTCACATAAAATTTAGAAGAGTACGTTTTATATTCATATGGATAACAATACAATTTCATAAGCATCCACATATTCACTAGCCTAAACGACTTAGGAACCATACTGATATGGTATAAAGATGAGGTCTCATTAGGGCTAAGTTCATCCTACAAACTCATAAAACAAGCAATTATGATAGTGGTCAAAGAATCATGTAAAAGCATGTATAATTGGAACAAAATACAATTAAATTAGAAAGGTAAG
>CM035439.1:42131218-42333718 GCA_020310875.1 Ceratopteris richardii | reverse complement strand
CTCATTCTATACAATCCTACTGCATAAGGGGCTCTTGGCTGAAACCCATACATAAGCATAAATGGACTATGCCTAGTGGAAGAGTGCTTGGCACTATTATATGAAAACTCTACTATAGGTAAGTACCCTTCCCAATTATTTTGCCTTTCATTCACATATGTTCAAAGCATATCCTCGAGGATTTGGTTAACCCTCTCTATTTGCCCATTTGACTATGGATGCTTAGCGGTGATCATGCTAAGTTTTGTATCCAATCTTTTGAAGACTACTCTCCAAAAGTGACTAGTAAATTTCCTATCTCGATCAAAAAACTATGTCTAAAGGAAGACCATATAACCGGTATAGGTTCTCTATAAATAATCTACCCAACTCATGTATATTCACTGTAGTATGTGTCGAAATAAACCTAGCCATTTTGGTTAATCTATCCACAATTATTTAGACAAAGTCTTGCCGTCTCTATGTCTTAGGTAATCCAACTATGAAATCCATGGAGATACTCTCCCACTTCCCATTGGGAATGTCCAATGGGCGGAGTAGTGCTCTAATCCTCAACCTTTCAACTTTATTGACCTGTCATTTAATGTACTTAAGCACATACTCTAGGATTTCCTTATGAAGTCTACGCTTGTAAAATTGCCTCTTAATAAGATCATAAGTCTTGTTAACTCCTGGGTGTCCCACACTACATGTGTCATGTCACTCATACAAAATGTGCCATCTCATCTCAAGGTCTCTAGGGACACACATCTTACTTGTATATAACAAATATCCATTATGAATACTGTAATTCTTCCACTTGAATCCTTCTTGAGTACCCCTTGATACTCCATCCTCACTTGAACCTCGTGTATCACGATCCCCATTCTCTATGGCTTCCCAAATCTCAAAATCAATGCAGGATCAAGCCTACATTTCCCTCTAATTGACTCAAGTAGCTAACTAGTAATCTGAGTAAAACTCAATCCGTTGAGCATAGGCATACAACTAGCTGAATCAGCCCCCACATTCAAATTTCCCTTCCTAAACCTAAGCTCATAATCAAACTTTTGAAGGGTCTCTACCCATCGGGCCTTATGACCTTTAGGGTCTATTTGATTAGAGAGCCACTTAATGCTCTCTTGATCAAACACTATAGTGACTTTGGAACCATATAATTAATGATGCCACTTCTTGAAAGCATGGAAAATTGCTTATAACTCCTTCTCATAGACGAAGTAATTCTTTTGATCTGGTTCTAGTTTCTTACTCTCAAAAGCTATAGTTTGACCATCCTAAACTAAAACCGCTCCTATAGAAAAATCACTCGTGTTAGTCTCAACCACAAAGAGTTTATTGGGACCTGCCATATGCAAAAGTGGAGCTGTAGCAATTGATACTTTCAATTTCTCCATACTTTTCTTCTGTTTGTCACCCCAATGAAAGGCTTTCCCTTTCTCTTTAAGTTGTTTTGTCATCAAAACAAAAATTTTGGCATAATTTTTAATGAATCTTTGATAGAAACCTGATAAACTTAAGAAGATCTATAACTCTTCCAGGTTCCTAGGATGTGGCCATTCCATGATATCCCTTACTACTTTTTCAGGATCCATCTAGATTCCATTATGGGAGACTATATGCCCAAGGTATCTAAATTTTGTTTTGAAAAATTCACACTCTGACTCCTTAGCAAAGAGTGAGTTTTCCCTGAACACTTTGAATACTTTTCTCAAGTGTTCCAAGTGCTTGTGTTCTGATCTACTATAGATCATGATATCATCTAGGAAGTCTACTAAAAACTACCCTAGGAAAGGACATAATACACTATTCATGAGCTTCATGAAAGTGGAAGGTGCATTGGTGAGATCAAAAGTCATTACCAAAAACTCATAGTGCCCATATCTAGTCCTGAATGCAGGTTTAAGGACATCCTCTACCATAATCCTAATCTGATGATACCTTCATCTAAGATCATGCTTGGTAAAATACCTAGCTTGATGTAACTGATCAAATAGGTCTTCCAATCTAGGCATTGGAAACCTATTTTTGATAGTTACCTTGTTTAGTGCTCTATAGTCTATGCATAATCTCATAGAGCCGTCCTTTTTCTTAACTAGGAGCATTGACGATGCCCAAGGTGAGTTACTAGGTCTAATGAAGCCCTTACCTAAATATTCCTGTAATTGTCTCTCAACCTCCTCATGCTCAGAAACAGTAAGCCTATAAGGTGGCTTACAAATAGGGTTAGTGTTAGTAACTACCTCAATAGCATGGTCAATGTCCCCTCTCTCAAGTGGTAACACTCTAGGTAAGCCAGTGGGAAAAACATCTCTAAATCTTTAGCTTTTTTAACCAAATCATAGTTTATGAAGTTATGAGTGGGAGAATCATCTATCATGACTTGCACCCTGGTCCTATGTACACTACCATGAAGCTGTGGTCCAAACTGAGGTGACCACAATCACTGTGTCAAACAATATGTGTGCTTAATGTCCTCGTTCCTCACTTCCACTCCCTTGCAACTAGAGCTTCCATGAATAGGAAGTCTCTGCACTAGGTGGAATGCCTTTTAACCTTTATCAGGGGCCATACTACTCTCTGATCCTCTCTTCTTTCCTTCCCCCTTCTTGAGTGGGTAGTTCCGTTGTGAATGGCTAGGAGACAAATGCCTAAAAAACAAGTTCTCTCTCTTGGCCCTCTCAAACTTATCAATAGGTAATCTAGGCCGTGTGATCTTTGTTTCTTGATAAATATTTTGATTTTCCCCATTGACACTTTTTTCTTGAGCTTAGTCATACTAAGAGGTTTGAGGGGTTGATCCATTTCCATAGGATATACTGAGGATGGTTATGGTCCTCATATATCTGAGCGTACTTGATTGCCTCGTCAAACATCTTGGGTGTATTTCTTCTTACCTCTCTCTTGATGGCTTTATCTAAGGCCCGGGGTCCTCAAGAATGTACAACAGTTTCACTACAAAAGCATAGTATGTTGCAGTAAGTGAGGCATGTAACGAAGCACTATGGATTTCTCTTCTCGCTTGTGATATGGGTCTATCTTAGCATGTACCTCGTTCTCCTAGTGATAGTTAGAGCACCATTGATTTGGAATCTGGTCTATCATGCAGAAACCAAGCACATCAAGGTGAGATATTACTTCATTAGAGATTGATTAACCAGTGAACACATTATTCTTGAGAAGGTTCATACTCGAGATAATGTTGTAGATGCTTTGACTAAAGCTCTACCATAGGATAACTTTCGACACTATTGTCACTTGATGAGGGTTACTTGATTCATGATCTTACACACTTACTTGTATATTGTGTAACATGCCCATCAAGTGGGAGGTATAGTTTATATACATACACTCAAGTATTCTTTATTGTTCTTTATTTTTCTCCCATAGTCACTTTGGCCATATTGGCCTTTAGTAGGAGATTATTATCATTAGTATCCATGTGAAATGCCAAAAAGTCACTAGACACTTTTGTATATGTTCTTTAATTAAACATATAGTGACATGGTTAGCCGTAGACTAAAGGTTCAACCGCATTTCTAAAAATCAAGAAATCTATGTTCTTGCTCTCTATGTACTATGTTTTTCTGCATATTCTATAGGCTTGTGCAAAGTACTGTGTGTGGCATCTCGAGCTCGGTTTTCTACAGCGACGGTATCATCATGGAGCTCTTGAAAAAGGAGAGTCCACTATGGTGCATCACCATCAGAATACTTCACTCATTACTGCAAGAGAGGGCTCCTTTGTTGGCACCCATACATCTATGTGCATAAGGTTTAACACACCATATGATACATGATCACTCTTGTTGAATGACTTTCTAGTTGATTTTCCAAGTTAATATGCTTCACATATTTCATGCAAAGCTTGCAATGAGAAGTAGGGTAGTCCTCTTATTGATTTCTTCTTATTCATATCCTTGATCCTTTGAATGTTGACGTGGATATAGCTAGTGCCACAAATTCAAGTATCCAAGCTTTTTGTCTTGATAAGCAATGAACATGGATTTGTTTCTCTTTACTTTGTTGACATCAAGTGTAATAATTCTTACTTCCTACTTACCTTTGGCTATTAGCTCATAGCCATTCCTTAGATATTCTATGAAACATCCCTTGTGATTAAACTTCACTTGAGAACCCCTTTCTACCATCTGCCCAACAAAAAATAAGTTCTTGATGATGGTGGGAACATGTAGTACCTTTGATAACCTCCTTGCCTTGTAGTTTCCTTCGAGCTTGACATCTCCCATTTATTGAATCTCATGCTCTGTATTGTCATCTATCTCCAAATATCCTCTTTGCATGGGTTCTTGAAGGTTTCTAGAGAATTTTTCTCTCCTTGGCATGTGGTTACTACAACCACTATCTATGTACCATACTTGATCATGTACTTTGGCTTCACTACTATGGCTCATGGCTAACAAACGCTCATTCTGTGATGTAGTGTGTGAGTAACCATAGTTACCTCGACCTCTATAGTTGTTAGCTCCTTGCTTTTGAGAGAAATCATTGGCATAATGCCCTCACTTCCCACAATTTTAACATCCAATTTGGATTGTGATTGTTTCTACCTCCATATCTACTTCCTCTAGCTCTACCTTTTCCTCTTGTGCTTGAAGGTTTGCCTTTATCTTCATTGGATTTTCTCTCTTGATTGCTTTGGTTTCATTGTTGGAAGCTACTTCTATTGCTTCCTCTTGATCCACCTCTATTCTTGTTGCATCTTCCTCCTTTAATTGCATATAAAAGTTGATCTTGGATACCCTTTGACTTGTTGCCTTCATGGTTGAGCTCATTAATCACCATAAGAGAAGTGAGTTTCTAAAAACAAAGAATTCCTAACATAGATAGAGGTGGTGAAGTCCTTCCACTTATCAACTTTTGTCACTTACCCATTAAGGATGTGAGCTACCAAATGTTGAGGGATAAATCTTGTGTAGCTTTGGAAGGTTCTAGGCCCTCGATTGTTTTCCACATTCCTAGAGTCACTATTTTGGCTCTAACGCATAATGAAAATGTGGAATGACTATGAAACTTTTCAAAATGTTAGTAGACACCCCAAATATCTATAGAAGTTCAAAAAATTCAATTTGGATACTCCTACATGGAGAACTAACCTTTGGAGAATATCTGATGATCTATCCTTCAATGTTGCTCTTTGCCTATGTGTAGAGATACACTTTCACTATTTGCAACCTCAATGAGAGTTCACTTAGAGATATATATAAGACTTATAACATCTTTAATAGATTATGAGATCAACCCAAAACAAGTGGAATCACCTAAAATTGATAATTGAAGAAGAATTTACAACAAGAACAAAAGCATATTGGAAAATAGCTCACTACATAAAGAGGTAGTGAGCAAGGGCTATCTACAAAGAGATATAAGGTAACAAAATGGCTAACTTAGTGGGGGCTACATGTAATAGCTTCTTAACACTCTAATTAAACTTAGGAATAGATTAGAGGTGACTGTCATGTACATCCACTTAAGGCTTGGATTTATACATATATAGGCTGCAGAAGAGCGCTCCTATAATTATGCAAGAAATTGTCAATCACTCAGTTAACTTTCGATAAGTTATGACTTAGGAAAGTGGTTGAAACTACTTGGTAGCTAAAAACTATGATATGAAACCTCCAAGTGATATATCAAAATTTCATCCAGACCTTTGAGCCTTGACCTAAGGGTTAAGACTTGAGCTAAGGGTTAAGACTTGAGCTAAGGGTTAAGACTTGAGCTAAGGGTTAAGACTTGAGCTAAGGGTTAAGACTTGAGTGTTAACACTCTCCCTCAAGTCTTGACCTTTGAGCCTTAACCTAAGGGTTAAGACTTGAGTTTTAACACTCTCCCTCAAGTCTTGAACTTAAAGCTTTCATATCAATGCTTCTCTTGAATTTCAATAGCTTTGTTCCATCTAAGCATTCGCTAAACATGTCTACTAAAGGATCGTTGGTATGAACATGCTCCATCTTGACCTCCTTTGAAATGACTGCGTCTCTTATGAAGTGGTAGTTTACTTCAATGTGCTTGGGCCTAGATGAGAAGCTAGATTTGAGGCACATTGTACACTACTCATGTCATCACACATGCAAGTTCAAATATTTAAAGAGCTTCTTTGGCAAAAAATGTTTACTAGTGAAAAGGAGTAACGCTCTATATTCAGCTTCAGTTGAAGATAGGCCTACTTTTGGATGCTTTTTGGAACTCCACAAGATAGTCTTGATTTTGATCACCACTACAAAGCCACTTGTACTCCCTTTGTCATCCTTCCATCTGCATCACAATGAGTTTTCAAATGAAAATTTTCATCATAAGAATATACTATAACTTCATTTATAGTGCCCTTGAGACATCTAAGAATCCTCTTGGCTCCTATTAAGTGTTTTTATTTAGGATTTTTTCATAAACTTTGAGAGAACTCCTACTACATGCTTGATGTCCAACCTTGTACGAGATGCATACTTCAAGAACCTTGTAATGGATTTGTACAAAGCAATATATTCAATGTATTCTCTCTCATGTAAAGTGATCTTTACATTCACCTCTAATGGATTTGCAATTGTCTTGCAATTAAACATGCCATACTTTACTATTACATCAAGAATGTGATTGCTTTTCATGAGGTATTTGCCTCTCTCCTTGTAGATTGCTTCTATGCCTAAGAAGTACTTGAATTGCCCAAAATTAGTGATATTGACTTTTGCTTAAATTATCTTCTTGATCTCTCTAATAGTTGCTTCACCATTCCTTGTAGCATTAAGGTCATCAACATAATGAAAATATAGACAACATAATCACTTCATTCATGTACAATGAAGAGCCTACATCACTTTTTTATAGCCACACTTGGCTAAGTATTCCACTATCCTTTGGTTCCAAGCTCTTTGGGATTGCATGAGATCATAAATAGTCTTCTTTACCTTGCACGCATGATGAGGATACATTTGATCTAAAATCTTTTAGGTTTCTCCATGAAATTAGTTAAATCTAGGTCATCATCAAAGAGAGAATTCTTAACATCCAATTGGTGGATCTTCCAACTCTTTGAGGTTGCAATTTCAATGCGATTTCTTATTGTAGTCATCCTTTCTATAGGGCTAAAGTTCTCCTCAAATTCATTGCCATAGGTTTGTAGAAAACCCTTGGCCACCGCTACCATTAGAATTCTTCTTTACTTTGTATACCCATGTGTTGCCTATCACCTTCATGTCCTTGATCTCAGTCACCAAAGGTTAATTTTGATTCTCCTTGAGTGTGGCTATATTTTCTACATGCTTCCAATAACAATTATGCATATCCATCTTGTTGAGCATCAATCTTGCCACTTCAGATAAGTCTATATTTTTCCTCTCTAAAACCCATTTTTGGTGTATACCTACATGTATATTTGCCTCTTAATACCATTATGACTTAAAAATTCAAAAAGAATATTGGAGAAATATAGCTTCTTTGCAATTGTGGACACATGTAACTCACCTTGAAACTTTTTATTATGGTTTTCATCGAAAGAAACATCACCTACATGTGTGATCCTGTGCTCAGTGTCAACCCCTATTTCTAGATGCCCTTGTATGCTTGGTTCATGTAAACTGCAAAACATTTCGTTATTGAAGCTCATGTGATTTGAACATCCGCTATCAATGTACCATTGGTCTTTATAGTTTTTTCCCACCACTTTTTGCATTGATAAGAGATTATGATTCTCTAATTTATTTGAAGTATTTGCAAAGTCACCTTGATTCTTCTTGTAGCCCCCTCGACTGTACTTTGAGTAATAATCCCTTACAAAGTGGTCCGAATTTCCATGGTTGTGGCATTCCTTTGTGTGGTCCCTTCCATGAGGTGGACTTCTTCTTCCTCTTGATCTTCCTCTCTCTCTTGTTCCATAGCTTTGAATTGAGCTATCTTCATCATTTCTTGAGCTTCCTCTATCTTATCATGTCCATTGTGTCCACCTCTCCTTCCTTTGCCTTTCCTTGTATAGAAAGATTGGGCTTCATTTCCCTTTGAATGAACTCCATTGAGGTTCATATCCTTAGTAATTGTTAGTGTGCCTAATTGCTCAAAATATGGTAATGATTCCCTCACATATACTAAAGTAGTGAATGGTCTACATTTTTCATCATTCTTGAGCCCATTTATTATGAGCTTCCAAATCATCATCATCTATAGAGCTTTCTGTTGATCCTAATCTAAAATCTCTTTTACCTTGAAGATATAATAATTGATGCTACTATCAAAATCCTTCTTTAATTTTTTCGACTCATTCTTGAGTTTAATCTTTTGAGACTTTTTGAAGGTGGAGTATAAACTCTCCAAATCCTCATATACCTTCTTGGATGTGTACAAGTCCTGGATATGACCTATCATGTTATTACGAATATGTCACGATAGGATGAATATGATTTCCCTATCTCTTTCATTCCACTCATTCAATTACCTTGCAATGGCTCTACATATTGAGGTCTAGGCTAAGCTCCACTAACTAATCCCAATAGTCCCTTGTCCATGAGGAAATTGCTAACCCGAGATCTTCAAGGGTAGTATAAGTTGCCTTTCTCCAACTTCTCTACTTGGGTAGCATAGCCATCCATTGCTTAAGCTTCTATTCTTCCTAAGATTCCTTAAGTGTGATGGAATAGCCACTGTCTTATAGCTTGTTCTCTTGATGTGTATTGATGTGTTTGCTTATAGCTTGTAAATCTAGTTTTGAATGTTGAGGTAGCTTGTGGGTCTGCTATAGGTCTTTTCCTAAAAGCTTTACTAGCTCCAAATGATTATTCTAACCTCCTTCAAGGGTCCCAAATGCTTGGAAATTCTTTGATACCATTGTTGGGGGATGAATCAATAGCCCTATGCAACTTTGGAAGGTTGTAGGCCCTCATAGGTTGTTTTCCATAGTGAGCTAGAGTGATTGTTTTGGCTCTAATTGAGGGTGCAAATGTGAAATGACTATGAAATTGTACAATACTTCAAAGCCCTCAATTTGGATATACATGGAAGCATAATATTTGCAAGGTATTCTATCTATCCTTGTTGCTCTCTGCCTATGTGCATAGATATACCTTCACTACTTGCAACCTCAATCAATGAAAAATCATAACACTTATACTAGATATAGTAGAATCTATGAAAAATCAAACTCAAGTATAATCAGCCCAAATTGATAATGGAAGGAGCTACAACAAGAATAAAACTATGCTTGAGACCACGTCACTATGTCAGACATTGATCCATAGAGATCATTCCATGTGTGTGTGGGACAAGGGCCAATGATAGGTGCCAAGCTCGGGGGATATCCTAAGGTATTCGGTAGTAATGGGGATGTGTTGCATGATGGCCACATGGAGGCACTAGAACATTCTAGATCATTGCTATTTTTAGAATGCAAGAGGGTATAAATGGATGGGAGGAGAGTTGCACACACATCATTCACAAGTCTTAGTTTTGCCAAGAGCTTTCTCAGACTTGGTATCAAACACATTACATATAGAGGCAGTGGGCAATGGCTAACTACATAAAAGTGTAAGAGTGAGAAGTTAATTCCATTTCACCTCAAAGGAAGAAATATGAACGAAAGGGGTTTTACAAGTTCGTTATTGTTGGAGGATTTCCCAGCGTCAAATTTTAATCAATTCTTTTCCTTTTATGCTTGTACTATTCCATTAAAAACCATGACTAGTTGTCTCCCGCCCATATCTGTCAAAAAATGAAGTTCCATACATAAGCATGAGCATACAAAGATATTAATTCTAGTATCGGCATTTCCATGTCGTTAGTTTTTCAGCAATTTGTTTATTTGCATCTTCCTTTTCTTGCATCTCAAAAAGAATGACATCATCAGTCTTCATCGAATATGTTATCCTGTGTCTTATATCTTACATTCTTACTCTTTCTATTCAATAAGCATGATTAACTTTCAAAATATGGTTTTAAAGTTTTCCGAAAGGTAGATGCAGAGTACTGTGTAACAGGAAGAATGAACCGTGTATATCAATAAAATGTTAATCTTGGCACAGGCTTTTGGGTTTAAAGTCCACATCAAGTCGGTAGGAGCAAAATTCATACTTTCATGCTCCTAAGAGGTTTTTAATTAAAAATTTTAATGTTCATTTATTCAAGTTATTCTCAGCTATTGATTCTTAAGGCAAGGTGTTCATCACATTCTTAGGGCGGTATATGACTGCTAGTATAATTATGTACTTCTCGAACATGACATCTTGTCAGGTCGTCACATGGGTTTTGTACATTAAGCGATGGAGCTTAACCGATTTTCGGTTTGAATATACCATCTAATATAAAGAATTAATGAAATCTTAGAGACAGTTGGTGTCTCACCTCGTCACCGTTGCCATTTGTTGAGTCCAAAGGTCCAAGCTTTTTCATCAGATAACTCTTCACTACCGAAATTCGCATCTCCCCATCCCTGCCGACCATACAAAAAATGCAGTGCCACAGATGGGTATCACGTTATATCACATTATGTGATGTAGTACTGCAATTGTAGTGCATGCTGTGTATGATAAGAATTCCAAACCTGATGCGCAAATAGAGCTTCTGAGAAGGAGAAGGATGCGGTATTCGCTGTTGTACATCATCAACTTCATCGCTTCTGCAAATGAGATTCACGTTTCAATGTCCGTATAGGATGACCAATACGTAAGTAGAGTGTCTGCATGAAAGATTATTTGAATGTCACATGTGCAGGATATTTGGTTGCACGATGAGCTTTATGAATGGTTTATATCGAACTTGCGCCCTGTGTTACTAAGCTGTTGAGCAGAATGCTGGCATGGCCACAACTAAGTTGTCGATCAGAACGCTGGCATGGCAGCACTTTCTCACAGTAAGTGTCCAAAGCTTAAATAGACTCAGCTACAGATGAAACTCGTTAATTGTAGGGAAGAAATATTATACGAAATATGCACTCTACAGGTTTATTGTATTAAGACATCTAGTCATTTAAGCCTGCATCTCTGTAGATTCTTCATGATCTGTTAAATCGAGTGAAAGCATAGAACAATTTAACGATGATAAAAGAGCAGAGGGTTTGGTTCTTACGGGCAATCAAGATCTGCCTCTTGAAGGGAAAACCAGATGCCCGTTTTTCGCCCTATCGATGATCTGGATGATACAAGTCGCAAACGCTGAGGAGTAAGCAGTGTGGGATTACTGGATCCCGGCCGACTGCTTGGAGTTGTATCGAGAACGAAGTGTCCATGCCGCCGCTCCGGTGTGTTCACGCTAGAAGATCTCTTCCCTTCGCTGTAATGCATGTAGCTGCCGGGCGCTGCCGTGTTTAAAGGACGAATGCTATGGTACAAGCCGACTGATTCATTTGCCACGCTTCCTAGAAGTCCTTGCCAAGATATGCCACCAGCATGGGACGGCTGCTGCGGGCCAGATGTGTAGAGGGAACACGTGCGCCAATGAGAGCTTCCTTCGATGTTGTTCGATGGTACATCGAGTGTAGGAACACCCGCTCCTGCGATGGATAATGGCCACGATCCCGTACTAATTATGGGACGATAAATTTGATATGGCTCAACCATCCTTGATGCTCCGACCATGTTCACTGTTGATGTTGAAGTGACCGTCTGTACACTCATCTCATACAGAGCTTCCTTATCTGATAAATATGCTGATCCTTTTTGGTCGTCTGTGCATGAAACATGGTTATCGGCGCATGTACTTATCCTTCGCCCCTCGTGGATCAATTGTAAATCTGCAGGATCAATACGACCAAGATTACTTATCTGATGGATCTGCTGCTTCGTATGATTAGCATAACTGGAGGCATATTCCGCTGAGGCAGACTGTGAACTGCTTGATGGATTGCTACGCGTAGCACATCCTTCTCCGCACATACCAGGTAACTGCGCCGCTCCGTTGTGACTGTAGAGGTTCATGCCCATCGCCTGTGCCGCAGCATGGTTGACGGTGGAGGGTACCAGAGATGGAGAGGATGATGAATAATTCATGCCTCTGGATATATCAGCTGCCGACTCTTGCTGTGCAAACGTGCACGGTGGTAGCGCAAGAGTAGGCTCCAAAACATGACAGGACATTGCAGTTAAGTCATCCTTTTGCCTCTCTGGCAGCAACTGTAAGGTGACAGGCGACCTCGCTCCGTCTTCTGTGGGATTGGCTTCCATGGATGCAGTGTATATTTCTACGTTGTTTTTAAGATCACTGCCTGCTGTAGCACCCATACCCTTCCCAGCAACAGCCATCTCCAATTCATTGGAATTAAGGCCCAGACTAAGTTCAAGCCAGCTCGACTTCGACATATTACATTTCTTCGCTTTAATTGAAGAACCTCTGCATGCGCTGTGGGAACGTTGTTCACCCCCATATACGCATATGTCTTCGTAATCTGGAGAGGGGATTAAATGAGCTGCATGATTTCCGTTTGGAGTGGTGGTCCGACACGGAACCACTAGCCCAGCCATTGTACTTATCTTCGAGGACGATAAAGCGACTCCGTCGTGAACGGTTGACATCTTATCGTTTCGACTTTGAAGATTTTGAGAACATATCTGGACAGCAGCAAGCGACATCGATGAATTAATGCAGGCCTCACATGCCATTGCATTTTTTGGCGCCCTGATAGATGGGGTGCTGCTTGTACCAGAATCGCTGCTCTTATGGCCATCCACTCCATTTCCATCATCGGCAGTAGACCCAACAATTGGCTCTGCGGTTAAATCAGAGTTACCGGACGAGTATGTTGCACTGGAACTGGAGCTCTCGGAATCTCTTCCAGGTGCAATAGGTCGCCGCTCATAAAAATTACCGTTATCATCTTCCCCTTCGTTATTGATTCGTCCTGACACGAGATGGCGATTGTCGTGCTCGACTTCCATCTCTTCTTCTGCGGATGCATGAATGTCACGATCGTGATTTGGAGGAAGATCGGGCTGCTGCATGAGATTCATATTCTGTAGCACTACAGCAGCAGCCTCCTCGTCCTTTGCATCAGGAGAGACTATTACTTTATGATGAACATGTGCGTCCACACTCATTGTATGATGATCCTCGTGAGGCTGCATATTATCTGAGAAGGCCTGGCTTACATGTACCGTCCTTGATATCGTGATAAGACTTCTCGTGCTCTGGCTTGCAGGTAGATCACGCAGTTTCCTTTGCCCCCTCTTAGAAGTTGAAGGCATATTCCACTACATGCAAACAGAAGCCAATAAAATATTTCACTTTGTACTTAAGTCTGTGTTTCATTTTGACAGCAGTCACATCTTGAGAAGCATTTTTTCCACGGGACTCTTTCCTCCAACGACATACTTCAATCTCGAATCAACTGATAAGAAATGCAATTTTCAGCATATCGTTACAGCTAAGATGGTCCGCTCAACTGAGCAAACTTCCTACGTGCCGCACCGGATTTCCATACTTGATATCATAATGCGCACATTCGCTTGTAAGTGCTTCTATACTGTTCTTTAGAAAAGGCAGCTCCTTCAATTCTTCGCAACATAAAAATTATGCAACGATTTCTTTTACAGACAATCACGCAGTCAAACTAAGCGGTCAGGGCGTGCTAGAAAAAGGAGATGGAAGTCTTTGAACCGGCTTACCTTCAAAAATTCCAAATGCCTACGATGACGGAATGTGTCAAGTTAATAGAAGTATGGACATTAACATCAAATCTTCGCCAATGAGATCGGATCCTTGAGTAAATCCTGAAAAAGGAGGTATGCGTTTTGTTATAATAGAGTCGGAAAGGAGAGACTGATGAGGATTCGGACATGGAAATATCAGGTTCACCTACAAAAATTAATTTGCCACTTACTGTAGTGCATGGTGGGAATGAAGGAAAAAATAGTGGCTAATCCAGAGAGAGAGAGAGAGAGAGAGAGAGAGAGAGAGAGAGAGAGAGAGAGTACTGCGAAACTTCGAACTGCGTTTGTCGGACCTGCAAGTGAGAAGCCGAGGACGAAAGGAATGCTGCATGAGACAAAAGAGCGTAGGAAGCAGATATGAAAGTGAACAAGCGACAAAAGAGAAACGTTGGAAGAGGGCTTGCATGCGGCGGATAATGACAAACCCGCGGATCTGCAGGTCGGCGACATCGATATCAGGTGATCGTCTTCGTGTTCGTGTGCGCGCGCGAATTTTTGTCTTCCTTTTTCTCTGATCGGTTCAGAGCGGGCCGCCTTGGTCGAAGGAAAACCATACTCCACGGACTTTACTTCTAAGAAAGGAGCCTGTGCATCGTTGGTGTGAGGCAAAATCAATGTACTCCCATGCCCAACGAATCCATCACCAAAGAGAAAATGAGATCCAACCAGCCGAGGTTATGAGAAATCAAGATACTCGAAGCGGTCAAACGAATCCCTCCATAAGGTAATTGCTTGGCGGAAGAGATGATAGAAGGTATGATCCGCTATCTAGTTGTTCATTCATGAAAGAGGAGCACTCTTTGTGCAGCATTGGTTATTTGTTCTACCACCCTTTATGGTCAGAATAAGAGAGTGGAGCAAGGGAAGAAGGAGCTCCAGCCCCTGTAGGTAAGTTGGTTGAGCATTCACCTCTTGAGGTGGAGGTTGTGTGTTCAATCCCTACATGTTGTTGGACATGTCTATGCTAGTGTGGTCATTCTATCCTTGGAAGGCCTTCAGGCTGTTGAAAATAGATGCCTTTCAGCAACCCATTCCTCGTGATGCTCTGGTAGTCTAACCCCTGTGTTGTGGGATACGGTATGCCCTTCACTTGTAAAGTTGTTCTTTCAATACATTCAAGCCTGAGAAGGTTAAGCTTCAACCGAACTTCCTTTAAAAAAAGGGGGAAAGAATGTGGAACAATGTAGAATGTAAGAATCAATGTTGTTGGGTATTTAGTGTAGAATGGATCCAACATTGTCGATGCTTTAGAGGCCCATGTATTTATGATACTACTAGTGCTGAAGAAACAAGATGCTTTTTTATAGCTTTGTTAAGGAATACGCTAGTATCTTCAAGCTTTGTCTTAGGAACCATTCTCTAGCTTTACAATGCATTACATGTTCTTGAGCTTCCCGCTCGTTTCTATTATAATTTTTTAAAGCCTTATAAATGGAGGGAGACTCTCCTCTCATGGAAATCCAAAGTCAAAAGTCAGGTTGTTCATGATGATCTTGGGTTTCCCTTTGTCTTTGTCATAAGTCTATAAGGCCCATAAATGGAGAGAGACTCTTTTCTCCTTGCATTCCAAAGCGAGTTTATTCATGATATGCTACTGTATCTCATAACTTTGGGGATAACTTTTTCTTTCTCTTTGAGGCTTTGCATATTCTTGATTTTGGTTTTTTTTCTTTTTTGCATCTTAAAAGAGAAAGGATGGAAGAAACAGAAAACATCAAAGTTTCAATATTCTATTACTCCAATATGGAGGACAAAAGTGCATGAAGATGGAAGCACTACATAAGGATAAGTGACATAAAGGAAGTTTCTTCCATGGTGCATAGAGGATCCTTGAGGAAAGGCCTCTTTAGTGGCTTCTATGATTGGCAATGTTAGATGAAGTTGATTCCACCATCCCATCTGAATTCTCTCTGAATCTAGATCTAGAGAAGTGTGGAACCACATGCAATCTTTTCCCTTCCTATTTATTGTTGTCAATCCTCATTTTCATTCACACTAGTGATCATGCGAGTGAAGTAAAAATTCATCATGGTATTCAGATTAAAAAAGGAACTCTCAACAACCCTTTATCACGATTTTTCTATTATGAAGGACTTTCTTTTAGGGTATTATTTTATTATTCCTTTATCACGATTTTTCTATTATGAAGGACTTTCTTTTAGGGTATTATTTTATTATTCTTAAAGATTATCTTTTAAGGCCAATGCCAACACAATTGTCTCTATGGCTAGAAAGTGAAAACAAATATTCTTATTAAATCAAGCTCTGCCATGTACAAACATTTATGTTGAAACACATCACTACCAAAATATACTATGTTGAAACACATCACTACAAAAATATACTAACAAATATCCCATAGAAGGATGCAGTGGGCAAAGAGTTGAACCATATGTGATTGAGATTCATCCAAAAAAGATAGTAAATCCAAAGCTTTGTGAAAGTCTTCAAACTTCTTAAGATTTAGAGACTTTTTGAGAAGGTTTGAAACATTATCATATGTGGGCACAAAATCCAAATTGATCTCTTTGGAAAAGATCCTCTCCTTGAAATATTGATAACACACCTTAGTATGCTTAGTGAAAGCATGGAACACTAGGTTATTTGCAACTACCAATGTACTCTAACTATTATCCAAGGTGCAGGTGGAAAAAGACTAACAATCACCTAATTTAGCCACAAGAAACCTAAGCCACACAAAATCATTAAGAGTTGGAAATTTTGCACTTTAATTGGCCCTATTTTCATTGGACACAAACCTTATTTTTGTCTATCTTTTAGAGGCTCAAAATGTCATCAATTATCTCTAAAACTCCCTACTCTGCAAAAAAAAAAAACCTTGAGAGTAACCATGTTTGATTGCAAACCTTCAAAGTACAAAACATCTATTCCATAGTAGACATGAAATGATTATGACATGATGTATCATTATAACATTGTGTGGTAAATGATCATTCTTCATTCAACACGAGGTTAACATACTCAAATTTAGTAGCAAAAATATTTGTAACAAGTATCACTACCTCTTTCTTCTTTCTCTCCTTAGTAGCAATTCAAATTTTATAACATGGTCATTTTTCTTAAAATTCTTCAAAAACTAAATTATTATCAACATTCTTCTGCTCTTTATCTTCACTCTTTGATTATGAATGGTTTACAAGAATTTTATTACTAGAGGAAGAGCCAAATTTCCCTTTTCCCTTTTGAATTGCAACAAAGCATGATCTGCAACACCTATTTAAATGGACTTTTTCACCTAGATTGGTCCTCTTTTAGAAAATTGGAGTCTAAAATCAAAGCTTAATTAATTTTGATTTCCTTTCATCATCAATAAAAATGAAAAGAAAAACACTAATTATAAGAATTTTGTAGTCCATAAAGAAAATTATTGGTAAGTGAACTCTTTATGTAACATAATCCTAGTAGGAGATGGTTGAACCATGCCTTAAGAGAGAGGATTAGCAAGTAATCCTCAACCATGGCTTTTGGGGCAAGTGGTTAGCCCATCACACTCCTAACCGGGAGGTTGTGAGTTCGATTCCCAACATGCCATAATATAAAGTAAAATGACTGAAGCATAAAGCATACGTCCCTGAGTAGTTTAGTATTGAAATTACATGCATCCAATCCTTCTCGATGATCTTCGAGACCTCTGCACCTTGCTCCTCAGATTCTAATCCAAGCTTCCTGTGATTAATATCATAATATGCACCTTCTTACTCAATCTTCTACCTTTTAAACTTTCCCATGTGGTAATACACCATGATATGCCATAGGCCATGATGTGAATAACCCATGATGTGACACTTTAGAAAATTCTCATAGATGGCAATCAAATACTCCAAATATTTCTAAGAAAAATATGCATAAAATTGCCTTTATTCATGCACTCACTCTCCAAGCATTCTTGAAGGTAAGAAACATGACTCCATTCCTTTCATGATACAATGTGAGAAGACTATGCAAAGCATCCTTGGCTATTTTTCATGAGTGAACAAGAGGGTTAATTGCATGCTTGAAAGAAAAAATAATAAAAGAAAATGCCTTTAGATCTCAACTATGCCATCAAAATTTCTTTGAAGTGGTTGGATGTGTTGGTGGTTTACTTGACATAGTCAAAATAGGAGTTATAAGAGGAATGAGCAGAGGAATTGTAATAGAACTAGAGCCTGAGACATTCTGAAAGAACCTACATGAACTACATTTTGAGTATTCATAGTCGAAACATGATGTATTTAATCACATCACATAATATTCCACAATCACTTTGCCACCTTTATTGTTACCCGTTACTCTTATCCATGGCCTCTAAATATACCCTCGCACCAAAATTGATTGGTTCTTGAAAATATTAAATAAAACTTCATTGGCACTTCTAGTACACATGTAGTAGATTTTTGGGTGTTGTGCTAATGAGTATAAATGTCAATAGGAAATTGAATAAAAGGATGAAATTGACGATATCGTTGTTACAATTTGGTTGGAGGGCAATAGAAGCTCAAATAAATTTTCTTTCTTCAATGATTTCTTCAAGGTCATTTTAGTTTACATCATTTTGATAAATGTCACCAATTCTTTTGGCAATCTGATAAAGTGAGGAGGGTGCATTGGCAATGTTGTTGGAGTTTGAGGATTGCAAAAGCATATGAGCCTCATGAAATTGGTTGCATAGATCCTAATCTAGTTGCACCCATGATAATCTTTACTATTCCACATATTCCATGGAATCTTCACCCTATACTAGTTCCAAAGGCTCACTTACTTGAGCTAATGAAACTACTTAAGGAGAAGATAAACATGAGAATTTTAGAGCCATCTTTTGCACCTTAATCAAATAGATGGTTCACTATGCCTAAAAAGAATGGGAAACTACATTTTATTCAAGATCTCCAACGTATCAATAAAGTTACCATAAGGAGTGTAGGAACAGGACCCATTGTCAATGGGTTTGTTGAATCATTTTTAGGACATTCTATCTATTCAATAGTTGATTTATATTCAAGATATGAACAATTCTAATTACCAATTGGTAGTCATGACATAAGCATGGTGAAAACTCCTTTAGTCTTAGTGAAAATGTGTACTTTACCTCAAGGAGCGACTAATTCTGTTGCTCATATGATGAGTGCTATGAATACGGTCTTACATGATTTTATCTGTCATATAACAATGCCATTCACTGATGATATTCCAATCAAAGGGAGTAAGGAACGTGTAAAGGATATTACTTTAGATTCATCTGGATGTCCTAAATTTGTTATTGACCATATCTTTGATTGTGAACAGATATCTCAATGATTTGAAGAGGTAGATCTCACATTTTCCATAGAAAAATCTATTTTTGGTGTCAATGAGGTTCTTATTGTTGGACACTTATGTACTCAATATGATCAAAAGCCGTACCCACAAAAAGTTGATGCCACTAGTGTTGGTGCAATTCAAGCCTTCACACTTGGCTTGGAACCATGGAAATTTGGAGTTGAAACCTTGGAAGCTTAATTCACTTGAAGAAAGGACCATGTAAACTTATGTTTATAAGTTCTTACTTCTTTACCCATTGTAAAAGTCTGAATGACTTGGCATCTTATGTAATCACACCTACTTGATTAAGTCGTGGAAAAATTGATTGATTGATTGAGGGAATATCTCAATCAACTTTTAGGTGAAAGATTCTAGGAGCTTTGAATTTTGAATTCTCACTTAACTCCTATAAAAGCTACAAGTCAAAAGTCGCGGGAGCACTTCACTAATCCCGAGGCATTTCTGTATCAATCATTGAGTGTGTGAGCTCTACTCCATAGCCTACACCTCTGAGTACCATTGAGCTATGTTTATCATGCCAATGGGAATGTACATTTACATGATCTAATAGAAATACTTACATTCATCTACTCTGTAATTCTCTGAGTACACACTCCAAGTCTGTCAACTTCAACAAGGCATATCTCAGTGCCTACTGAACCAAATCAAGTGATTCAAAGCTTATTAGAACCAGCTCTAAGCATACTACATGCCGACAAAATTTGAAGGTCATTGGATCAGCCATCTCGGAGAAATCTCGCTCGAAGTGGTCTCTGGTATTTTTCTGCAGAGTTCCTAAAAAGTCGGGAGTGACCATAAACTTGCTAAAGTTATTTCTCTGTGCATAGTTTATCAATTTGAGTCATTCCACTTGCAAATGGTAGCTTGTTAAGCTAATTGAATAACTCTAAAGGGAATTGTTCCAATTGTAAGTGTGCTGGTCATACTGAATGAAAGACTGAGCAGGTATCAAGACAAAAATAGGAAGTTTTTGAGCTTTGTGATTTACAAACTTATCTGTTTTGATCAAGTCATTACTCAAACTTTTTCCAAAGTACATATAGCATATTTTGGTATCATTTGGAAGCTCAAGGAGTCTACTAATGATATCTGGAGTCACTGAGGGCTGGTGCAAAGCAGGATTAGCAGCATCTACTCAATCTTCTGAGTGCATCCAACCATTTCTCCCAACAGTGGTATCAGAGCAAATAAGGTAACATGGGAGATGGTTTTCCTTCATTCATTGACAAATTGGACAGGAACAATTACCAAGCTTGGTCTCTAAGGATGAAGACCTATCTACAAGGAAGAAGCTTATTTGGATTCATATCAGGAGATGAGGAATTGCCCTCATTCAAAGCTAGAGGACTACCCACCAAGGATGAACAAGAGAGGCTCAACCAATGGTGTGCAAAAGATGCTTTGGCAAGGTCTTATCTTCTTAACTCTATATCTGATTTCCTTTTACCTCACATCAGGAATTGTAAGACTTCCCAAGAGACTTGGGAAACCTTGTCATCATACTTTTCTTCTAACACAAGGGCCAGGAAGAGTCAATTGTGGATTGAATTCACAACCCTTAGAAAGCAACCAAAGCAATCAGTCTCAGAATTTGTGACAAAGATCAAGGATGTGGCAGACCAATTAGCAAGCATTGGAGAGGAGATTGAAGAGGAACAAATAGTAAGGCAAGTAACCAATGGACTAAAGGCAGATGATAAGTGGGAGAGCTTCACCACTGCAATGGATCTCTACATGGACATGCATACCCCAGATCTCACAACTCTCATGGGCCAACTATTCACACATGAAGCAAAGTTTACAAAGGCTGGAGATCAATCAAAAGGTAATAACCCCTCTGCTCTATATACTGATAAGAAAGTTAAGGATAAAGGTAAAGGAAAGAAGCAAGAAGAAGAAGGCTCTACCTCCCAAGCAAATTATGCAGGGAGAGATAGATCTTCAAGAGGTAGGGGCAGAGGAGGTAAGCAAGGTAGGGGGAGACCCTACAACTCATCACCATGCAACATTTGTGGATTGTCTAACCATACCACAGATGAGTGCTACAGAAATTATAAGAATCAGAGAGGAAGAGGCTATCAAAGAGGTGGATACTCTCAAGGTAGAGGCAGATTCAACCAGCACCAAAGCTACAATGGATACAACAATCAGTACAACAACAATTACAACCACAACCACAATGGTAACTACCAAGGTGGATTCAGAAATAGAAGAGATTACAACAACTACACAGAGGAGCAAGATGACTCCCTATTGATCATGAATATGACCTCCAAGGCAGGTACAAATGATGATCATTTATTTTATATTGATTCAGGGTGTTCTAACCATGTAGCTGGTAATGTGGCACTACTCTCTGATTTGGAAGAACCCAAGGGCAAACATCAGGTATAGACAGGTGATGATACTAAACATTATGTTGTAAAGATTGGAAATGTGAAAACTTGTGATGGGAATCAGAATCTATTGAGCAGGGTACTTTATGTACCAACCATTACCAAGAACCTAATGAGTGTTGGTCAGATTGTGGAGAAAGGTTTGCAGGTCAGGTTCACTCAACATGGAGCATATGTGGAGGACCCAAGACATGGATTCAGAAGGATAGCCAAGGGAGAAAAATCAGGTAGATTGTTTACTTTTGAGCTAGAAGACACCAAGAACATTGCTTTATACAATTACAAGGATCAAACACTTTCAGAGTTAGAAATATGGCACAAGAGGTTAGGTCACATAGGTGAAAGAACCCTAAAGCAAATGTGCAGGGATCAATGTGTGCTTGGGATACCTAATGTATCCAAGCAACATATGATTTACAAGTGTAGTGCTTGTCAGTTTGGTAAGTCTCACAGGTTGCCCTACTCAAGGAAAGGTTTCATGCATGAAGACTACCTAGACTTGGTACACACAGATGTTTGGGGACCTAGCAAGGATCCCTCCATTTCAGGATCAAGGTACTATGTGTCCTTCATTGATGACTATAGCAGATGGACTGTTTTATACTTTATGAAGCATAAAGATGAAGTGTTTAATTGTTTCAAGAGGTATCTTGCACTTGTTGAAAACCAAACAGGAAGAAACTTGAAGAGGCTAAGGTCAGATGGAGGAGGAGAATACTTCTCCAATGAGTTTGAAGATTTCTTGCAGGAAAGAGGCATCAAAAGGGAGATAACTACAAGGTACTCACCTGAACAAAATGGGGTAGCTGAAAGAAGGAATAGACTCATTGTAGAAACAGCTAGGTCTATGCTTAATGAAAAGAAGTTGCCAAATTATCTTTGGGCAGAGAGTGTATCTACTGCCACCTATCTCATTAATAGGTTGCCATCAAAGTCTCTTGATGGCATGACACCTTATGAAGCTTGGCATGGTAAGAGACCATCATTGGATCATTGCAAAATCTTTGGCTCTATTGCATATGTGCATATTCCCTCACAGGTAAGGGGAAAGCTAGACCCTAAAGCTGAAAAATGTATCTTCATTGGTTATGACTTGAACCAAAAAGGATACAGATTCTACAACCCAACAAACAAAGGCTTCAAGGTAAGCAGAGATGTCATCTTTGATGAGAATGACTCATGGTATGAGAATGAATGCAGGAAGGTTAGTCTACCCTATGATATGGAAGAAGATTTCCCAAAGCTCACCAAGGAGGAACCAATCCAGAAAGAAGAATCAAGCTCAGATGATGATGAAACAATTAACCTTGAGGAATTCAAGGCATGGAAGTCCAAAGGGAAGATGAAAATGAAGAAGCTAGAGGATATACCAGAATCCTCAACTCAACCAATGAGGAGATCTCAGATATGGGTATGATACTTCTCTTGTAACCAAGCATTCTGTATATCTTGCAAAGGATTTGTTGAATGAAGAACCAAGTACATATGAAGAGGCAATCACCAAACCAGAATGGAAAGGAGCTATGGATGAAGAAATAGAAGCTCTCAAGGAGAGTGACACATGGGACTTGGTACCCAAGAAGGACTCTATGAAGGTGATAGGATCCAGATGGATCTACAAACTAAAGAGAAACTCAGATGGAACAATCAACAGGTACAAAGCTAGATTGGTAGCCAAGGGTTTTGCACAAACCCAAGGCATTGATTATGAGGAGACATTTTCTCCTGTGGCTAAAATGCCAACAATCAGAGTACTAGTGAGTGTAGCTGCATCCAAGAATTGGAACATGTACCAATTAGATGTCAAGAATGCTTTCTTGAATGGATGGATATCTGAAGAAGTTTACATGTCACAACCAATTGGCTATGAAGATCCCAAGAAGGTAAATTATGTTTGTAAATTGAAGAAGGCTCTATATGGATTGAAGCAGGCACCTAGAGCATGGAATTACAGGTTGACAACATATCTCCAAGACCAAGGATTTGTGATGAGTAAAGCAGACACTTCTCTATTCATAAAGAGGAGTAGTACAGAGGTAATCTACTTGTGTGTTTATGTTGATGACATCATCATTACAGGCAATGATGTCAATGGTATTAGACACATCAAAGGACAGATGATGAAGGAGTTCAAGATCAATGATCTTGGATTATTGAAATACTTTTTAGGTCTTGAGTTAGTCTACACTAATTCAGGTATATATATCACTCAAAAGAAGTATGTACAGGACATTGTGAAGAAGTTTAATTTGCAGGAAGCTAAAATCTCAAGTACTCCAATGGAGGTTAACCTAAAGCTTAGTGCTCATGAAGCTGATGAAGTCCAAGACATTACAGGATACCAAAGTATGGTTGGTAGTTTGAATTATGCTACCTTAACCAGAATTGACATAGCATATGGAGTTAGTGTGCTAAGCCAATTCATGCACAAACCAAGGGTACCTCACCTAGAGGCAGCAAAGAAGATCTTGAAGTATCTAAAGGGAACTCAGAACCATGGTTTGTACTTTCCTTATACATCAGATATTGACATTAAAGTATATTCAGATGCAGATTGGGCAGGATGCAAGGATGATAGGAGGAGCACATCAGGATACATATGTTTTGCAGGTGATAAACCTATTTCTTGGTCAGCCAAGAAACAACCTACAGTAGCTCTGTCATCTACTGAAGCAGAGTATAGAGGGCTAGCCAATGCCACTCAAGAAGCTATCTGGTTGAAGCTTTTGTATACAGAATTAGGTCTATACACTAGACCTCCAATTATCTTTGGAGATAACACAAGCTCTCTTCACCTTGCAACTAATCCAATATATCATGCTAGAACCAAACACATAGAGGTTCATTACCACTATGTGAGAGAAAAGTTGCTAAGCAAAGACATTCAATTGACTTATGTGTCCACTAATATGCAATGTGCAGATTTACTTACTAAAGCTTTGGATGGAAACAAGTTATGCAAATTCAAATCCATGATTGGATTGCAGGATGTGATTGAAGATTGAAGATGAAGACTTAAGCGAAAGTGTTTGGCTTGAGGGGGAGCTGTTGGTGCAATTCAAGCCTTCACACTTGGCTTGGAACCATGGAAATTTGGAGTTGAAACCTTGGAAGCTTAATTCACTTGAAGAAAGGACCATGTGAACTTATGTTTATAAGTTCTTACTTCTTTACCCATTGTAAAAGTCTGAATGACTTGGCATCTTATGTAATCACACCTACTTGATTAAGTCGTGGAAAAATTGATTGATTGATTGAGGGAATATCTCAATCAACTTTTAGGTGAAAGATTCTAGGAGCTTTGAATTTTGAATTCTCACTTAACTCCTATAAAAGCTACAAGTCAAAAGTCGCGGGAGCACTTCACTAATCCCGAGGCATTTCTGTATCAATCATTGAGTGTGTGAGCTCTACTCCATAGCCTACACCTCTGAGTACCATTGAGCTATGTTTAACATGCCAATGGGAATGTACATTTACATGATCTAATAGAAATACTTACATTCATCTACTTTGTAATTCTCTGAGTACACACTCCAAGTCTGTCAACTTCAACAAGGCATATCTCAGTGCCTACTGAACCAAATCAAGTGATTCAAAGCTTGTTAGAACCAGCTCTAAGCATACTACACGCCTACAAAATTTGAAGGTCATTGGATCAGCCATCTCGGAGAAATCTCGCTCGAAGTGGTCTCTGGTATTTTTCTGCAGAGTTCCTAAAAAGTCGGGAGTGACCATAAACTTGCTAAAGTTATTTCTTTGTGCATAGTTTATCAATTTGAGTCATTCCACTTGCAAATGGTAGCTTGTTAAGCTAATTGAATAACTCTAGGAGGAATTGTTCCAATTGTAAGTGTGCTGGTCATACTGAATGAAAGACTGAGCAGGTATCAAGACAAAAATAGGAAGTTTTTGAGCTTTGTGATTTACAAACTTATCTGTTTTGATCAAGTCATTACTCAAACTTTTTCCAAAGTACATATAGCATATTTTGGTATCATTTGGAAGCTCAAGGAGTCTACTAATCATATCTGGAGTCACTGAGGGCTGGTGCAAAGCAGGATTAGTAGCATCTACTCAATCTTCTGAGTGCATCCAACCATTTCTCCCAACAACTAGCAAGATTTCTGAAATGTGTAACAACGTGAGTGAGGTACAAAAATTTCCTGGTGTTTGCATATTTTATGTTATTTGGATGCCACACTTTGCTCATATTGCTGATTGTCTCTATGACTTGTTGACGAAGAAAATAAAATTTATTTGGATTGACAAACATACACAAGCTATGCGTAAATTGAAGAAATTGTTGCTTGAAGCTCCCATCCTTAAGCATGTAGACCATTCTATTAACAAGCCTATTATATTGATGATATTCCAATCAAAGGTAGTAAGGAACATGTAAAGGATATTACTTTAGATTCATCTGGATGTCCTAAATTTGTTATTGACCATATCTTTGATTGTGAATGGATAATTCAATGATTTGAAGAGGTAGGTCTCACATTTTCCATAGAAAAATCTATTTTTGGTGTCAATGAGGTTCTTATTGTTGGAAACTTCTGTAGTCAATATGATCAAAAGCCGTACCCACAAAAAGTTGATGCCATTAGCAAGATTTCTGAAATGTGTAACAATGTGAGTGAGGTACAAAACTTTCTTGGTGTTTGCATCTTTTATGTTATTTGGATGCCACACTTTGCTCATATTGCTGATTGTCTCTATGACTTGTTGATGAAGAAAATAAAATTTATTTGGACTCACAAACATACACAAGCTATGCGTAAATTGAAGAAATTGTTGCTTGAAGCTCCCATGCTTAAGCATGTAGACCATTCTATTAACAAGCCTATCATATTGGCTGTTGATACTAGTCCTATGGGGGTCATGATTCAAGATGATAGTGACGGGAATAGATATGCAATTAGGTTTGGGGCTAAAATTTTACATGAAACACAACGAAAGTATCCATAGATCAAATGAGAACTATGGGGCATGGTAACAACTTTGAAAACAAACAAAGAATATTTCATAGGTGCAAATGTTAAAGTTGAGACTGATTTTTTGCCTCTCATTGGAATGATAGCCAATTGTTCATCTCCTGATATAGCCATGCTTAGATGGATCTCATATATTAAGTTCATAAATCATGAGTTAGTTCATATTTCAGGTAAGTCAAATTCAGTTGCTGATATGTTATCGAGAGCTAGATTTGATGACGATCTTGAGAGTGATCTAACAAAGAATGTGCACTTAGTTGACTATGTTCCACATATCTACGAGTATGACCAATTTCATGAGTCTAAGTATGAAGATGAATGGAGAGACATAGGAAAGTATCTGAGTACATTGCAACCATTACCTAGTTGGACTACGAATAGATTCTGTAACATTAGGAAATGAGCTTACATTTTTTTCCTGCGTAATGGTTATCTTTGTAGACATGCTAAGGGTAAGGTTAAGAATCCACAATGAGCCCCAGGAAAACGAGCTCTTCAGTTGCAAGTAGTGAAGGAAATGCATGAGACATTATGGACACGCCATAAAAGATTTTTTGGAACTTATGAAAAAATTAGAAGTACCTATTATTGGCCTAAGATGTATGTTGACATAAGTAACTATGTTTCTACATGTTCTGCTTGTCAACTTCATTCATCAGTCAAACATAGAGATCCTTTGCATCTTACTTATCCACCTTGTATTCACTACAAGTGGGTGGTAGATCTTGTAACTATGCCTAAAGGTATTGACAAAATGAGTTACATTGTACTTGCAAGGGAGGACTTAACTAATCATTTAGAGGGACATGCACTATGATCTAAGACCACATACAACATTTGCAAATTCTTGCTTGAAGATGTCATAAGTCACGTTGGGTACATAGAGAAAGTAGTTGCCGATTGTGGGGAGTTAAATGCAAGACAAGCTAAAGAGTTCTTTGAACATAATAGTATTCATTTGTCTCTCACTACTGCATATAATCGAGAGGCCAATAGTAAAATAGAGAGAGGGCATCCACCTATTATGAAAGCCATATCTAAAGCATGTAACAGTGACATTAAACAATGGCCTAGATTCTTATCTTTTGCACTTTGGGCAGATAGAATTACATGCACACATACTACTGGGTATATCCTGTTTAACTCATATACTGTAAAAAACCATTGTTTCCAATTCAGTCTCATATTTTTGCATGGTCAAATTTGTCTTGGGTTAAAACATGTCTACTGATGATTTTTTGAGTTTGCGCATTAAACAGTTAGAACAAAGTAAATTAAGACTTGATGATGTCGTTGATAAATTAAGAGAATCTAGAATGAAGAACAAACATTCTTTTGACAAAACTCATGGATTGTGTCCTAAGCCAATTGAAGTAGGAGATTGGGTGCTCATTTATGATAGTACATTTGAATCTCAATATGATGCATGCAAAAAACTCACTCAACGATGGTTTAGGACATACATTGTATCAGAAGTAAACAACAATGGTATGTATGCTCTTTGTGAGTTAAATGGTGTTCATTAAAAACCTTGATTGCATGTAAAAGGATAAAGCTATTCAAGAAACATGATAGTGACAAGTACATTATAGATGAGAACATTGAGGAAGATGATAACAACAAGGCCGAATCATAAACAGGAGTATATGATGAAAATAAAAATAAATAAATAAAAATAAATATAACAACTAAAAATATCGTTTCTTTTTCAAGTTCATGTTGCTTTGTGTTTTCAAGTTCATTTCATTTTTCCCATTTTTGCTTGTTTCCAATTTCACTTCATGCAAGTTTCTTTTTAATCTTTGCATTGCATTGCATATCCACATCACCTGAGTCAAATGGACAAATGATGATTTCTCTACTTGTGCAAAACTGTATGTTCAGTAGTAATTTATCTACTAAGAAATCGATTATAATCTAGGATTATGGAAAGATAGGGCATGTAGACTTGGGGGTTTATTTTGGTAACATGAGTTTCATATATAAACATGCATATGTATCTTGTATTGAAAGCATAATTGTTGAAGTCTTGGCTCTTGCTACTACATGTTTCTACATCCTTAGCCCACCTTACAACACTTATATCAGAGTTTAAACGACTGATCTCCATCATCAAAAATGGTTGTACCTTGTATCGTGGTTTAATTTTTCCTCATCATAAAAAAAAGCTATTATATGTTACCACTAAGTTTACACTTTTTGCCACCCCAAAAAAGTGAATGTAACCATAAAGCCACTGAATCATCATCATTAGAGAGAGAGATAGAGAGAGAGAGAGAGAAAGGAAGCTAAAGCACAGGCTATATAGGTAGATTTATGCATTAGTGGAGTTTAGTTAGATTTGCTTGTTGTAATTAGAGAAAGAGCATATTCATATTTATGTAGGAAAGAAGTTGATCTAAAATAAGCTAAAGATGAAAGATGTCTCTTGAAAATCCTAAATCTATGTTTATAATTGTATTTAAGGTAGATTGCTTTATGAAAAAGGTACAAATTTTTCTTCAAGATGAGAGCAATTGATGCCTAAAACTTGGATGACTCAATACATTTACTTCCACTCCATATTGATGCTTGTTTTTGTTTTCAAAGTTGTTTGTTCATATATGTTGCATATTTGTTCATGCATATTCATGTTGCCTGTTTTAATTTTTTCTTTCATGCAGATTTTGCTTCATGTCATAGTGCCTACTCATTTATGCATATGATCAATTTTTTCTTCTATGTTTTTGTTACCGTTAGTGTCCATGTGAAAGGCCAAATGGTCACCAGACACTTCTTTGTATATGTTCTTTAATAAAACATATAGTGGCCTGGTTAGTGAGAGACTATAAGTTCCATCGCATTTGTAAGACCTAAGAAGTCTGTCTTCGTGCTCCCTGTGTACTTTGTTTTCTGCGTATTCTGCAATCTCTGTGTGCAGTACTGTGTGTGCCCTTAGGAGGTCCATTCTCTACTTTGAGGATATTGTCGTGGAGCTCTTGATAAGAAGAGTGCACTGTGGTGCATCGCCACCGAAACCCCTTCACCAGTATCAGAGCAGTTCGATGCAAGAGCTTTTTTCCTTTTGTGCGACCGAAGTGAGCAACCCCCCCTCCCCCACTTTCTCCAAGGCTTAAGACTAAAGCGGCCACCAAGGCATAGACCTTGGCATACCTTGTCATCCGATTCACCGAAGTCACCGTTGGCTACACGCGAGGGAGGATCTCAATGATCAAGGAAGATAGAGGTTCCCGGTACTTCCCGAGAGGTCACCCATCCCTGTACTATTCCCCCTAGAGCTCGCTTAACCGCAGCAATCTCGTGCCACTAAGCTACACTCTTGTGGTTTCTGAAGAAGGGGAAAGACTAAGGTTGCCATTACCTTGAACATGTTTTTGGTCCCTCAAAGCTTCATTCTTTGCTTTCAAAGCCTATTTTTGAAGCATTTTTGGGGTGTCTTTTGGAGCCATTTTGGAGTACTTTTGCGCATAGTTCTCTTCATACATGTCCAAGAACATCAAGAAGAGTGTTCTTTATACTTTTCCAAAATAAATATCAACCTTTGGGGATGTGTTTTCAGCGACACTCATAAAACTATAGGTTTCTCAAAAGGTTTTATGTTTTGGTGGGAGCAGCTACTGCAAATTTATGCAAGTTTTTTTGAGCTTAAAACGTCAGAGTTGACAAACACTTGTAGGTGTTGTTGGCTTGTTTTTGGGCTGTGCATTCAGCCTTTTAGTGTCATTTTATTGCATATATTGTCACATACACACCATTTACGCTTTTGTGGATACCGCTTATGTACGTCCATGTGGTCATTGATATAGCAGTTACATTTTTGCATAAAGCCTTTTACATTTGATAAAGAGGGTCGTGGTGAGGTTTTCTTAACTAAGAGGCATCCAAATGTTGGGGTCTCTTCGGTGATGCAGGTGGAAGACTTACCTAGCCTTGCTAGAGGAGATGTATGATAGTTGTTCATAGGTGCTCGATAAGCCTAGTTGGCCTCTGTTGGGTAATTGATATGCAATGGAGTCAGTGATTCACTATGCAGGAAAACATGTTAGTATTTGTAGTTTTATGACATTTTGACACTGGCCATATGCTCATTTTACAGAGGATACTCTAGTAAAATGTTTTTGGATTTTTGGTTTAGCCAACTATACAGTGGTCGATTTACTCCTTGATACACCTATTCGTTGGTGTTTGGACTCTTCTAGCTCCATTATCATGCTATCTAGTTCTCTACCATCATGGCATCAGAGGTCTCAGGCACATCTGGTGGATTAGGGTCTAGTGCGAGTGTTCCAAGAAGGAGCTATAACTTGTAGGGAAAAGACCATTTTGAGATCCGAAAATTTGATGGCACAAACTTTGCTCTATGGAAGAATCAGATTAAAGATGTGCTGATTCAAAGCAGGCAATGTAAGCCAGTAAATGGGATTTCAAAGAAGCCTATTGACATGGATGAAGATGATTGGGATGAATTAGATGAAATGGCTAGGTCTACCATTTGCTTGCACTAGGCAGATAATGTTTACTTTACAATATTAGACTATGAAAGTGTAGAGGAGCTTTGAAAGAAGTTATGTAATACATGTGAAAAAGAGACGACATCAAATAAAGTGTATCTGATGAGAAAATTATATGACCTTTGCATGGACATAGATAGTGTTGCTGCTCATCGAAATGAGTTTGATGCTATATTATCCTAGTTGCAGGCTCAAAAAATGGATATGGATAATGAAATGAAAGCAGTATTGCTGTTTGCACCTTGCCATCATCATGGGATACGTTTTGCATAGCTATTAGCACTAATGCACCTAGTGGTAAAATTGTCTATGTTGACATACGTGAAGCACTCTTGAGTGAGGAGATTCATAGAAAATCTATGGTTCGCACTTAGAGTGGAGATGTATATAATGTTTGTGATTCTTATCAAGGAAAGAATTAGTAATGTGGTAGGAGCAAGAACAAGGAAAAGAATGGTCAACCGAATAAGAGTAGAAATAAATCAAGGAAGAGGGATATGGAATGCCATTATTGTCATAAGAAAGGGCACATGAAGAAAGACTGTTATGCATTAAAGAATGCTAAAGGTAAAGGACTTAATATTGATGGGAATGTTAAACAGTTACATGCACCATCTACTTCGACTCTGAAGATTGAAGAATTAATGTTATTTTTTATGATGTTGATGGGTTGAAAATTGATAGTACTATGCCAACTGAGGCTCTTATGGTTGATTCTTTTTCCCACACATGGCTGCTAGATTCTGGTGCTTCTTTCCATGTGACACCACATAGAGAATGGTTCTCTAATTATGCAGAAAAGTCTCTTGGTACCATGAGACTTGGGGACTATTACCAGTGTGATGTTGTGGGGATTGGAGATGTGGTTGTGTAGTTCATTAATGGTTCAATATTTAGTATGCATAATGTACGCCATGTACCTCAGTTATCACACAATTTGATGTCATTTGGTCAATTTGATGACCTTGGTTGCAAGATGATCTTCTATGCTCAGTCCTTTTGTATATCAAAGGGCAATATGGTGATTGCAAAAGGAAGCAAAGTTGGGTCACTTTATCCTTTATTTGTTTCATAGAGAGAACAATTGTTAACCGTTATTGAACAGCCTATGGCTTGTATTTGGCATGGAAAATCTTTCTCATTTTGGCTACTTACTATTGGTACAAATCACAAGCCTACACATTTGGCTTGTAGCACATACACATATGAAGCTCCATGGAAACCATTGCTAGTAGAGATTTACTTCTTTACCTTTGTAAAAGTCATTTCTTTTTCACTTGAGAATATTTGTATCACCTAACCAAAAGTCGTGGACTTGGTAGCTAAGAAAGTAACAATACATTGAGGGAATATCTCCTAGAATGAAGGTTCACTTTTTAGAGAGAGCCAAAATTTGAATTCAAATTCAAATATGAAAGGAACACTTATATAAACTCACTTGAGGAAGTGACGGCAATAGCTTCATTATCCGAGCTCTCCATCGTCATTTTGTATATGTGTAAGGCCTATACTATAGCCTACACTATTCTCCATCATAGGACTATGATTACCAAGCCTGTGATCTTGTACAACATTGTTCACATTTTATTTACATTGTTCATCTATGATATCTCTGTTATAGTCATCTCTAACTGTCAACTTGTGCTTCCCATATCTCATTCATTTCTCCACCAAATTCAATGATCTCTAGCTTGTTGGAATCAGATCTAAGTTATCTACATGCTGAAAAAGCTTGAAGAAAATCCATTTAGCCAATTTGGAGAAAAGTGCATCGAAGTATTCACTGGTCAAACTTTGCAGAGGTCCTAAAAAATCGGGGGTAATGATCTATTTGCTAAATTGATTTCTCTGTGTGTAGTTGATCATTTCAAGTGATTTCACTTGGAAGCATTAGCTTACTAAACTAATTAGATACCCCTAAAAGGAATTTTTCCAATTCCTACTGTACTGGTAGCACTGAGCATTACAAGGAGCACGTGTGTGATTAAAAATAGAAGGTTTCCTTGGATTCTACTATTTGGAAGTAATCTGTTTTGATTCAATCCTTTCACACATCATTTGCAAAGTACATGGGAACTTTTATGGTGTCATTGAATAGATAAAAGGGCCCACATATCAACTCAAAAGTCACAAAGGGCTCGTACTAAGCAGGATTTGGCTGTACCAACTCATCACTTGAAGTGTCCATCCATCTTTCCCAACAGTGGTATAAGAGCAAAGCTAAGGTTAAATGGGAGATGATTTTCCTTCTTTCATTGATAAATTAGACAAGAACAACTATCAGGCATATCCTTTGAGGATGAAGACATACTTGGGAGGAAGGAGCCTCTATGGATACATCTCAGGAGATGAGGAGATGCCCATATTCAGAAGCAAAGGACAACCTACAAGGGAAGAACATGAAAGACTCATCACATGGTGTGCCAAGCATGCATTAGCAAGGTCTTACTTACTTAACTCAATCTCTGATTTTCTTCTTCCTCATATTAAGAACTATAAGACATCCCAAGAGACTTGGGAAACATTGTCTTTTTATTTCTCTTCCAACACAAGGGCCAAGAAGAACCAATTGTGGATTGAATTTACACCTCAAAGAAAGCAACCTAAGCAAGCTATCTCAGAGTATGTGACCAAAGTTAAAGATGTAGCAGATCAGTTGGCAAGCATAGGAGAAGAAATTCAAGAGGAGTAGATTGTAACGCAAGTAATCAATGGCATTAAATCTATTGAAAAATGGGAGAGCTTCACAACTGCCATGGACTTATACATGGACATGCAGATTCCACACCTTACCACACTCATGGGGCAACTATTCACCCATGAAGCCAAGCTCAACAAGAATGGAGACTCATCAAGAGGTAATAGCTCTTCTGCCCTATACACTGATAAGAATAAGTCTAAAGAGAAAGGCAAGAACAAGAAGGTAGAAGATGAAGGAACTACCTCCCAAGCCAACTATGCAAGGAGAGGTAGATCATCAAGAGGAAGGGGCAGAGGAGGCAAGCAAGGTAGGGGAAGACCTTATAACTCCTCACCATGCAGCATTTGTGGATTATCAAATCATTACTACAGATGAGTGTTTCAGGAACTTCAAGAACCAGAGAGATAGAGGTTATCAAAGAGGTGGATACACACAATCAAGAGGCAGATTCAATCACCACCAAGGATACAACAACAACTACAACAACAACTACAATAGCAACTACCAAGGAGGATACAAATCCAGAAAGGATTACAACAACTACATAGAGGAGCAAGAAGATTCTCTTCTGATTATGAACATGACTTCAAAACCAAGTATAAATGATGAACATCTCTTCTACATTGACTCAGGATGCTCAAATCATGTGGCAAGCAATGTAGCTCTTCTCTCTAACCTTGAGGAACCAAAGGGTAAGCATCAGGTCAAACAGGTGATGAAGCACTCAGTGATTAAAGTTGGAAATGTTAAGACCTCTGATGGGAACAAAAATAGGTTAAGTAGGGTTCTATATGTACCAACTATTACCAAGAATTTGATGATTGTTGGACAAATTGTGGAAAAAGGTTTGCAGGTTAGATTCAACCAATATGGAGCATTTGTGGAGGATCCCAAGCACGGCTTCAAGAGAATTGGTAAAGGAGAAAAGACAGGTAGAATTTTCACTTTTGAACTTGAGGATACAAGGAGCATTGCACTTTATAGTTATAAAGATCAAACATTATCAGAGCTTGAAATTTGGCATAAAAGATTAGGGCATGTAGGTGAAAGAACCTTGAAACAAATATGCAGAGATCAATGTGTTCTTGGGATACCTAATGTATCCAAGGAACACATGATTTATAAATGTGGTGCTTGTCAGTTTGGAAAGTCTCACATGTTACCCTTCTCAAGGAAAGGCTACATGCATGAGGACTACCTAGAACTTGTTCATACAGATGTATGGGGACCAAGCAAGGATCCCTCAATCTCTAGATCAAGGTATTATGTATCTTTCATTGATGATTACAGTAGGTGGACTGTATTGTACTTTATGAAGCACAAAGATGAAGTTTTCAGTTGCTTTAAAAAGTATCTTGCACTTGTTGAGATTCAAACTGGGAGAAACCTAAAAAGGCTAAGGCCAGATGGAGGAGGTGAGTACTTCTCAAATGATTTTGATGCATTCTTGCAGGACAGAGGAATCAAGAGAGAAATTACCACAAGGTATACCCCTTAGCAAAATGGGGTAGCAGAAAGAAGAAATAGATTGATTGTTGAAACAACTAGGTCAATGTTAATGAGAAAAAATTACCTAACTACTTATGGACAGAGAGTGTATCTACTGCCACTTATCTTGTAAACAGGTTGCCATCCAAATCACTTGATGGGATGACCCCATATGAAGCATGGCATGGTAGAAGACCTTCACTTGATCATTGCAGGATATTTGGATGTGTAGCATATGTGCATATCCCCTCTCAGATAAGAGGTAAGCTAGACCCTAAGGCAGAGAAGTGCATCTTCATTGGATATGATCTAAATCAAAAAGGTTACAAGTTCTACAATCCTTCAAACAAGGGATTCATGGTAAGTAGAGATGTCTTTAATGAAAATAACTCTTGGTTTGATAGTGAATGCAGGAAGATAAAACTACCTTATGACTTGGAAGAGGATTTTCCAAGCCTCACTAAGGAGGAGCCTACTCAGAATGAAGACATCAATTCAGATGATGAGGACATCATCAAACTTGAAGAGTTCAAAGCATGGAAGTCCAAAGGCAAACTCAAGATGAAGAAATTGGAAGATATATGTGAATCTTCCAATCAAGCAATTAGGAGATCTCAAAGGGAAAGCCAGAAGCCAATCAAATATGGATATGACACTTCGCTTGTCACTAAGCACTCTGTTTATCTTGCCAAAGATTTGTCAATTGAAGAACCAGCATCATATGAGGAAGCAAAGAACAAAGCATAATGGAAGGAAGCTGTGGATGAGGAGATTGAAGCATTCAAGGAGAATGATACTTCGGAACTAGTATTAAAGAAGGATTCTATGAAGGTAATTGGGTCTAGATGGATCTATAAGATAAAAAGAAATTTTGAAGGAGTCTATGAAGGTAATTGGGTCTAGATGGATCTATAAGCAGGTACAAAGCTAGACTTGTGGCTAAGGGTTTTGCACAAACCCAAGGTATTGATTATGAAGAAACCTTCTCACATATGGCCAAAATGCCAACCATCAGGGTATTGGTAAGTGTGGCTGCATCAAAGAATTGGGACATGTATCAACTGTATGTAAAAAATGCATTTCTAAATGGCTGGATTTTCAAAGGAGGTGTACATGTCACAAGCTCCTAGCTATGAGGATCCAAACAAGGTAAAATATGTATGTAAATTGAACAAAGCTCTTTATGGATTGAAGCAGGCACGTAGGGCATGGAACCATAGGTTGACTACATATCTTTGGGACCAAGGTTTTGTCATGAGCAAAGCAGATACTTCTCTATTCATCAAGAGAAGTAATTCAGAGGTAATATACCTATTTGTATATGTTGATGATATCATACTTATAGGAAATGATGCTAATGGCATCAAACATATCAAGGACCAGATGATGGAGTTCAAAATTCGTGACCTTGGATCACAAAAATATTTTCTTGGACTTGAGTTATTCTATACTAACTCTGGAATTTACATTACTCAGAGAAAGTATATATAGGATATGTTGAAGAAGTTTCATTTGCAGGATGCCAAAGTTGCAAGTACTCCAATGGAGGTAAACTCAAAACTAAGTGCTCATGAAGGTGATGTACTTGAGAACATTGCAGGTTACCAAAGCATAGTGGGAAGCTTGAATTATGCTACCTTGACAAGGATAGACATTGCTTATGGAGTAAGTGTGCTAAGTCAGTTTATGCACAAGCCTAGGGCACCTCATTTGAAGGCTGCCAAAAGAATCTTGAAGTACCTTAAGGGTACTCAACATCATGGTTTGTATTTCCCTTATACATCAGACTTGGACATTAAGATTTATCCAGATGCAAATTGGGCAGGATGCAAAGATGATAGAAGGAGTACCTCAGGATACCTTTCATTTGCAAGTGATAAGCCAATATCATGGTCTTCAAAGAAGCAACCTACTATTGCTTTATCCTCTACAAAGGCGGAGTATAGAGGATTGGCTAATGCTACTCAAGAGGCCATATGGATCAGATTGTTGTATACAAAATTGGGCTTGCATACTACATCTCCAATGATCTTTGGGGATAATACAAGTTCATTACACCGTGCAGCTAATCCTATTTATCATGCTAGGACCAAGCATATAGAGGTCCACTATCATTATGTGAGAGAGAAGCTATTGAGCAAGGATATTCAGTTGTCATATGTATCAACTAATATGCAATGTGCATATTTGTTGACTAAAGCATTAGATGGTACAAAATTTTGTAGGTTTAAAGCAATGATTGTATTGAAGGATATTCATGAAGATTGAAGATGAAGACCAAGCCAAAATGTTTGGCTTGAGGGGGAGCTGTTGGTACAAGTCAAAGCCTACACATTTGACTTGTAGCACATACATATATGAAGCTCCATGGAAACCATTGCTAGTAGAGATTTACTTCTTTACCTTTGTAAAAGTCATTTCTTTTTTACTTGAGAATATTTGTATCACCTAACCAAAAATTGTGGACTTGGTAGCTAAGAAAGTAACAATACATTGAGGGAACTCCTTGAATGAAGGTTCACTTTTTAGAGAGAGCTAAAATTTGAATTCAAATTCAAATATGGAAGGAACACTTATATAAACTCACTTGAGGAAGTCGCGAGAGTAGCTTCATTATCCGAGCTCTCCATTGTCATTTTCTATATGTGTAAGGCCTACATTGTAGCCTAGACTATTCTGCATCATAGGGCTATGATTACCAAGCCTATGATCTTGTACAACATTGTTCATTAATACATTATATCTACATTGTTCATCTATGATATCTCTGTTATAGTCATCTCTAACTATCAACTTACACTGCCCATATCTCACTCATTTATCCACCAAATGCAATGATCTATAGCTTCTTGGAATCAGCTTTAAGTTATCTACATGCTGAAAAAGTTTGAAGCAAATCCATTTAGACAATTTGGAGAAAATCGCATCGAAGTATTCATTGGTCAAATTCTAAAGAGGTCCTAAAAAATCGGACGTAATGATCTATTTGCTAAATTGATTTCTCTATGTATAGTTGATCATTTCAAGTGATTCCACTTGGAATCATTAGCTTACTAAGCTAATTAGATACCCCTAAAAGGAATTTTTCCAATTCCTACTATACTGGTAGCACTAAGCATTACAAGCAGCAGGTGTGTGATAAAAAATAGAAGGTTTTCTTGGATTCTACTATTTGGAAGTAGTCTGTTTTTATTCAATCCTTGCACACATCATTTCCAAAGTACATGGGCACTTTTATGGTATCATTGAAAAGCTAAGAGGGCCCACATATCAACTCTGAAGTCACAAAGGGCTTGTCCTAAGCAGGATTTGGTTGTACCAACTCATCACTTGAAGTGTCCATCCATCTTTCCCAACACTTACCTATGTTATCTCTCTCCGGTTTATTTTGTGAGCATTGTCAATATGGAAAGAAAACGAGAAATGTGCATAGAATGCACATTGACTCTTCAATTCAGCCTTTAAATCGCGTTCATATAGATGTGTGTGCTCCTATGCCCACTAGGTCCTTAGGTGGTTCTCTTTACTTTGTCACTTTCATAGATGATGCTACTAGAAAAGTTTAGGTATATCCTATCAAATTGAAGCATGAGGTATTCCCTACTTTTAGAAAATGGCTTGCTTTAGTTGAGACTAAAAAGGAACTAAGCTTAAGGCTTTACATTCAGATAATGGGGGTGAGTATACTTCACATGAATTCAGGCTTTTCTATCAATCTAGAGGGATTTGTAGAGAGTTTACAACTCCTTATAGCCTAGTACATAATGGTGTAGCTAAAAGGATGAATAGAACTATTCAAGATAGAATAGTTTCTATGTTGCATCATGGAAACCTTTCACAATATTTTTGGGCAGAAGCAGTGTTGACGGCAGTTCATGTGATTAACCTTTCACCTAGTACTGCCAAAGGTCTGAAAGTGGCAGAAGAGTTATGGACTGGGAAGCCACCATATTATGATCATCTCTGAGTTTTCGTGGATATGGTCGAGGAGGACAATTTGGATATTGCTTATGGGATCCTGAAACACGGTCAGTGATAAGAAGTAGTGATGTCATTTTCAATGAGCCTAAGGTGCATAAACAACCCATTAGGAGATTGAAGTGAGAAGAGTGGTGTTTGAGGATACTATTCCTCGAGTTAGAATGCATAAAAATGCTGCCCATAGGGATGTTCAAGAGAATGTCTGATCAGATCAGTCTGTAGATGTTCTTGTTCAACAACCATTGAGACGCTCTACACGTGTCTCACATCCACCTGATATATATGTTCCTAGTTTAGATTTTGTTATGCTAATAGATGCCACTGAGCCTTCTTGCTACAAAGAGGCTATGAAGATAGAGGATCATGTTAAGTGGGAGCATGCCATGAAGAGTGAGTTGGATTCTATTCATAAGAATGGTACTTGGGATTTACTACCTTTTCCAAAGTGAAGGAAATCTTTACGATGTAAATGGGTATATAAGCTGAAATTAGCATTAGATAGTGCTTCTCTAAAGTATGAAGCAAGACTTGTTGCAAAGGGTTTTAAGCAACAACACGGTGTTGATTTTGAGAAAATCTTCTTTGCAGTGGTCAAGATGACTACCCTATGCATGTTGCTTGGATTTGTTTCAATGGAGGACTTAGAGCTAGTCCAAATGGATGTGAAAACTAATTTCTTGCATGAAGATATTACATATGAGATCTATATGGAACAACCAGAGGGTTATGTAGTTCTTGGCAAGGAAAGTCTAGTTTGCAAGCTCAAGAAGAGTTTGTATGGACTTAAACAATCCCCTAGATAATGGTACCAAAAGTTTGATGCTTTTATGAAGGCGCAAGGCTATTCTTGAAGCAATGAGAAACATTGTCTCTACACAAAGATATGCTGAGATGGTAGCTCTATATGCTTGATACTTTATGTCGATGATATGTTGATTGCTAGGAAGTCCTCTTATGACTTGTCAATTCTCAAAAAGAAGTTGAGTCAGACATTTGATATGAAGGATTTGGGGGATGCCAAACATATTCTTGGCATGCGCATTACGCGTGATAGGAGTAAAATATGCATATAATTGTCTCAAAGTGAGTACATATCCAAAGTATTTCACAGGTCCAATATGCAGGGTGGAAAGGCATTGAATACACCTTTACCCATATATGTGAAATTGAGCACGGATGATTGCTCCAAATCAGAGGAAAAGGAATTCATGACCAAAGTTCCCTATCAGTCTACTGTAGGTAGTGTCATGTATGCTATGGTAGCTACAAGACCAGACATTGCATTTGTAGTGGGAGTTGTGAGTAGATATATGTCTAATCCCGACAAGAAACATTGGGAAGCGGTCAAGATGATTTTGAGATATCTAAGTGGCACTAAGGACAAGTGCCTATGCTTAGGTAGAGGGAAAGCATCCATTATTGGTTACACAGATTGTTACTATCCTAGTTGTGTACACAATTGTAAGTCTACATCAGGGTACATTTTTCATTTTGCTGGAGGTGCTATCTCTCGGAGATCTCATCTTCAAGAATGTACAATTGTTTCCACCATAGAAGTAGAGTATGTTGCAACAAGTGAGGCATGTAGGGAAGCATTGTGGCTTTCTTGTCTTGCTTGTGATATAGGTTTACCTCAGCATGTACCTCAATTGCTCAGTGACAGTGAGAGTGCCATTGCTTTGGCTAAAAATCTAGTCTATCATGCAAAGACCAAGCACATTGAGGTGAGGTATCACTTCATTAGAGCTTGCTTAGCTACTGAGCGCATTATCCTTGAGAAGGTTCACACTAGAGATAATGTTGCAGATCTTTGACTAAAGATCTACTAGAGGATAGCTTTCGACATTTCTATCACTTGGTGGGGGTTACTTGATTCATGATTTTACACAGTCACTTGTATGATGTGGAAGATGCCCATCAGGTGGGAGGTATAGTTCGTATACTTTAACTCAGACATTTATTTTTGTATACTTACACTCATGTATTATTTATCATTCTTTATTTTTCTCCCATAGTTACTTTAACCATATTCGCCTTTAGTGGGAGATTGTTACCGTTGGTGTCCATGTGAAATTCCAAATGGCCACCGGACACTTCTTTATATATGTTCTTTAATAAAAAATATAGTGGCTTGGTCAGCCATAGACTATAAGTTTGATAGCATTTGTAACACCAAAGAAGTCTATGTTTGTGATGAAAGAGCACAAAATTGAGTTTTCAAGATCACCATACTTTCCTAGAATAAGCAAATTGAAGGCTTGAAGGACTGCTATATGGCAAACAATGATTGAACCATGTTGTATAGTCAAGATGAGCTTACATTCAAGGGTGGAGATGCAATAAAGCTTAAAGCAAGAAGGATCCACAAGTTTTCTTTCATCCAATGAGCCATTTTTTATGGTCGAAGAACAATAATGCAAAGTTTTTCTAGATATAGTAGCTTATCTTATCCAAATTTTGATGTCAGCACTCATCCAACGGTCCGGATTGTTGGAGATAGACATCTGCGGAAGCACGCGAACAACACAAGGAAGAAGAAGAAGCTTGGAGCACAAACACACAATACTGAATGTATTACTTGAGAATGTACAAAGATAAGTAGCCCATTAGGGCAATAGGCGTATATATAAGCCGGGGGAAAAAAACCTCCTAAAGAGGGAAAAAAGTGCCCTAGCAGTCCTAGAGTGTTCACACACATCACTACCTAAATATATCAACAAATCCCCCCTGGGAGTGATGCGGTGAACAAGGAGCTGGCACTCATGTATAAGGAAGTGCCAAGCTATGTGGAAATCACTCCACAAAAGGAAGTAAGCCCAAAGCTTTGCGGAAAGCTTCAAACTTCTCCCTAGGCAGAGCCTTCGTGTCTTTAACCTGCACACCTGGTTTTCATGCCCTTTCTGCACAAAGCCACGGGGTTGAAAAACATACACTTCTTCATGCAAGTCACCATTCAGAAATGCTGTTTTAATGTCCAACTGATGTACATTCCAACCATGATGGGTTGCAAGTGCATAAATGCTCCGAACAGTAGTCATACGGCATGTAGGTGCAAAGGTCTCATCAAAATCAATGCCTCTTTCCTGCGCATAACCCTTTGCAACAAGCCGAGCCTTATACCTGTCAACTGTACCATCAGGTTTACACTTCAGCTTGTATACCCACTTAGTGCCAATGGCCTTCTTGCCAGGAGGCAAGTCACATAAACACCATGTATCATTCTTCATTATAACATCATATTCAGATTGCATAGCAGCCATCCAATTTTCTGAATTCTGTGCTTCATCAAAAGAAACAGGCTCATTCTCATCACAGAGACTAGATGCAGCCATAGCATAGCAATCTGATGCAAAGGAGGCACTATGAGAGCCTGAACGAGTACGATATGACAAAGGTGCATCTAATTTGCTGTCACGCAAAGTCTGCGCCAGCCATTTTGGCATAGTTTTTGCTTGCTCAATATCAGCTCTCTCATCAGCAAGTGCATCATGTAAATCTGCATCAGAAATGGAATGATCTGCATCATCATATGAAACCTGCAAAGGCTGAGAAGTTGCCTCATTAGGACCAGCACTAGACTGTCCACCTGTAAAAAGAGGCATCAAAGTATCATACATGTCTTTGGAGCTAACAGATGTCTCCTTAGTACATGAAAGCAATGGCTGAATAGCATCTTCCACAAAGACAACATCACGGCTAACCAGAATGCGTTTAGTCTGTGGATGATACAGTTGATAGCCTTTACTTTCAGAACTGTACCCAACAAAAATACATTTTACTGCCTTATCATCCAATTTTCTACGATGTTGTTCAGGCACTAATGCATATGCCAAACAACCAAAAACAGGCAGATGAGCAACAGATGGCTTGCGGTCATGCCAAGCCTCATATGGAGTGATAGACTGCAACGCTTTAGTGGGACACCTGTTCAGTACATATGCTGCACACATGACAGCCTCAAGCCAGAAACTATGTGGTAAAGCTGACTTTTGACCATGCACCTCGCGATCTCCATGAGTGACCTGTTCTTTCGTTCAGCAACTCCATTCTGTTGAGGTGTATACGGCACTGTACATTGGTGTTTTATCCCACGTTCAGCTAGAAATGCATTAAAATCTGAAGACATATATTCCCCCCCTCGATCAGAACAGAGGGTGCCCATTTTACATGCTGACAGATTTTCAGCCAAAACCAAAAACTGTTTGAAGCACATGAACACTTCGGACTTTGCTTTGAGTGGATATACCCATGCATGCCTAGAAAAATCATCAATGAAAGTCACGAAGTAAAGGTAATTTCCAAAAGAGGGTGTCTGCATAGGACCACAGACATCACTATGTACAAGCTACAATTTCTGCATAGCCCGAACTGAACCATCTTTTGGAAAGGAAGAACGCTGCATTTTGCCCAAAATAAAGCCTTCACAAACATGTTTTCCAGGAGCCTCAAGTTTGGGCAAAGAGGACACCATTTCAGATTTCTGCAAGCGTAGCAAACTAGCAAAATTCAGATGACCAAAGCGTACATGCCAAAGCTTTGCATCTAACATAGTCTGAGAATCATGAACTGCACATGCCGAATCATTCACAGATCTTTCATAGTCTATGAGCTTATACAGCCCATGACATAAGATGGCAGAAGCAATAATCACATCACCATTTGAGAGATCATGGACTGTACACCTGTCATCAACGAATTTCACAACCAAGCCAATCTTGGCTAATGCAGAAACTGATAACATGTTCTTTTTGATCCCTGGCACAAATAAAGCATCTGACAAAGTGAAAGAACTACCATCAGCAGTAGTCAAAATGATCTTACCAACTCCCATAACAGGATAAGAGGAGTTATTGGCGCATGTGACACTATTCCCTATAGGGGCAGACTCGAGTGAAGAGAAGAAACTACGTTGCGAGGTAATATGTTTGGTCGCCCCACTGTCAAAGTACCAAACATCTGAGTCTACTGCAGACATGCACTAATCATGAGAAGATGGGTCAAAACTGCAGACAGTAGTAAACACCCATTCTTCTTCCTGCACAAGATTTGCAGACTCTGTTTTTGGTGTAGAGGCCTCTACAACAACCATTCCAGCCTCTTTCTTCTTTGCCTCTTTAGCAGCCAGTTTTGGACAGTTCTTTATAATATGATCATTTCCTTTACAGTACTTGCAAAACAATTTCTGCTTTTCTGATTTCTTCTCATCTTTATCCTGGTTCTTCGATTGTGCAGCATTTGCAGATTTTTGCTTACTAGTAGAAGAGCTCCATTTTCCTTTGGCCTTCTGACTAGCCAGGAAAGCTTGATCTGCAACACGCATAATGGACCTGTTCTGCCTGGACTAATCTTCCTGCAACAGAACAGAGACTAATTCCTCAAATGACAAGGCATTCGGATTGCCTTTCATCATCAACCGAAGAGTAGAGGCAAAACTCTGATATGAATCAGGAAGACCATTCAGAACGGTCTGCACAAGTGAGCTATCTGGTATAACCTCATCAGCAGAAATCAATTGTTCCTTCAGGTCTTTGATCTTTGTAAGAAAAATGTCCATAGAATCACCTTCATTCATGTGCTCACTCTCCAACTGTTTTCAGAGGTAAGCAACACGAGCCTCATTCCTAGCCTGGTACAAAGTGGTAAGTGTATCCCAAGCATCCTTTGCTGTTCTGCAAGAGCGAATGTGAGGAATAATGGCACGTTTGACAGAAAAAGCTATCAATGCATGTGCCTGGCATCTCTGCCATCCCAACGAATCTGCTCTGCAGTAGGTGCAACAGAAACAGCAGCACGAACAGGAATCTGTGGAATATCATCTTCAACACCATCTTCATCAGCTCTAGGACCTCTAGCACCTGTATTTGTAGTACCTGTAGTTGCAGGTGAACAGGACGTCTTTCAACACCCTGCACAATGTTCCACAGTCCTTTTGCAACCAGTACATGTCGCATCATATAAGCCCATAATGGGTAGTTGGTACCATCCAACTTATCCTCAACAACCAACATACGAAATACATCACTGCTTTCAGCCATGGCCGATGACTAAAATACCTTGATGCAGAAAATTGACTGTATCTCAAAAAGTTGAACGGAACTGCCCAGACGAGTTCTACTAGACCTGTAGCAGACTTCGAGATGCTTAAACTGGCGAACAGAAACTGGTATATACCTTTGGCACAAAAGGACGAAATAGCATGCACAAGCGCTGTGATAGTGCGTTCGGAGGCCGAAACGAGCTCAGATCGCCATTTCAGCACCAGACAACGAAGCTGTTTGATCTCGGAAACACCCTGAGTATGCTCACCAAATTTCATGCGAATCTGAGACTGCAAACGGAGGAGTGTCGACGGCGCCCTAGAAGAAGCGACGACCTGCTCTGATACCAATTGTTGGAGATAGACGTCTGCGGAAGCACGCGAACAGCACAAGGAAGAAGAAGAAGCTTGGAGCACAAACACACAATACTGAATGTATTACTTGAGAATGTACAAAGATAAGTAGCCCATTAGGGCAATAGGCGTATATACAAGCCGGGGGAAAAAAACCTCCTAAAGAGGGAAAAAAGTGCCCCGGCGGTCCTAGAGTGTTCACACACATCACTACCTAAATATATCAACACGGATCAGCCCCAGATCCAATGGTGGAGAATGAATGCGCCTAATTTTCCCCCCTTTGTCCTAGATGCCATATAAAGAACGAGTCCTAGACATCCATTTGATAAATCCAATGGTTGTAATCAAAAGTAGGTGATCTTAGGATTGAGGGTTGATTTCTCTGGATCCAAGGGCCATTCAAAAAACTATAAAAACCCCCCTCCAAACTCATAGAGCATCATTTTTAGGCATCCATAGGGCCCTTTCTAGCACATGGTTTCCTTGAGATGATCACCCTCAGTTGAGCGTTTGAGGATCCAAGGTGGGCTAGTAAGAGCATAGTTCTTAGAATCAACTTGAAGTTAGACTTCCAATCTAGGATAGGCTCATAAACACAATGGTTTCTCTTTCTTTTCTCACCCTCAGTGGAGTGTGTGAGTGACTTAGAGTTCGTTTTATGAGTCTTAGACTTCTTTAGTTAGATGTAACGCTCATAGCAAGATATAGGGTCAATGAAGTGGAATGTATCCTCTTACGTGTGACATTGGGTTGAACTGTCATGGTGGGAGGGTTGTGCGGACCACCTTTGACTAGTAGAATGCTTAGCTTGATGTATTACAACATTCATGTAAATGTATGTCAATACAATATCTTTAAATTCATGTCTCTTGTCTCTTAGTTTTTACATGTTTCCTTTTATCTCTTTCCATGTGTGAGAAGGCTCTACAGCCTTGCATTGAACCAATGAGGGTTATCCATTGAGATTGAGAGAACAAGTTTCTATTTTCATGATCCACATGCATTCATACTACCCACGAACACCCATGCATATATTTTAGTTTTGAAAGTGTATAAGAAGCTCCACTCTTGGACCATTCTTCCTTTCGAAATCGATTCATGTATGTGGTTTTCTTTTTTTTTCTCATCATCCATACATACCATCCAAAAGAGCCCATGCATATGAATTAAATTCTGAAAGCGTATAAGAAGCTCCATTTTTTTTTGGACCATTCTTCCTTTCAAAACTGATTCATGTGAATGGTTTTCTTTTTTCCTCATCATTCATGTTCATGGGTTTATCTTGCATTCATATGTTCCCCTTCCCATAAACAAATCATGACAACTCTCCTCTCCATACCTAACTTCATCTTCCCATTCACATTTTTATCACAGAAACTTCCAACACTCACTAGCTTTTTACACTGCATGTGCCATGACCAAAACCGATCCACCTAGATCACGATCACCTCCACAACGGAATGAAATCAATCTAAAAATGGAAATAATCCCAAAGATTTGCAAAAAAACTTCAAACTTGTTCCTAGGGAGAGCCTTTGTAGAATGGTCCACAGCATTACATTGTGTGGGCACATAATACCAATTAATCTCTCCAATAAAGAGTCTCTCCCTAGCATAATGATAGTGCACCTCAATTTGCTTTGTATGAGCATGGAACACAAGCTCCTCACAACTACCAATGCATTGTGACTATCACAATAAAGATGGTGGTGGAAAAAGACTGATCAACACCCAAATCAATAAAAAAGTCATCTATGGCACACACACACACACTCAAAAATAGGTAGGAAAGCTACTCTATACTTAGCCTCACAACCAGATGTGGCCACACTAGGTTACTTCTTTCTCAACTAAGATATACATGAGCCACTAAGCATGGAGTAAAAGCCAATGTTGGGCACATGAGTGTCATAGAAACCAACCCAATCCGAGGAAAAGAAAGAAGCATGTAAATATGAGGGTAATGATCCCTCCTTGGGATAAAACAATCATAGTCAGGTACCACTTAAGTAGCAAAATACACACTTAATTGCCTCCAAATGCTTGCCACTTGTGCAATGCATAAACCTACTGATCTAAGAGATAGCAAATTGAATATCAAGTTTAGTTATGCATAAGTAAATTGAGCATCCAATAGCTTGCTGATAGAGAAAAACATCAAATTCTTCTTGAACATCATGAAGACTCAATCATAAACATGTTTCAATGAGACTAGTATTAGTTTTGCAATCTTCATGGCCAAAATGTTGTAATAATATGTCACCTTATTTTGTTTGATACAAATTTAGTCCCCATCACTTTGCATAGAATGAAATGCCTAAATAATGATGCAAATGCTCCAAATCTTACATCTCAAAAGAGGCATGCGAATGAGTCTTAAATTTAGAAATATGCTTCTCATTGGAACTAGTGAGAAACATTTCATCGACATATACAACAATGATCATAAATACATCATCTACATGCTTAACATATAACTTTCTCTCAATTAGTCTATTCTTTAATCCATGAGTTAGAAAGTAGGCATGTATCTTTTCATACCAAGCACATGGTGTTTCTTTCAATCCATACAATGCCTATTTCAACCTAGTCACTTCATTTTCATGCCGTTTCTACACAAAAAAATGGGGCTTAACATATTTTCAACCATAATGAGGGACTATTTAAAGAACACAATCATGTCAAACTTCACTTTCAATGGATAAACTCATGCATGCCTAGAAACATCATCAATGAAGTCTAGGAAGTACAACTGATTGCCAAATAAAGATGTCTCCATAGGACCACAAACATCATTATGGATAAGTTATAATCAATGTGAAAATCTAATTGAGCCATCTATAGGGAAGGAACAATGCTACATTGACCCAAAATAAATCCCTCATAGACATGCTTAGAAGGAGCCTCAAGTTTTGGTAGAGAGGACACCAGTTCATATTTATATAGGCAAAGAAAATCAACAAATTTCAGATGGCCAAAGTGTGCATGCAAAAGTTTTTCATCTGAAATAGACGAAGCAGCATGAACTGCACATGTTGAATATTGTATAATTCATGGGTTTGGAAGGCTAACTATATGGATTCTACAAGTTAGAATACAACATATATTTACCTTCATTTAGCCCATTATTTACCCTTGGTACATGCTTGAACCTTGACCTTGGTTTTAACCTTGAGATATTTATTCATATGAGCTCCCAATTGAATGGTTGTGAACCTTGGGTTTGATTTAATCTAAGCTATGGAGACATTAGTCTTGAGAGAAGCTTCTCTAGGTTCCATCTTTGAATGTACATGACGGAAGAATCCTCATTTGATTTAGAAAGCATGTGATAGACCTTGGAAAATTAGAAGGCATGTGATCACCCTTGAAAAAGTGTCCACATGAGGAACATTTGGCTGGACACTTGGCCAAATTCAAGGATATGCACCCCCTTGTCCTAGAGGTATATATATGTGTGGAGTTGGATGGGTGGATGCATAGTCTCTTGCTTCTAGTCTTGCTAGTTAGTTTGATTCATTAGAACTGATGTTGCCCCACAATATTTGTAATCAAAGCCACATAAGATCCTACCACAAATATGAGCTTGAGCTTGTGGAACTCATTTTGATTTCAGTTTTTATTTTATACTTGTAAAAGACGAGTTGTAGTTTTCGGATGATAGGATTTTTAGTGAACCGTAGATATGGTTCATGGAAACACCCCATATAGAGCATGATTGCCTCCCATAGGGAATCATCATGGATGATGAGGTAGGAATGAGGATCACCCACATGTTTTTTTTGAGTATAAAAGAGTGGGAGGAGCGCCCAAAGGCTTCCACTTCTCTTCCTCTCATGCTTATGGTAATGAATGGGTGTTTTTTGCGTATATAGTGTGCACCCTCCTTTAAAGTTGTAATATGTAGGATTTTTTGCACCTCAACTAGACCACTGAAGCTTTGGCATTTACAACTAGCAAAATACAACCAGTCACATTAGCTCATGTCAATCAGAGTACTTCATAGAGAAAAGACCTCGAAATTCTATGAAAAGAAAGGCCCTCTTCACCCCAACAAAAGTAAGTCTCCAAGCATTAATTAAAGCTTGAAGAAAGAAGGTGATCTCTTTGCATCCAACTTGAAACGATATTTTTCAAAGAAAGCGAAGTTATTTTTCTTTGTCTTTCATTTATCTCACTCATTTCAACATTATAAGAATGTGTGGCAATGATTGGGATGCATATATTTTATGCGTATATACTAATTATATAAGAATGGATAAGGAAATTTCAAACCACAAATATGCATCCAAGCATCCTTAAAAAGGTTGGGTAAGATTGTATGCATAGCCCGACATGCATACATACATACATACATATATATATATATATATATATATATATATATATATATATATATATATATATATATATATATATATATATATATATGTGTGTGTGTGTGTGTGTGTGTGTGTGTGTGTGTCCAAGAAAGGACACTGGAATTTCTGAGAGTCATAAAATGTCCAAACTTGCAACCTCAAGTTCAAAGCATTGCTACATATAAGCTTCGCTATGTCAAAAGACAAAGGATGGATGAAGCTTCCCTAAGTATTTTCTCATTTTATCCACCTATATATGTTTATTTTTTCATTCTTGCATATCAAAAGAAGTAGCTAAACTTCAAATACACCTAGAATGGTGCATTGAATGGCTTGAAAAATGCACTTAAGGCATAAATGAATGACAAAAGTTTCTTTTTTAGCATGAAACGGACTTACTACATGAAGATAATTAGAGTTCAACATAGAATGTTCACTATAAAATGGAACAAATATCAATGTAGAATATGGAGCATATTATTGAATAGAATGCAGTTCTATTTATGAATTCCATGTATGCTTTAAAGAGGGGTTCAATTCTTGAACCTTATGCATGCTCAAAATCTTCAAGCACAAATTTATGTGTTTTTGGCATACATTATGTATGCATATCAATGTATTGAATCATCTATGAAAGGTTCTGTGGGACGTGAGAGAAATTAAGTTCAACAAGTTCAAGGTTTGAGATAGGAAATGACTTCTTGATGTGAATTCAAATGCATAAAAGCTTAATGGGATATTGATTTAAAAAAATCTATAATCATTAACTTTTATGCTTTTTATATGTTGGCTTAATCCAAAAGCCAACAAACCTTAACACACAATAGAAGAAACCAAAGCTTAAAAGTCCTCATTATCGATTCTCAAGTTTTATAAAATACATGGCATGCCTGATCAGCAAGGCCAAGGACTTAGGTTAGGTCAAGAAATATCTCTCTTGTTACACACATTTTCATAGGTTAACCTTTCATAATCATGAAAGAAATCAAGAATTTGAAAGGCCGTAAGAGCTTCAAACAACTCATCAATCAAGACAATGATAAAAAATGGTGAAAGAAAAATTTCATAAAGTGATGCGTAAGGAAAAAAGATAATTGAACCATGCCAAGAAAATTATTTCTTATCCAAAGAGCTCCTCCTCTATTAACAAGAGGTCTATCCATTTGGATCGTTAAAAACGTTTCTTTAGGAGTAAAACATTGTAATTCTTTAAGGTATATTTGGAGAAAAGGAAAAGTAAAGGGTTGTAAGATACCATAAATACCACTACTATAGAATATGTCCTATGAACAAGCACCTATTATGGATATGAATAATTTACATAAGTTAATACTATGATCATGACTATTTCCTTTGAAATAGATGCATAGATATGTCAAAAGATAATATCTAGTGTGAAAATACTAGCTCTAGTATCAAATGACATAAACAAACATACATTCAATTGCATTTGAACAAAGGAATATTTTAATGAAGATCTTCAAAGTCTTTTCAAGAATGTCTTCCATGAAAGATAAGGAGTACATTTGATATCAAGTACCTTATGTTTGAGATCTAAACTGAAACAAAGTGGGAGTAGGATATTCAAGGATGGAATTCACGAAAGAATTCAAATTTGGCAGTAACCAAAAGTAAGCTATCCAAAGACTTAAAGCATATCGATATTAAGGTACTTGAAGAAAGTTTGGACAAATAACATGAAAAATTTCTTGAATCACAAGGGATAACATCAGTTGTTGGCTCCTGCATAGCTAAGGCTTTGAGCACATCAATAGGATGAAAAAGACTTCAACAAGATAAAAACTCATGAAAGTATGAATTAAAGATCGCAATCAAATCCATGGGTAAATATCATTGAAGAAGGGATCTAAAGGAGAAAATATTTGGCCTTTTCTCAAAATAACTTGGCTACAGGAATATGGGAAAGTCAAAAGGCCTAGACTAGTCAAAGCAATTAAGACTTTTAGATTTTGATAAAACATGCAAAGGAAAGGTTAATGGTTGACCAAAGAAACCTTTAAGATATAAGATTTATTAGCATTAGAAACCTTAGTCCTTGCCGTCATGAATATGATGCTAAGGAATTTCAAGCTGGAACTCAAGATCATAGACAACATTGAGAGGACACAAAAGGTGGAATGATAAAGGCTCTAGTGCTATGGATTGGAGAATGAACTCAATGGTATGGGACAATGGGAACTGAATCCCTTTGATAATTTTCTCTGATAGCCAGAGAGGAAACTGAATCAAGATTTGATATGAATCATTGGGATAAGTGTGAAAGATAAGACCATAAAGATTAAGTTCTTAGGTCCATAAAGAGATAAAGCAATTTACCTACCTAAACCATATAAATACACTTGGTTTTATTTGGTAGAGGGTAAATGTAATAAGATTGAAAATTGCCTTAGCAAAAGGCTACCCTTTATTATCTTAATAAAAACCATTCAATTCAATAGAATGCATAGACAACTTTAGATTTTGGAGTAGATGCAAAAAAGATGAGGATAAAAACTTAAGGGAGTTTTTTGAGATAAACTCCAAAAAGTGAGGATCTTACTAAAATTCAACCCTATTCAAGTATAAAGTCTTTAATGAATGAAAGATCAATCTTTGAATATTTTTATAGTGAAAACAAGTGGTTCAAGAATGGCCATTAAGTTCCTAGAAGGGTCCGAAAATGATGCCAAGAAAAGGGTATCTTTTCTTGCAAGGCCTTGGAACTAAAGCAAAGAAAACTTGAATCATTTAACTCCATTCAATAGATTGATGGTTTGATAAGTATTGGTCCTCAATTAGTATGAGGATTCAAAGGAATGTATAAAGTAATAAATGATTTGTTCCTCTTTGCAAATAATTTCTCACCTTTGAGTTTAGTATACATAACTATCCATGGTATGAACCAAAATTGGTTCAACATAGTTAATGCTAATCCTCTTTGAGAGAACCTGCCAAGCTAAGATGAACAAAGATCTTGGGTAGAGGCCTAGAAGAATGGTCTAGCAGGTAATTCCAATTCCTAAATATATTGGTTTAGTCTTCAAATATAGCAAGTCTTGAAGATAAAAAATTTTCAAGAAGCATTGAGCTCAATGAACAAGGAAATTTTTCGAGGATCGTTATAAAGAAAACCAAGAATGATCAAGAAACTTGTAATAATAAATGAACTTTTCGAAATTGGTTTTAAGATCTACCACTCTTAGAGTACTTGAACATTATGTTTCAAGAAAATCTTAGTGATTGATATAAGTCCACCTAACTTGCAAAGGAATTAGAAGATAAAAAATATTCAAGAAACATTGGCCTAAGAGAACAAGGAAATGTTTCAAGGATCAATCTTGTTAAAATCAAGAATGATAAGGAAAATTGTAATATTAAACGATCTTTCCAAAATTGGTTTTAAGATCTTTGACTCCCAAAATATATAAACATTATGTTTCAAGAAAAGCTTAGTAATTTATATAAGTCCACCTAGCTTGCCAAGGTATAAGAAGATAAAAGATCTCATGATATTGAGCATGTCTAGGTAGGGACAAAGTGAACCTGCTTTGCTAAGTTTATATAGTTTGCTAAGTCCTACAAGTAAAAAAAAAGTATACTTGTATTTGAAAAGGACTATAGAAGAGTGCATCAAGTAAAGAACATATGAAGATTCCTCTCCTTCTATTGAAACTGGATGATGAATCTTGTTTTCGACCCCTTCGAGATAGAGGTAGACCTCTATTGCATAATCCTAAAGATTTACATTTTTTGGATCATGAGATTGTGAAAGTGCCAAAGGGAATAATTAAACTATGATCACTAGAAAAATCCACCCATTTCAATGGTCCATAGGTGCAAGGTAAGCATGTACATCGAGTTCAACTAAGATAAAGTGATTCGGGTAGAGACTATGATTCATCTCCTTTTTAGGTTGAGTAAGGTAGTAGCCCTTATCTAATTAAGGGAGAAAAATCTAAAGAGAGAGATGATCATGCTCAAAGTATAGATCATGGTCCACTAGGGACATATGATACTTCTACTCATTTTCGAGGACAAAAATGCTTTAAAAGGGAAAGAATGTTGTTTAATTCATGGATTCTTAATGCTAATTATATGGATTCTAAAGGTTAGAATATGATGTTTATTTGCATTGGTTTAACCCTTGATTTACCCTTGGAACATGCTTGAACTTTTGGGTTGAGTTGTTCACTACAAGGAATACGGGCGTATAGCGACGGTTAAGGCGACAGAATTTCGTCGCTATAAAATTGCAACTTGCATCGTAATTAGCGTCGGGCACGGACCGTCAATTAGACAACGCAAAAATCGACGGTATTTGCGACTTGGATTGCGACACTCCCACAACGTCGCTTAAACGACGCTACTTAAAGGCGTCGCTTAAGCGACACTTTTTTGCGTCGCATAAGCGACGCCACAAACCGTCGCATAAGCGACGCTAAAAAAATGTCGCTTATACGACGACGAATAGCATCGCTTACACGACGATCTGTTGACGGACAAAAATTAAAACGTTGGAGGCTCTGCAATCGGCATTTCCACGCATCCGATCAAAGAGCTCTCCAACGTTCGCAATTGCGCTACGCTTACGAGCTGAAGCAAGTATATGCAGAATTGTTGTTTTGCCTAAGCTCTCTGTTATTGTCTCAATCGGTCTTTGTTTCTCTCTTTCTACATCTTTCTCTCTTTGAATTCTCTCTCTCTCTCTCTAGATCTCTCTCTCTCTCTAGATCTCTCTCTCTCTCTCTCTCTTTTCTTTCTCTCTTTATTGCAGGTTATTCAAGAAGCTAAACAAGCAAAAACTATGGCTAACAATTGTAAGTACAATTTCGATTATTTGTAGATCATTTGAATTGTGTTATTTTCATTACATACCATACTCACACTTATTGATATGCACTCATACACTTATACATGATGAAGATGCACACACACATGCATATACCTACATATACACATATACATGCACATACACACACATACACATAGAGTTATACATATACATGCATATACATATACACACACATACACATGCACATGCACATACTCATACACACATATACACTTATACATGCACATGCACATACATACATATACACACACATACACATGCACATACATACATATACAAACACATACATATACACTTAGGTACACACATATGAATGAATTATATAATTAAAGTATTAAAACACATATACACATGCACACACACATGCACATACCTACATATACACATATACATGCACATACACACACATACACATAGAGTTATACATATACATGCATATACATATACACACACATACACATGCACATGCACATACTCATACACACATATATACTTATGCATGCATGTGCACATACATACATATACACACACATACACATGCACATACATACATATACACACACATACATATACACTTCGGTACACACATATGAATGAATTATACAATTAAAGTATTAAAACACATATACACATGCACATACCTACATATACACATATACATGCACATACACACACATACACATAGAGTTATACATCGACATGCATATACATATACACACACATACACATGCACATGCACATACTCATACACACATATACACTTATACATGCACATGCACATACATACATATACACACACATACACATGCACATACATACATATACACACACATACATATACACTTAGGTACACACATATGAATGAATTATATAATTAAAGTATTAAAACACATATACACATGCACACACACATGCACATACCTACATATACACATATACATGCACATACACACACATACACATAGAGTTATACATATACGTGCATATACATATACACACACATACACATGCACATGCACATACTCATACACACATATACACTTATACATGCACATGCACATACATACATATACACACACATACACATGCACATACATACATATACACACACATACATATACACTTAGGTACACACATATGAATGAATTATATAATTAAAGTATTAAAACACATGCTTAATATAAACAATAATAACAATCAATAGAACAAAACTCTTCATTAATTAACACCATACACACAATTCAAAACATAACTGAAATGAAAAATATATAGATAAATATATATATATATATATATCAATGTAAATACATATTATCCAATGTCATAATCAACTAAAATCCTAATCATCATCATCATGATCATCATCATCATCAACAATATCATGATCATCCTGATCTTCCTCATCCTCATCGTCATGATCACCCTGTGACGATCGAGATCGTCCCTCCTGTGTTTGTCTCTCCACCTCATCCATATTTGCCTCCCCATAATACTCCTGTATTACATATAACAAACATAAATCAATAAAATAATTAAAACATTCATAACAACAAAATAATTATATAAAATTTAAAAATACTCACAAAGGCATCAGGATGATCTTGTATATACTCGCCCAAACGCCGATATCCAAAATGTGTAGCATACTCGATCTTGTGTTTTGTAGGATATCGGCCATAATCCTTTCGCTGCCATGAAACAAATAAAAAACATTAGTTGCTTGCATTTTAACTAAAATAAAAAATATACTCACAATAACACATATACTTAAAAACGTAGCTACAAAACCATTATGGCCCATTTGGCCTAAGTGCGATGTGTGGCCCGACTCCACTCTCTTCTTTGCACCAACCTGTTTATTCAAGAAAAAAAATACATAAATTAAATGTAAAAAATTACTAAAATATATTAAGTTTATAAATATAAACTATTAATTTGTGTACCTTCTGCTGAGGAAATGACTCCTTGAGACGTAGCTGTCTACGAAAAAACTGCCACGACTCAGGTGGTATGTTAGCTCGCCTCTTATTTTTTTCGACCATACAATATCTCCTGTTAATTTAATCTCAAACAGAAAAAAAAGACAGAATACGTACACATATATACACACACATACACATACACATACACATACCCACATACACATATACATGCAAACATATACGCATGCATATATGTATATATATACACATATACATACATATAACATAAACACACATATACATATCCACATATATACGTACACACACATGCATGCATATACACTCATTCATACAAAATACATGCATTTATCCCACAATAATATGTAGTTGTGTATATGTGAATATGTGTGTATGTGTAAATGTGTATATGTGAATATGTGTGTATGTGTAAATATGTATATGTGAATTTTTTATTTATGTAGATAATCAAATTATTAATATCAAATACCATTATTTGTAGATTCTGATCAATCAGATGGAACTCCACCACCGTCTCCTCATCGTGCAACGACTTTATACTGTAAGTATATGAAATATTTAATTTTAACTATATTTGATGGACACATAACTTATATTTTTTTTTATGTTTCTTATGATGTGCAGTTGGCACTCGTAGAGAACATATCAATATGGTATTCTTTGGAGTATTGGAAAGAGTTAAAAGTATGTCATCTTCTTGATCCTATGCATATATTAAAAAATATTGGTTATTCACTATGGCAGCATCTTCTTGGACTAAAAGATACCACAACATCAAGGAATGATTTGAAAGATAAAAAATCCAAACCAAAGTTATTGCCAATTTTTGATAGACATCGACAAGAAACGACTTATGCATCTGCTCCTTGGGTACTTACAACAAAAGAGATACAGACTATCAACAATAGAATTCAATTGATCAAGACTCCTACAGGATATGGAGCATCGTTTCAAAACATGTTTACTATGGATGATAAGAGCTTATCTGGGTTAAAGACCCATGACTGGCATAACTTTTTGAAACATATTTTACCCTTGGTTATCGATGGATGTACAACAAAAGGAGTACGAGATGTGATCTATCGTCTTGGATCACTTATAAGGTAATTATGATACTTTTATATTTAATATGTATGAATATTGGATATCTTTTATTTTTTAATTAACTTCTTTACAATTGTTTTTATGATTTGTATAAGTGGATTACATCCAAAGAGATCGATAAAAATTCGATCCCACAAAAAAAACGTGAATGCAAAGAGCTACTATGTTTGATGGAAAAAGAACTTCCTACTTCATTTTTTGATATTCAAGTTCATTTACTAGTCCATCTTGTAGATGAGATAGAGATTGCTGGTGTTGTCAACAGTTGATGGATGTTTTGGGTCGAGCGATTTATGGGAATACTAAAAGGTTACGTGCGACAAAGAGCAAAACCAGAAGGATCCATGGCAAAGGGTTGGATGCTTGAAGAGTGCATGTATTACGTTAGTGAGTACATTGAAAGAGTTCATGAAGAAGCTCCACGTGCATGGACCAACGAGTCTTCTTCAAAAATAACAGATGAGGTATTATCAGGTAAGGGGGTTCCATTCTTATTTACATTTCAAGAAAAAAATGATGTTTCTACTTTTGTAGCATATAATAGCGAATGCATGCAAGCATTCCTTAGCGATTACGAGGAACTTCAAAGTCTCCAAAGTAAAAGGCGAAAAAACAAAAGATCTAGACGTAATCTCGATAATAATGAGATTACAGATATACCTTCTTTCACGGATTGGCTATATAATCGTTTGCAACGCGCCAACGCAAATAATGAAGAAATCTCAGATGAGCAAAGAGAGTTAATGATAGGTTGTGAACAAAAGGTAACTTTATTAAAATATATATTTTATTTTTTTCATATAGGTATGTTAGTTTCTATTTACTAATTGAATTTATTTTGCAGGCTCGAATGTTCACTAATATGTGGGCTTTTGGACAGCATATTAGAATCAAAGCCATTGATTCTTTACGTAAAAAAGAGGATTCTAGTATTGTTGCTTGTTTCAAGCAACTATCACATGCTAGCTCAAAAGACACGAACCTTATAGATAGCGAACTTGGTTACGTAGGAACTATTGTTGGTATCTAGGAAATTTCATTTCGTACATTCAAACAGGTAGAAAAAAGTTTATATATTTTTTTTAGAGTTAGTTATTTTTTTAAGCACCTAATAATGGGACGTTTTTGTTGTTATATATTTTGATAGGTCATTTTGAAGGTTGACTGGTATCGAGCGGAGTATAAAGGTAGTAATTCTACAATAAGAAAGGAATTATCTGGGTTTTGGGCAATTGATTCTTCCAAGGTAATGCGATCTACTAAAGAACCATATATTCTTCCTAGGCATATTGAACAAGCATTTTTGTATAAAAACCCAGATGCTCATCCTTGGTGGCAAGTCATTCATGTGCAACCTAGAGGTAGGTCATTGTTTGAACAGTTTATTGTTAGAGAGATTGAAGAAAGTCCTCTTGATGATTCAGCATCAGATACTGATACATCAACATCTGGAATAGAAATTAGACTCATTATACGTGATAATGATACTAATCTTTTTGATGAAGAGGATAATTCTCTACATGCTGATTCTACTGATGAGGAAGAGGAATTACCAGAAATAGATATTAATCCACCAATAGATGATGTGATTCATGAGAACATAGATTTAACAATAGAAGAAATAAATGAAATCAATAAGGATAATGAAGATGAGACTATATTGATGTCTTACCAAAATGATGGCAATAATGAAAACATATGAGCAGATTAGATAGTAACTTGAAGCTTCTGAATGGATATCAGATAATAGGTTTTTTTTATTGACTTGAATAACGATGAATCCCACTAGAGAGATGAAATCATGTTCTTCTAAGTTAGAACATGAAGCTTGGGGGTATGCCTAATTATTTTATATATAGCTTTATCTTCGAGGAGTAAATTTTTATCATGTATGTATGCATATGTGTGTGTATTCATGTGTATTATATGTATACATATATTAGTATGCATACATATGTATTTCATGTATATGTATGTGTTTGCATGTGTGTGATATATGTATACATGTGTTAAATATGCATATGTGTATATATGCATATGCATTTATGTAAAATATTCATGTATTCATGTACGTAATATATGCAGGTGTTTATAATTGTGTACATGTATATATGTATATGTGTCTATGTGTAAATATGTACATGTAAATATGTATGCATGTATATATATGTTTATGTGTGCATGTAGGCATGTACATGTATGTGTAAATATGTACATGTAAATATGTTAGTATGTATATATATATTTATGTGTGCATTTAGGCATGTATCTGTGATGCATAATATATCTACTCCATTTTATATTTATGTATCCTATCTACATGATGTGTATATATCTTTACATATATTATGATCCTCGTTGATTCGAGTAGCTATATATAGAGGCATAAGGTTGGGAGGAGAGACATCTCTCTAGTAGGACGTCGGAGGTGTACATATACTTCAAACATATGGCTAAAAGGTTGAATTAGAGTTTTTAAATTAGGGATTTCAAAACCCTAATATCGAGATTAGTGTTCTCTCTCTCTCTCATATACATACATACCGTGCATTGTCGCGACGATGAGCCATAAGTGTCCGCATCTCTTTTAAACACCATTTAAGAGACCACCCTGTCCCAAACTCCATCTCAAGTGAACTCAGCACGTACTTTTTATCCCTCTCATCATGCTCACTACAAAAATAAAAAACATAATATAAATAAAACATAAGATATATATTTCAATTTATATGTAAAACTTTTACTTACTTCCACGGTAAGTGGATAAAGCGCAGGTAAGAGTCGCATAGTGCGCGCATTCTCCTCTTGAACTCCAATCCATTTCCTATGTATACAATATTCCCCTCTGGCTCTATGTCGCACTCTAGTCCTAACGTGCCTATGCATGTCCTCATAGGCAACGTCTCTGCTTTGCTATCACGTGCTGGAGGTGGTATAGGTGTCCTGAAAATAGATAGATAGAAATAAATAAAAATATGTGCTATAATATCATTAAAAAAGTTTATGAAAAAAAACATACCTATGAGCAGATAGCTCTCTTCCTGCATGTGGAGCCGCAGAAGAGCCCTCGTCTCATCGCGTAAGCATCTGGATCGTATAATCCAGCTCCTCATCAGACATCTCTGCGTAGTCCTGCATTATGGCCCCTAGAGTATCTGACGGAACTCTTGCTCTCATAAGACTTTTTATGAGAGTGAGTTTCGCCTTTCTCTCTCTACTGGGATCCATAATATCTAACATATAAAACAAAATGGTTAGAAATCAATATATATACGTGTATGTGTGTGTATGCATGTGTATGTGTGTGTATGCATCATTATGTGTGTAAGTGTCTATGTGTGTTTGTGTGTGTGTGTGTGTCTATGTGTATGTGTGTGTGTCTATGAGTGTGTATGTGTTTATGTGTATGTATGTATCTATGTGTGTGTATGTGTCTATGTGTGTATGTGTATGCATGTATGTATGCATATATGTGTGTATGCATGCGTATGTGTGTGTATGCATCATTATGTGTGTATGTGTCTATGTGTGTATGTGTATGCAGGTATGTGTATGCATGTATGTATGCATATGTGTGTGTATGCATATGTATGTGTGTCTATGCATCATTATGTGTGTCTATGTATGCATGTGTATGTGTGTATGCATCATTACATGTGCATGTGTCTATCTGTGTGTATATGTGTGTGTGTCTATGTGTATGTGTGTGTGTTTATGAGTGTGTATGTGTTTATGTGTATGTATGTATCTATGTGTGTGTATGTGTCTATGTGTGTATGTGTATGCATGTATGTATGCATATGTGTGTGTATGCATATGTATGTGTGTGTATGGATCATTATGTGTGTCTATGTATGCATGTGTATGTGTCTATGCATCATTACGTGTGTATGTGTCTATGTGTGTATGTGTGTGTGTATATGTGTTTGTATGTGTGTATGCATGTGTATGTGTGTGTATGTATCTATGTGTGTGTATGTGTCTATGTGTGTATGTGTATGCATGTATGTATGCATATGTGTGTGTATGCATGTGTATGTGTGTGTATGCATCATTATGTGTGTATGTGTCTATGTGTGTATGTGTGTAGGTATATGTGTGTGTTGTCTATGTGTATGTGTGTGTGTCTATGAGTGTGTATGTGTTTATGTATATGTATGTATCTATGTGTGTGTATGTATCTATGTGTGTATGTGTATGCATGTATGTATGCATATGTATGTGTGTGTATGCATCATTATGTGTGTCTATGTATGCATGTGTATGTGTGTATGCATCATTACGTGTGCATGTGTCTATGTGTGTATGTGTGTGTATATGTGTGTGTGTCTATGTGTATGTGTGTGTGTTTATGAGTGTGTATGTGCTTATGTGTATGTATGTATCTATGTGTGTGTATGTGTCTATGTGTGTATGTGTATGCATGTATGTATGCATATGTGTGTGTATGCATATGTGTGTGTATGCATATGTATGTCTGTGTATGCATCATTATGTGTGTCTATGTATGCATGTGTATGTGTGTATGCATCATTACATGTGTATGTGTCTATGTGTGTATGTGTGTGTGTATATGTGTTTGTATGTGTGTATGCATGTGTATGTGTGTGTATGTATCTATGTGTGTGTATGTGTCTATGTGTGTATGTGTATGCATGTATGTATGCATATGTGTGTGTATGCATGTGTATGTGTGTGTATGCATCATTATGTGTGTATGTGTGTATGTGTGTATGTGTGTATGTGTGTAGGTATATGTGTGTGTTGTCTATGTGTATGTGTGTGTGTCTATGAGTGTGTATGTGTTTATGTATATGTATGTATCTATGTGTGTGTATGTATCTATGTGTGTATGTGTATGCATGTATGTATGCATATGTGTGTGTATGCATATGTATGTGTGTATGCATCATTATGTGTGTCTATGTATGCATGTGTATGTGTGTATGCATCATTACGTGTGCATGTGTCTATGTGTGTATGTGTGTGTATATGTGTGTGTGTCTATTTGTATGTGTGTGTGTTTATGAGTGTGTATGTGTTTATGTGTATGTATGTATCTATGTGTGTGTATGTGTCTATGTGTGTATGTGTATGCATGTATGTATGCATATGTGTGTATGCATATGTATGTGTGTGTATGCATCATTATGTGTGTCTATTTATGCATGTGTATGTGTGTATGCATCATTACGTGTATGTGTCTATGTGTGTATGTGTGTGTGTATGTGTGTGTGTCTATGTGTATGTGTGTGTGTCTATGAGTGTGTATGTATTTATGTGTATGTATGTATCTATGTGTGTGTATGTGTATGCATGTATGTATGCATATGTGTGTGTATGCATATGTATGTGTGTGTATGCATAATTATGTGTGTATGTGTCTATGTGTGTATGTGTCTGTGTATACATTATGACAGTGTATGTAAGCATGTGCATTATGTATGCATATAAGTATGTATGTATGCATATGCATTATGTATGCATATGCATATGCATATGCATTATGTATGCATATGTGTGTGTGTATGCATATGCATGTAAGTATGTATGTATGCATATGTGTGTGTATGCATATGCATATAAGTATGTATGTATGCATATGCATATGCAATATGTATGCATGTATGTGTATGTGTGTGTATGCTAATCCTAAGTTACCTTCCAATTCAATACACTCCTTAATACAACTCCACACTAGCTATTCATCTTATGAAAAGTAACTAACTCATTTTGTGATTAGTTAGGCCATCAATGAATAAAGACACCATCATTTACTCTAAAGGTAGGTACCAAGTTGGACATCTACAAATGTATTTCTTGAAACATCTTGTGTCTAATATCATAGACTCAAAACTAGATTGTTTGAAACTATGGATTAGAGAGGGAGGTTTTGTGTCTGACTCCTTGCTTAGAAAATTCTTTGATGAATTTATCAATCTTTTTTTGTAAGTTTGCAAAGTTCTTGGTCCATAAAGGTTCGACCCACAACAAAGAAGTTTCTTTAAGAATAAGCCCAAAGGCTTCATATTAAATGAAACATTCATCAACCTTCTCTAGACAGATAAATTTTCTTATTCGAGAATGTGATCATGAGGATTTCCATGTCCCTCATATAGATCTCTTGTATAGTTGGCTATTTGCATATGCCTTAGCTTCCTACCCAAATTCAGATCTTGCAATAGGTATTTAAAGTTCTGGAGGGTCTTGCCTATGAAATTTGGTCTTCTTGCACCTTGCATATGTGGATGAAGAATATTGTTCCTTGCTTGCTTGAAACTTGGATACCCATTGCCTTGAGGAGCTCTTGCTAGGTGACTAGGAAACCTAAGAGTGATTCTCTTAACCCTAGGCACATAATTCATGGAAATAGATTGACCTTGATACCAGTACTCTTCTTGAATTTCCATTAATAATACCCAAAACTCACACTTCATTGGAGCCTCATAGACCACCATGTGTAGGAAGTTCTCTTCCTAGAATCTCTAAGGAGAAAATATGAAAACCAAAAGATTGAATGTTGTATGTGCAACTCTCCTCGTGTTCTTTATATCCTCTTGTACCCAAAATAGCAATGATCTAGAATGCTCTAGTATGGACATGTGGCTATCAAGCACACTAATTCCCATTACTCTTTAGGTACCTTAGGATATACTTCAAGCTAGAGACCTTGGCTATACTTAGCCGTTTTCCCACACACATATGTAAAGGTCTTTATAGACCAATGTCTAACACTCTCTCCCTCTTCCAAAGATCATTGTCCTGAATTATAAATGAGGGAAAGTAATCGCAAAGTAGAGCTTCTAATTTGGAAGTAGAATTTCTAAGTGGTAATCCTCTCCAACTTGCTAGATACTCATGTATGAAATGATTTCTTAGCTGATTTTGTCTCCTATGTAGTATCCTATCTAGAGAGTCATCTGTACTCTCACTTTTCTTCAAAGAAACAATACCCTCTATTAGATTATCCTCCCTAGAAATATACTTTCTAAGTTTACTAACATGACACTAGATGTACTCTACAATCTGGAGGAAGCTCTAATCAGTATGCACATTACTAAGATTCTTAACTATCTTCCAAGGTCCGCGAAACCTTGGTGAAATCTTAGTGCATTCCCCTATGGAATGTGAAGTTTATTTATTAGTACTTGAAGAAAAACTCTATCTCCTTCCTCAAAGACTCTAGGAGATCTCTTATTATCAACATATTCTTTTGCCCTATCAATTGCTTGTTACATCTTGGCTTTAACTATAATTTGGGCCAAAGTGTGAAAATAATATTTCCGAACATGTGATCTTGCACAATAGAATCGCTTTCTACTATTAAGATAGATGTACCTTTGAACTCAATTGGAGTATTGACATATTGTGTACTAGAAGAAGAGTAACAAGATTATTTAGAGAAAGCATATCTACGGAATCCATTAATGCTTTGCATCAAAAGTTGTGACTCTAAATAGTTTTGCAAGGTTGGGAGTCCATTAGCCAAATAAAGAAAGAGATGTGAAAAAGATAATGGAACATTTGAAACAAAATTCTCAAGAAGATTTAGAACACATGACTATAGACATAAGGAATCTCCAAGTAATGTGTAAATATTTTTTATTAATAAACAATAAATTGTACAAGACAAGAACAGATGTTCATCTTAGAATCTATGTTTGTGAAAAAAATGCTTGGAAATGTTAGATCTAGCTCATTCAAGGGTAACTAGAGGACATTTCTCAAGTCATGGAGCTGCTAAGTTGATTCTATCTCCAAGGGTCTGGTAGCTAACTCTATTCCAAGATGCCAAAATCTATGTGCATAAGTATGACATTTTCTCGATAACAAAATACCGAATTAAAAATAATGAAATGCCATTTAAACCTTTAATGTCTACTAGAGCATTTAGCAAATGGGGATTGGAATTTATTGGTCTAATGCATCCACTGGCTAAAAGTTGTCATGCTGAATATATAATAGTGACAACATACTATTTGACAATGTGGGCTGAAGCCAAAACCACTTTGAAGGATTACCCTCAAACATTTGTTAAGTCTCTATATGAAAATGTCATAGCTAGATTTGGATTACCAATTGAAGCAATGAGTGGAACCCATTTCCTAAATGAGGCAATAGAATGTTTGATTGAGCACTTCATGAAATCATAGGAAATCAACACCCTATCATCTTGAAGCAAATGGATTAGCGAAAACTACCAATAGAGTCTTATGTATTTTCTTGTCCGAATCAGATAACATCGAAATAATACATTGGGATATGGAACTTTACCATGTCAAAGTAGCATACAAAACATCCATAGGAATTACTCCTTTCAATCTAGTGTATGGAATAAATGTTGTCTTGCAAATGGAATTTCTAATACCTACTCTTAAGTTAGGGAATCAATTAATGTAATCAGGACATGATTTTTCTGAAAAAATTATGGAGTTAGAACAATTGAGAGCATCTAGAAAACAATCACACATGATTATATTTGTAGGAAAGAAGAGACAGAAAGTCTCCTAGGATTTGGATATCAAGAACAAAGATTTTCAGGAAGGGGATTTGGTTTTGGCATATATATCAAAGTAACCTAGAAAGAAATTTGAAAAATGAGGACATGGACCATACATTTTGCATAAAATCAATCCTAGTGGAGTTGTACAACTTGCAAACCTAGATGGAGAAGTCATGCCAAACTATATGTGGATGTAAAATCAAGAGATACATGGAACCCTTAACTATAAATATGTGGAAAAGACTGCAGAAATCACAAAAAAGGAAAGAAAAAGAAATAAAGGTAAGATAAGAAGCTTAAGAGGAAGCAAAAGGAAGAGTAAGAAAAAGTAGAGAGATGAGAGAAGTAATGACTTGTGAGATTGTTTAACAAGAACGGAGTGACCATCTATTAGTGGTGGAGAAGAAGTATCAAGGAACAAAGAATGTGGTCTTGCTAGGAAGAGGAGCACAAGTAAAGCTAACCAATGCAACATAATTAAATTAGATAAATGTAAGGAGGACTAACAAAGACACATTGATTAAAGAAATTAATGGGCAAAGTCTTTCTATTTTATGAGCTATCAAGATTGAATTGAGAATCGGAGATGGGAAAAGTTTCTTTGGATTTTGAAAATAAACTGTTAAAAATAAAAGTGAAAGGAAAAGCTACAAGAATGTTTATTCTAAGTAATGTTGTGCAGGACCATCAACCACACATACAAGAAGAAAAAATGGAAATCTTAAAAAATCCTATCAAATTAATTGAGGAAGAACCAATTACTAGTCCATAGAATAAAACACAAAAGAATCGTTGCACAACCATAAAGATAAAATAAATGGAGTCAAAAGTTTGAAGACCCAAAGCTAATGTTCAATAAAAACAGGACAAGCCAATATACACAAGTGAGTAACAAGACATATAGAAAAATTTGGTGACCTTAGCAAGATATTAAGGAAGATTTTCGGAGATCTTAAAAAATAAAGAGGCAAATTGATTCATAATAACAAATAAAATATAAGCATTTCAAAACTCCAGTACGAAAAGTTGCAAAGTTAGTGTATAAAATTCAAATTCAAATGCATATACATATAGATAATAGAAAAAGAAAAGAAGAGCCTTGACATCATGTAACCACGTAAGTGAAATACTTGACTTACCTTACTTATGTCCCATTTAGACAATTGCACATCTAGAGTAAGCATAAATAAGGCTACAATACTAAGCCACGCATACACTAGGGCCAAGATTGCTTTAAACTGAGGCACTCATGATAGAGCTTTACAACATGGGGACGAGAGCTAAGAGGGGGAGAAAGTCATGCAATCTTGCTTATTATTATTACTATTACTAAACAAAAAACAAAAAATATAGAAAATATATAGAAAGCATATATAAAAAAAAAATTTATAAAAGGAAAATAAATAAATATATGTGTATGTATGTGTGTTTTATTGGCCACAATGCAAGGTATAGGATGGGTGTGAGTTTATTTGGATTTTATTCTTATTTTTAGGATTTTTTATTTTATTTTCATTTTTATTATGGACGAAAGTTGATCATTTATGTTCCAATTGCACAAATAGAGGAAAAACCTTGCTTAATGGTGATTATCACCTTGATGAAATTTTCTAAGTGAGGTGATGAAAGTATTTGATGAGAATTGTGATTTTATCCCTTTTTTTATTATTTTTTTTCTAGAACTCTTATTGGATTTTGTGGAGTATATTTTTTAAATCTTTTTTTCTCATAGGAAGATGAGTCAAGGACTACCTATTACAAGATTGGATGTAGATAAAATTTCATTATCTAAAGGACATTGGTTCCTAGATATTGAGGCTATTGAAGAAGTAGTGGAGTTGGAGTCATATGTGGAACAAGACGTGCATGCATATGAAACAATTGAGAAAGAGCTCAAAGACTATACCAAGACCATTGGAAAGCATATATTTATAGTAAATAAAGGGAAAATAAAATACACTATGATTTCTTAAGAATACTACGCCTTTTGGAGGTCAAATGTAATATACAAGAGGTGGAGGACAATAGGTGTACACAAGCTAATTGAAGATCCTACTTATTTCGTTGCTTTTCATATGTATGAACAAGTCATGAAGACTATGCAAGATGGAGCTCAACTTTTGACATAAATTATATATCCTATGTTGGGCATAAAAGATAAGTTAGAATTGACACCACTAGCACATGCATTAATGGAAGCATTAGGAGGAATTAAGAGTCCTATAAGGAAAGTAGTGCACAAAGAGGCAACAAAGAAAAGAAACGAAATTGCAGCAAAAATTCAGCCACATTTGAAGAATAGGAAAATTTATCCTAGGAGAATTATATTTGAAAGTAGAAATAGTGAATAAGTAGGAGCTGAAGGAAGAACAAAAAAGTGTGCGGGTTGATGCAGAGACACATCCTCTTCAAACCTCTAGAGAGCAATTGTATATTTATTTGATGCAGAATAATGATAAAAGATCATACTATGAGCACAATATTAGAAGATGCTAGAAGACTTCTCAAATAAGGCTACATATTGGACACATGTGCAAATAGAACATTATGAAGACCTTCATGAATAGATGATGAATGCTAAAAGTGAGGTGATATTCATAATGAATGAAGCTGCACTACTAGCATACTTCTAGGAGTTACAAGGACCTCCTGATAAAAGAACAATAGTAGGGGCAGTGGTAAAGAGAAAAAAGAAGGAACCTAATTGAAACAAAAAATTAAAGAAACAAAGACAAAAGAAAATAAGAATAAAGCAAAGGAACAAAAGATTCCAGAGGAGAATTATCAAATGGGTCAGTCTTGATCCAAAAATTAGATAAGAATATTGAAGAAGAGGAGATGATGAAGACTCCTCCATCAACTGAGGAAGTTTGAAGAATTCAAGATAGTGACATATAGTCCTTTCTCTTGGTACTCCTAGCAAAGCTAGTGGATTACAAGATAAGGAAGCTAAAAAAGATATAAAGTCAGTAGAAGAAGATGAAGAAGAAGGCCAAGAGATCCCTAAGAAAGTGATTACAGATAAAAAAAAAGAAATAGAACAAAAGGAGTTACTAGACATATGACAAGTTCTTTATGATATTCAAAACCAAACTAATATACAAGATGGGGATATGATGGATATATCAAAGCACAATAAAGAAGATGAGGAAGTTAAATATGATGGGAATAATTTGGAGAAAGAAAACAAAAGATAAAGAGGATCTAGACATCGTGAAAGACGAAGATGATAAGGAGCAAGAGTAGTGATCAAAAGATTCAAAAAGGGAGGAGGATGACTTGGAGTTAATACATAAAGGAGAAAGTATAGAAATGAAGAAGCTTCTCGAGCACATCAAAAACATATGTGAATATCTTATGACTCAAGTGGAGCATTTTAGGCTAGCAAGCAGGAACATGATCCTGTGAAGCATTGTTGTAGAGTCTAAGTTCATTAAAGGTGACCGAATAATAGATGGATAGAAGAAAGATCAAGACAAGATATGGTTCGAATCGAGAGTTAAAGTAGACATACATAATTAAGAATATTGGAGGAGACATCAAGAACCTAGAATCAAATAATAGAGTGTCACAAACAACATATTAGTGATAATAAGGGCTAATGAATAAATTAACAAGATGTTGATGGAAGAAGGAAATTATAGGTTAGAAGGAAGCAAACTAGAGTCAAGTCAAACAGAGAATACCAATGAATAAATTAAAGTTATCAGAGAAGAATTGGAAAATTAAAAGAAGAGATTAAAGATGCAAAAGAGTTAGAGCAACGAGCACATAAGCATGCTCCTACAAGAATGAAGGGTTTCAATAATTTAAATGAACATGTTGAAAAAGAAGGAATGGACTGGCAAGAAGAAAGGGTTGAGTTGATGAAAGAGATAGAGATGTGCAAATTTAAATCTAGCCAACAACAAGAAAACAATGGTGAAACATATAACCCAAAGTGAAGAATCTGATGAGTTTAATCAAATTTATTGGTTGATAGAGAAAAAAGAATGAGCTATATTAGAAAAAAGCATGGGCAATGTGAAGATAGAATAATGTAGTTTGCATTAGAACATGGAGTTAATCCACTACAACATCATCGGGCAGCAAATGGTTTGGTCATACTGCTTTGCATGATCATAGAGAGCATAAAGATATATCAGACTACCCGATTATGTATAAGCCCAAATGAGTTCCTAGAATATGATGAACATTCGAGGAGAAAATGAGCCTTGCATGGGCCTTTTAGATTAAGGAGTGATTAGTGATGGACTAATGAGAGGAGGGTGGTGGACATAGTCTAGTCCCTTAATCACCTAGGCGAGGCATAGGCTTCCATGGTTTTTTTTTGTGGTCAAAGGTGGTATGAATCATTACAAACCACGATGTCTTTTTTTAAAATGGTTTTATAGTGAAAAATTTTCAATCATAGCCCTTGGATCAACTCAAAGATCAAAGGCTTATGTTAAATGTCAAAAAGAAGACGACATACAATTTAATCCATAGGATGAGCCAAACATCTAATGGTGTAAATTCATACTCAAGAAGAAATGCACCTTTTAATATACTCAATTGGATGGAGCTAGAAAATAATGGTTGAGATTTACTATTAAAATTTTGGAACACTTTCAATGCTATCCATTGGATCCTTCCTTGATCCATTAGTTGTGAAGCCATATCACTCTTGAATCATTCAATCTATACCCCATCCGACGGTGCCAAATCTTACCTGCCATGGAACTACACCCAAAATTTGTCGTTTTGTGCCAATCCATACTCAAGCCATATGTCATTCAGTGATCCCTATTTTCTCCTCTTATGACAAACACAACCCCGACTGTCTGTGATATTTTATGTAAGGTGCCTTCTTCTATTGTCCTTTGATGTGTAAAGATCTAATGGCTCAAAGTGAAGCCATTGACACGTGAATCCATCATGCCATGCTCTCGTTTGTATCATCCAATCATCAGATGGTTGAAGATCCTAATCGAAAGTGATGCGGGATTTGCAAATGGCCCATGGATCAAGATGCATCTAAAGGCCCAAATGAATCACAGTTTCCGCCTTTGTCTATTGTGCTCTCCCACATGCTCTTGCACTACTATTGTCCTCCACCTCCCATGTGGGAATATCAAATGGTTCCTCATCTACACTCAAACAAATCTCATCCATTCATCATCTACATCCGATGGCCTCAAAATCTTGGCGTGTAACCTTCACATCATAGTCACTTTTAATTATTTTTTAAATTAAAAAAACCACCACCAATTTTTGAAATGACCCCCTTAATCCCAAATTTTCAAATTTAATCCCTAAAAATTAAGGATACTTACAAGGCCCCTGTAGGGCTCACTTTTTCCCCTAATGAAATATTGAAGTTACCAAAGATTTTTTTTGAGAAATCTTATCCTTCATGGAGAAACAAATGGCTATATAGGAACAAAGAATGTATACCTTGGCTAGAAATTCCTAATTGCATGAAGGTAAATCGAACCTATTTCCCAAATGCTAGGAGGAGAGACTGACCAAAATTTTGACAAATGAGAGAAGATGGGAGTATCTGTTCAAAATGGCTCAACTTTTCAAAGCTCGTAGGACCAAAGAAAAGGACATGGCCAATTAAAGCCTATATGCTCACTACAAGCAAGGATGTTATTGAAGACTTCTCTGATGCCAATGATCCAAACATATATATCAATTGTCAAAATACTAAACATTCACGTATATGGATATAAGAATATGAATTTTTGTAGAATTGAATTCCTTGATAAATGACCTTCTATGATGGTCTCTTATAGCAGCATCATATTTATGTGTGATTATTGCACTGGAGTTAGACGTCTGTGGAAGCATGGGAGCACAACACACAATACTGAATGTATTACCACTAGAATCTACAAAGATAAGTAGCCCAGTAGGGTAGTAGGCATATATACAAGCCACAGGGAAAAAACCTCCTAAAGAGGGAAAAAGTGCCCTGGCGGTCCTAGAGTGTTCACACACATCACTTCCTAAATATATCAACAAATCCCCCCTCGGACTGATGCGGTGAACAAGTAGCTCACATTCATGTATAAGGAAGTGCCAAGCTATGTGGAAATCACTCCACAAAAGGAAGTAAGCCCAAAGCTTTGCGGAAAGCTTCAAACTTCTCCCGAGGCAGAGCTTTTGTGAAAAGGTCTACAATGTTCTCCTACGTGGGCACATATGCCAAGCTGGTCTCCCCAACGGAGAACCTCTCCCTGACATAATGATAATGCACCTCAATGTGCTTAGTGCGAGCATGGAACATAGGGTTCCTCACAACTGCCAATGTGCTCTAACTGTTAGTGAAGATGGTGGTGGCAGAAGACTGACCAACACCCAAATCAGCCACAAGGAGTCTGAGCCATACACACTCAACAGTCGTTGTGAAAGCTTCCCTATACTCAGACTCACAACTAGAAGTTGCCACAGTAGGCTGCTTCTTGCTCAACCAAGATATACATGAGCTACCAAGCATGAAGCAAAAGCCACTAGTGGACACACGAGTGTCATAGCAACCATCCCAATCAGAGTTAGAAAAAGCATGCAAATCTAGCGGTAGTGATCCCCCCTTGGGACAAAACAACCCAAGTAGTCGGGTACCACTCAAATAGTGAAAGATGTGCTTAACCGCCTGCCAATGCTTTGACACCTAGGCAATGCATAAACCTGCTCATCTATGAGACACCAAATTGAATATCTGTCCAAGTAATGCATAAGTAAATCAAACATCCAACAGTCTGCTGATAGAGAATAGCATCAAATGCATCTCCAACATCATGAAGACTCAATCTTAAACCTGTTTTGATAGGAGTGGCAATAGCCTTACAGTCTTCAAGGCCAAAATGCTGCAATAATGTGTCAAAATATTTTGTTTAACACAAAGCCAGTCCACCATCAATGTGCATACATTGAATGCCCAAATAGTGATGCAAATGCCCCAAATTAGACATCTTGAATGAGGCATGCAAATCAGTCTTAAAATAAGCAATATGCTTCTCAATAGAACCACTGAGTAGCATGTCATCAACATAGACAACAATGATCAGAAGCACATCATAAGCACACTTAACATATAAGGTGCTTTCAGTTGGACTATTCTCAAAACCATGTGCAATTAGATAGGCATGTATCTTCTCATGCCAAGCACGTGGTGCTTGCTTTAAACCATATAATGCCTTCTTTAACCTGAACACCTGGTTCTCATGCCCTTTCTGCACAAAGCCACAGGGTTGAAAACATACACTTCTTCATGCAAGTCACCATTCAGAAATGCTATTTTGATATCCAACAGATGTACATTCTAACCTGAGCTGCAAGTGCAGAGATGCTATGAACAATAGTCATTCTGCAAGTAGGTGCAAAGGTCTCATCAAAATCAATGCCTCTTTCCTGCACATAACCCTTTGCAACAAGCCTAGCCTTATACCTATCAACTGTTCCATCATGTTTATGCTTCAGCTTGTACACCCACTTTGTGCCAATGGCCTTCTTGCTAGGAGGCAAGTCACATAAAGACCAAGTACCATTCTTCATTATAGCATCATATTCAGATTGCATTGCAGTTATCCAATGTTCAAAATTTTGTCCTTCATCAAACGAAACAGGTTCGTTCTCATCACAGAGACTAGAGGCAGCCATAGCATAGCAATCTGATGCAAAAGAGGCACTATGAGAGCCTGAGCGAGTACGATATGATAGAGGTGCATCTAATTTGCTGTCATGCAAAGTTTGCACGAGCCATTTTGCCATAGTTTTTGCTTGCTCAATATCAGCTCTCTCATCAACAAGTGCATCATGTAAATCTGCATCATCACATGAAATCTTCAAAGGCTGAGAAGTTGCCTCATTAGGACCAACACTAGACTGTCTACCTGTAAAAAGAGGCAACAAAGTATCATACATGTCTTTGGAGCTAACAAATATCTCCTTAGTACATGAAAGCAATTGCTGAATAACATCTTCCACAAAAACAACATCACGGCTACCCAAAAGGCGTTTAGTCTGTGGATGATACAGATAATAGCCTTTACTTTCAGAACTGTACCCAAAAAAAATACATTTTACTACTTTATCATCCAATTTTTTGCGATGTGGTTCAGGCACTAATGCATATGCCAGTGAAAAACCTTTCGAGAAACCTGTAGTTTTACAAGTATGGATGAAAACACAACCCCAAAGGTTGATATTTATTGTTAGAGAAGTACAAAGAACACTCTTCTTGATGTTCTTGGACCTGTGTGAAAAGAACTCTGTGCCAAAGTACTCCAAAATGGCTCCAAAAGACACCCCAAAAATGCTTCAAAAATAGGCTTTGAAAGCAAAGATTGAAGCTTTGAGGGACCAAAACATGTTCAAGGTAATGTTAAGCTTAGTCTTTTCACTTCTTCAAACACCATAAGAGTGTAGCTTAGTGGCAAGAGATTTTCACAGTTAAGCGAGCTCTGGGGGGAATAGTACTAGGATGGGTGACCTCCCAAGAAGTACCGAGAACCTCTATCTTCCTTCACATTGAGGTCCTCCCTCGCGTGTAGCCAGCAACACCGAGAGTGACTTTGGTGACTTGGATTACAAGGTATGCCAAGGTCTATGCCTTGGTCACTACCTTAGTCCTTAGTCGTAAGCCTTGGAGAAACGGGGGGGGGGGGGGGGGGGGGGGGGGGGCTAGTGGTGCTCGCTTCACTTTCACAAAACAACAAAGCTTTTGCATCGAACTTCTCTGATAACAACAAAGTAATTGTATGGAGATGCACCACGATGCACTCTCCTTCTCGAGAGCTCCACGATGTTATCATTGGAGTAGAGAACCGAGCTCTTGAGGCCACAAACAGTACTCCACACATAGGCTGCATAATATGCAAGAAAACACAGTACATACAGAGGATGAAGACATACTTCTTAGGTCTTACAAATGCGGTTGAACTTACAGTCTGTGACTGACCAGGCCACTATAGGTTTTATTAAAGAACATATACAAAGAAGTGTCCGGTGGCCATTTGGCCTTTCACATGGACACTAACGGTAACACTAGGGAGGAAAATAAGTTGTGTTGTAGTGTACTATGTTCACTTAAATTTAGATTTACTTGAGAGGAAAAAACATGTGCGATTTGATATGCCATATATGCTCTAATTGCTCACTAAATAGATGACTGGGTAAACCTACCCAAAAAGTGAATGTTCCCCTTCTTGAAGGCTACGTGGATACTCAAGTAGAGAAATTTGATCTCACTACTAGGAGTGACAATAACACCCATGTATATGATATGAGGAAGAATAAATGGGATCTCATGCTAGGAGTGACTATGGCACCCATGTATAAAATATAAGGAAGAATAAATAAGATCTCATTGCATAACTTGGAGTCAAGAAAAGTGCTTCGTTTTTTAGGATACAAGTTTATTTTTGTGGCTCTAACTAGAGATCTATTGAGGTTGAACCAATACATTGATAACTTATGATTTTGCAAGTACCATTTACTATTTCTAGTCTAGTAGCGCTAGCTTAAACACATGGGTCTTTTGTCTCTCGTGAGGGGGGTGGGGGTTCAAGTCCCCTTGTCTCCACTGGTAAGAAACTCCTCATAATTAAGTAATGAGATGTTAAATTGGTTCCCTTTGGGTAATTTTTGGCATTTGACAACCCTCGTTGGACACTTTTGGTCATGGTAAGGGCCATGTAGTGTTGGCTATGAAGAGGTGATGGATGAGAGTGTGTTGGAAAAATTTTGCTTAACACTAGCCCAAGTAACTTCATAGAAACTTAGTACACTCCTTAAGATTCCTCAATATGGATTGAAAGGACCTAAGCCCTTTGTAACATCGTCCCCGAGTGTGTGTGTGTGTGTCAAAAAAGATGAGTTTCACGTTCAAAAATATGAAAAACCTTCTCCTTATGGATGTGAAGTTCTTAGAAATATGTTCAGTGCTCACAACTTGGTAGGAATTATCTAGAGAGATTTTGGGAGCTTTCAATTAAGGTGATAAGCTAACCAAAGAAATTTATCTCATGAATTTAGACTCACTATCCACTAAGAATCAAATCTAAGAAGTTTTGGGGCCACCTGAACTTTTCAAGGGCTAGATGATACGTAGATAGAGTCATACATAAATACTCATATCTTGAGGTTGTTGATATATTTCCGTAGTGATATCTATGAACACAGTAGGACCACCGGACACTTTTTTCCCTCTTAAGGAAGTTTTTTTTCCTAGCTTGTATATATGCCTATAGCCCTAATAGGTGACTAAACTTCATACATTCTCTTGGTAATACATTTAGTATTGTGTGTTGTGCTGCAAGCTTCTTCTTCTTCGTTGTGATATTTTGTGCTTCCGAAGACCTCAAACTCCAACAATTGGTATCAGAGCATGTGGCTGCTTCATCTAGGGTGTAATCTACACCCCTCTGAACACAGCCTCAAAATTGCAAAAAAATTGGTGAGCATATGTAAGGCGATTAGGAGTTCAAAATGGCTTCCCTTTGTGGTTTCAAAATCACGATATGAGCTTGTTTCCACTTCTAAATGCACTATTAGAGTGCTTGTGTAGGCAATTTTGTCTTTTTGGTCCAAACATATATACAGATTTATGGTCACCAATATAAGCGCCTCAAAGTCTGTTACAAGTTTAGCAGAACTTGATAGGGTAGTTCTACTCAACTTTTTGAGATACATTCATTTTCTTGCATCAAGGAATTTTAGTTAATGGCCATGGCTCAAAGTACGGATGTATTTTGTATGTTGGCTATTGAGGATAAGTTGGATGGTACCAATTACCCATTATGGGCATATATGATGCATCATGTATTGGTTGGAAAAGGATTGGGGAATATTGTATAGGATGTTGAAGAACGTCCTACTACAATTGCAAATATAGATATTAAAGGTGATGCAGATGGCTGAAGATGATGTTCTTCAAGTTCTTGTTCGTACTACGATTCCTATTGCACCTACTATAGAGCAACTTTGTTGGGATGTTAGAGATGCTCAAGCACATGTAGTGTTAGCCTTGTCTGTCAAACGTGCCATTATTCCTGATATTCACTCTTGCAAATCAGCAAATGATCCTTGGGATACACTTACCAATTTATACTAGGCAAGGAATGAGGCTCGTTTTGCTTACCTTCAAAAACAGTTGGAGAGTGAGCACATGAATGAAGTAGATTCCATTGATAGTTTTTTGACAGAGATCAAAGATTTGGAGTAGTTGATTTTTGATGATGAAGTCTTGGTAGACAATTCACTTGTGCAGATTGTTCTGAATGGTCTTCCAGATTCATATCATAGTTTTTCTTCTATTCTTTGATTGATGATGAAAGCCAATCCAACTTCCTTAACATTTGAGGAGTTAGTTTCTGTTGTGTTCCAAGAAAATTAGTCTAGGCAGAAGAGGTCCATTATGCACATTACATGTCAAGTTTTCTTGGCTAGTTAGAAGGGCAAAGGTAAATGGAGCTCACCTACTAGTAAGAAAAAATCTTCTAATTCTACACAATAAAAAAAGGATGACAAAGATGAGAAGAAAACACAAAAACAATTTTTTTTTTGCAAATATTGTAAAGGAAATGATCATGTTATAAAGAGTTGTCCAAAGCTAACTACAAAGGAGGCAAAGAAAAAGAGGTTGGAATGGTTGTTGTAGAGGCCTCTCCACCTAAATTAGAGTCTAGAAATCTTATGGAGAATGAAGAATTGGCATTTACTATTATTTGCAGTTATGACCCATCTTCGCATGAACAATGTATGTCTACAAGACTGAGATGTTTGGTACTTTGATAGTGCCGCAACCAAACATATTACCTTGCAACATAATTTTTTCACTTCACTTGAGCCTGCCCCTGGAGGGAATACTATCACATGCATCGACAACTCCTTTTATCCTATCATGGGAGTTGGTAAGATCATTTTGAACACTAATGATGGTAGTTATTTTACATTTTTGAATGCTTTATTTATGCCATGGATCAAGAAAAATCTATTATTAGTTTCAACATTAACAAAGATTGGCTTGGTTGTGAAATTTATTGATGACAGATGTACAATTCATGATCTTTCAAATGGCGCATCATTATTGAATTTGTCATTTTATGTCATGGGCTATATAACCTCATAGATTATGAAAAATTAATGAATGATTCAACATGTGCAGTTCAAGATTCTCAAGCTATGTGAGCTGCAAAGCTTTGGCATGCGCGCATTGCTCATCTAAATTTTTCTAGTTTGCTATGCCTGTAGAAATTTGAAATGGTGTCCTCTCTGAGAAAACTTCAAGAACTTGGTAAACATGTTTGTGAAGGCTATATTTTGGCAAAATATCATGTTCCTTTTTCCCAAAAGATGGTTCAGTATGAGCAGCTCACGAATTATTGCTTGTTCACAATGATGTTTGTGGTCCTATGCAAATACCTTCCTTTGGGAACTACCTTTAGTTCGTGACTTTCATTAATGAATTTTCCAGGCATGCATGGGTATGTCCATTGAAAGAAAATTCTGAAATGTTTATGTGCTTCAAACAGTTTTTGGTTTCGGTTGAAAATCTATCAACATGTAAAATGTGCACTCTCCGTTCTAATCAAGGGGGAAATATATGTCTTCTGATTTGAATGCAGTTTTGGCCCAATGTAGGATAAAAAATCAGTGTAAAGTGTCATAAACACCTCAACAAAATGGAGTTGTAGAAAGGAAGAACAGGTCACTCATGGAGATGGTGAGGTGTATTGTCAAGAGTAACGATTTACCACATAGTTTCTAGCTTGAGGCTGTTATGTGTGCAACATACATACTTACTAGGTGTCCCACTAAAGAGTTTCACTCAAACACTCCATATGAGGCTTGGCATGGTCACAAGCCATCTGTTGATCACCTTTGTTTCTTTGGTTGTCTAGCATATGCATTAGTGCCTCAACAACAATGTAGGAAAATGGATAATAAAGGAGTGAAATGTATTTTTGTTGGGCAAAATTCTGAAAGCAAAGGCTATCGTCTGTAACATCCATAGAATAAATGCACTTTGATTATTCATAATGTTGTTGTTGTGGAAGATGTAGCTCATCCATTACTTTCATGTACTAAGGGGATATCAGTTAGCTCCAAAGATGTGTATGACACCTTGCTGCCTCTTTTTATAGGTGGAAATTCTAGTGCTAGTCCAAATGAGGCAATCTCTCAACCTTTGTAGGTTCCACATGATGATGCATATCATTCCATTTCTGATGCAAATTTACATGACACACTTGTTGATGAGAGATCTGATATAGAGGAGGCAAAAACTTTGCCTAAATGGCTAGTGCAGACTTTGTGAAATAGAAATTTAGATGCACCTCTATCATATCATACTCGTTTAGGCTCTCATAGTGCTCCCTTTGCATCAGATTGCTACGCTATGGCTACCTCTAGTCCTTGTGATGAGAATGAGTCTGTTTTGTTTGATGAAGCACAAAACTCAAAGAATTGGATGGCTGCTATGCAATAAGAATATGATGCCATTATGAAAATGCAAACGATGTGCTTCAGGTCATCGTTGTCTATTTTGATGAAATGCTACTCATTGATCCTAATGAGAAGCATATTGTTGATTTTAAGGCTGATTTCCATGCCTCATTTGATAATTCATATTTGGGGCATTTGCATCATTATTTGGGCATTGAAATTATGCAAGTCGATGGCAAAATAGCTATATATATATATATATATATATATATATATATATATATATATATATATATATATATATATATATATATATATATATATATATATATATATATATATATATATATATATATATATATATATATATATATATATATATATACATACATATAGACACATTATTGCCATTAGGGGAAAAAATGAACCCTGCATGGGCCTTGTAAGGATTCCTAATTTTAAGGGATTAAGCCTAATCTTGTTCTTGCTTGAGGGAACAAAGTGCATTTAATAGAGCACTTTTTAGTAGGCAAGACTAAGCTTTTTTTTAGGCCCAAGTAGGGTCATCTCTCTCTTCTGCAAAAGAAAGAGAGAGAGATTCCACTTTACACATCATCAAATCCGTCCATCTTTGTGAATAAAAAAATGACTTTTTTTTTAAAAGTCACAGAGTTAGTTATTGCTTACTAAAAAGGGCCCATTTTTTAATATACATGTCAGAAGTTACTTTTTTTTATGGATTTTTTAATAAAATCACTCAAAATAGTTCTTTTTTCAAACTGCTCCAAAAGTAAAGTGCCACATCATCAAACTCGTAACTTTCCCTACCTCAAAAAATGAGTTTTTCAAATTTTTCTCATTTTCACTCACATAGAATGGAAAACCTCACCTTGACCCATACACATATCAAAAAAGTAATTTTCTCTATGTACAGATACTTCTTAGTCCATTATACATGTTATTTTGATTCTCTTCTATCTTTCTCTCTCTTACCTCTTGAATTCTAGCAGCCATGGGGTTCTCGCACAATTTCCTCCAAGGAGAAGATGTAACAATAATAGAATCACTCACAAAGAAATTTTTCTCCCATGAGATGACAATATGCATGTCCAAGTAGGTGGTTCATTCTTTCTTTGTGATCAAAGATGTACTATTCATTTTACTTTCCAGTATTCATCTACTATTTTTCAGGAGGAAAAGCACACAATACCATCATTCGAAGCTCTTTCATGTGGAGTTGGAGGACAGAGACACCATATTCTTCTAATGAGGTATATATTTTTCTTGATTCTCATATTTGCAAAAGAATTAAACGAATATTTCCTTTGCATAGGTAATTCATCTACGAAATAAGTGCTTCATCAACACCAAAGAAGCACTTTAAATTGTTAATAGTTTCTCTTACTTCTCCTTCTTTTCAAAAGAATTATGACACCAATATTACACAGTATGGATAGGAAAATGTGTGTGGAAGCATTTTGCCATGATTATAGAAGTTATTCATTAGGAACATGAATTATAAAGAGAACATGATTGATATTTCTACATAGTACTTACACATAAAAGAAAATATGCCTAGGTATGTTTAGCATGCAACCATGACTAAGGAGTCAATGAAGAAATCAAATCCTTAGTTTATGAAGAACTCATATACATATGCTTTTGTTTGTACAAAACAATAAATAAATAAATTTTTAATCTATAGAGGATTCAAAAATCAATGTTCTTCTTCTAGAATAAAATCTACCTCTACCAATATTCTTTTCATATCCCTTTTGAATTTGATTTTATATATGTTTATCTTTTTTCTACATGTTGTGGTTATAGGCTCAAATTCATATTAAAGATACTAATCATCAATGACTTGGAATAGTGAAAGGTAAGGTACATTCTACATTCAGATGTTGTTTGTTTCTTTAAATTGTGCTCATTTTATTCATTGAAATATTACATGTTATATTGTCATATGGAGAATTTTGATGTATCGATTTTTATCAGTCAAGATTCTAGTACAGTAGTGATGGAAAATTCCCACTATAGATCTAATAGTAATTTCTTAAAAAGTACATGTCATATTAGTGGTTCTATGCATGTTGACTCGTTGGAATAATACTCACTTGCTTTTCTTCAAAAAACTTTTGCAAGAGTTTGACTATTAGAAATGTTTTCATGAAATTACAACACAACATTGCACGTGAAAATTGGAGGTTATCAGCAAGTCCTTTGCATCATGATCAATGTCATGCACAAAAAGTGTTTTAGGGTTCAACTTGGAACTCAAGTTACATAAGAGGCATCATTGATTATTTTATACTAACAAGTTTTTGTGGTATATCCTATCCATGCTCAAGGTACATAATGACCACCTTGGATGAAGCTCCATCAGAGAGGATGAAGTGGTCTACATGCAACAGAGGTCACCATACAATCATAGAGTGGCTCAATATGACAGAGTGAAGTCGATTAAGAATATCAAAATAGTTCATACCCTCATCCATAGAATCATTCTTGTGAGCATGACGAAGATCAACTGCCACAGATGTGACCATTCATAAAAAGATTCTAAGGACATGCACAAAGGGGAATAATAGATCCACTAATCATTGGTGATGAACCATTTGAACTCAATCTACCTCCAAATGGAACATGGCTAATGAAACATGCATGAAGTAACCATTCCAAGTCATCCAAAAAGGAGAGCTTCAAGGAATCATCATGAAACATATGCATATTCCAACATCATATCAAGTAGAGGCTATAAAGTCACTACTATAAGGTCAAAGAACACTACCCACATATGAGAAAAGAAACATATGCCATAAATTGTGTCACAATGTCAATCAAGGCATAGATGTAAAATGAATAAGAACTACCAACCACATCATAGATCATATGTAGCACAACCTAAAGTTTCTCCTAATGCAAAAGCAACAAAAAAGTGAGCAAATGTTATCGATCCTTAGTGATTCAAAGTTAATGCACTAGACTTTGGATATAATCAATAGCACTTCAAGCCATCCAAGTGGAAGGAGATGCATTCCTTACTTCTATTTTGAAAGATATTGACTTGTGTGTAGCTCATGTGAAGGTGATGACCATACAACCAAAGAAACTAGATGGGACCATACATGATTATGTAATCATTCTTGTTGATGAGATACATTTTGTAAAATCACATTTCCATTATGATAATCTACTTTTCATAATCTTTCTTACACATGCTCAAGTCCACATTGATCTATATCATATGTTCATAATTGTATCAACTTGCGTAAAGAGTGTATGTGTGCAAAACAAATCCCTTAGAATCAAAACTAGTATTTGCATTGTTCAACTAGGTTGTGCATATAATAAGGTCCATGAACCTAAAATTTGAAAGAAGGGAGTTGTATTGTCACTAACCACATCATATTCAAATGTCCTAGGAAGAAGATACAAGCTGGGTTTAAGACTTCCACGATCACCATTCCACATCAAAAGATCATCATCTGAGTCAGAAAAGGAGTAATATCCATCATGAGAATCATGCCCTTGATTCTTTAGCTAGATATACTACAATCCCTTTCTAGTACCATCATGGATATCCATCATCATCGTGTTCCAATACAACATATAAAGAACTCTAAGAAGACCAATAACTATGAAGATTCAATTTCCAAAAAATATCATAGTTACATAGCTACTTCGCATGGAACTTATCGCTTTGAGAGGGAGATGATGTCATAAACACAAAGGAAACCATTGTAAAACCATAAATTCTATGAAAATATTTATATCTCATGAATGGTTTAGAATTTGGAGAAATGGATGCTACCATCATGTCCAGAACATGCAAAAACCCTAAGATTGACTGTTTATTTGTCCAATTCTGACATCTAGAGCCTTGGAAACCTCAAAAAGCACTAGAAAAGGGGCAGCCACAGAAGCGCGGGATTGGCCTCTACAGAACTTTTGCAGAGGCCAATCCCGCGCTTCTGTGGCTGCCCCTTTTCTAGTGCTTTTTGAGGTTTCCAAGGCTCTAGATGTTAGAATTGGACAAATAAACAGTCAATCTTAGGGTTTTTGCATGTTCTGGACATGGTGATAGCATCCATTTCTCCAAAATCTAAACCATTCATGAGATATAAACCTTTTTTGGTGCTTTGAGGTCATGCAAAGTCATCAAATGGTGGAAATAAGTATTAATTCTTGCAAATTTTAGGAAAATTATGCAACCCAAGAACTAGATAGGAGCATATATGACTATGTGATCATTCTTCTTGAAGAGATGTTTTGTAATTAGAATTATCTCATTGGTAATATATTTTTTCATAACCTTTCTTACACATGCTCAACTCCACATTGATCTATATCATATGTTCACAATCATATGCACTCAAGTGAACATGCTATGTGTGCAGAGCAAATCATTTATGTTTATAAAGTCATTTTCCATTGGTAAATTGAGTTGAGCACATAATGAGTTTCATGGACATTCAATTTGTAATAATAAAGTTTCATATCCACTAGAAATAAACTTGCATGGCCTCAAAAGCACAAAAAAAGTTCATCCATATAAACACACAATAGGCCTCTACAAAACTTTTGCGAAGACATATCCCATGTTTCTATGGCTCCTCTTTTTTGATACTTTTGATGCCATGCAAGGTTATTTTTAGTGGATATGAAACTTTATTATTTAGATTTTTAGAGTCGTGGAACTTATTTCTAACAAGTCACTTACTCTATAGTGATCCATGCATATACAACTTCTACAATGGGAGCCAATATAAACAAACATAGTCACATGAGATAAAATAGTTTGCAAAGTATAATTTAGGATAATATCCTCATGTGTAGCATTCTTGTTGTGCCTCTATACCCCACATAAGGCAGAAATCCCCCTTTGAACTCCTCCCATTAAGGTTCTATGGGGAAATTCCATGGCACCAGAGGGCCTTTATTTTGAGCTTGAATGGCATTCAAATTGGCAAAACTTTTATGCCCCACTTACTTCATGGAATCAATCACAAAGACCATTTATTACCATAAATTTTCACATATAAAACTCATATAACTTATAAGTTAAGGTTCCATGGATGTTTGTACTCTCAAAGTGGTTTCTCCTCATAATGGGGGCCTTATAACTTAGAGCACCATGGATCATTTGTGGTACTTGAGGAGTAAGTATTGAGTATATCTAACATGAATGGCATTTTTTAGTTATATCCTTTGTATTTCAAACTTCATAAATGATCATCTATTGAGAAAATTAACCAATAAAATATCAATTATTGTGAACTTGAACGTACTCTATATAAAAGCAAAAATTGAATAATCACCAAGAGAAATTATAAATGCAGAGTTGTAGACTACAAAAATGTGAGAGTAAACATGTTTTCATTACAAATATCAAATCTTACAAAATTTACAAATCATTGGTATCAATGATTGTACAACTTGAAGTGCTTGCAAATGCAAGAACGCATCACAAAATTTGTGATGCTCATCCATGATGTAAAGTATTTCTAGAACAATTCTAGATCAAGAGGATTTTTAGATATCTTAGTAGGAGAGAAGGGATCAGAGAAGAAGGTATATACAATATCTAACATGAATCAATTGTCCTACTTTTTACAAGGTTCTTGAAAGTGAAAAAACTATGAGATACAATGACTGGGGCCCAAGAAGTGACATTATCAGGTTGCAAAAGAACTATGAGAATGAGAGTTTTGTTCCATCTTTTCTCCAATCTACAGGGACTTTCATTTTGTATTCCATTCTTCTGCCCACCTGTAATCAATTTGCAAGAAATTGAAGTCATTAAAGTAAAATAAACAATAATGAAAAGATTACTTTAACAAAAGCCCGAAACATTTCTCACCTTATGTCCTCGAATTTTGAATTTGGATTGAGTTAGTCCTTCAAACCCCATAATCATCAAGTGTTCTCTCAGATTAGCCAAGGCCCAATGATTATTCACTAAAATAGTTTCTGTTTCATTATTGGGCAATCTAAGCTTTATTTCAAATGACTGTAAAGATCCCTTTGAACTTTGAAATGGTATCCATTTGCCAAGTTTGCACATCCAATGATCATAGTAGAATCTGATGTACAATGAAGTACGTTGTTTCAAATATCAAAATCCTATACCTGTTCCACCTATTTTACAAATATATTTATCACCTTTTGCAATTCCTTCTATCAAACCCCAATCTTCACCAAGAAGACTTTTGACTTGCTCATATGTGATATCTTTACACATGAACATGGTGGAAGTCTCTTGGAATGAGAATCCTTGGAATAAATATACAAAAAAATGAATGGGAAAAGACCGGTGCAAACCTACAGACCTAGACACTTTTGTGAATTTCAAAGAGTTATGTATATCCATTACCATCTTTTGCTTCAAAGATGATACGAACCATATACCAGGTTTTGGCCACTCCAAGCTAAGAAGAGAATGTACTTCAATTCTCTCTAACCTTCCAAAACCATTCATTGTAGAGGGTAACATATCTATGTGTGTAAAAGAAAACTCTAACATGGTAAAGTTGAGCAGGAGATATTTCTAGAAAGACTAGTGCACCAACATCTGCATGCAATGCCTGGAAAGTACCTGTAAGACTATGAAGTGGTTGATCTTCCAGCAAAGTAGAAGGAAATATATCTAAAACAAACAAAAACATATCTAAATAGTTCAGAAATATATCCGACACAAGAAAACATAAAATATTGTAGAGTAATACTTACAATTCACAGGATATCTCATTCTACTAGAGTTTTCAAGTTTCATAGTTGCCATTGTAAAAACATGTTGTACAATAGCAACCATCCCATTGTCTCTGTGCTTCTTGAAGCCAAATAACTTTCCCTTCCAATGAAGATCTAAGTTTCCACGATCTCTAACTCGATGAGGCCCAACTCTAGAGGGTTGCATGTACACCCATGCACCTTTGGAGTACTCATGTGATAGCCACTGTCCATCTGTGGCCTTGATATTGTGACATCTTACTCTGAGGATTTCATCTTTCGGTCGCCTAGACGCTTTAGCTATTGCCATTGAAGCTAAAAGTCTTCAAGCTACAATAGTAATTCGAGATAGGAGATGCAAGTAGATTGAAGTGTAGAAAGAGGAGCTTCAATGGTGTGCTACAGAGTGAAACTAGTGGGAAAAGATGACTTTTTGGGACCTAGGTATGAAAATGTGAGGTTTAGGAGGGAAATAACTCTTTTTTGAGTATTTTTGAAAAAACCCATTTTTTTGAGCTCAAAACATGCACGGATTTTGAATTTGGGGTCAAAAAGAGTACTTTTGACCCTAAAAAGTAATGGGGGGTCCATTTTCAGGTGTTATGATGAGTTTTTTAACTTTTTAGCAATTTTGAATTTTTGGGCCCAACAAAGTTACGAGATTCCTTCTCTCTCTAGAGGTAGCTCATTAAATAAGGGAGAAATATGTCCCCTCTTCCCCCTTCAGCCTAGTATTTTATAGGGCATAGACTGTCGCCACCACCCTCTTCTGATTGGTCAATCACTAATCACTCCTTAATCTAAAAGGCCCATTCAGGGTTCATTTTTTCCCCTAATGCAGTGTTTTGGCCTAAAAATTGCAAACCTAGTGCCACTCCTATGGAACTAGTTTTATGGTTGTGTCTTCATTATGTTAGAGATGCATTTGTTACTGTTTTGATATTTTCTCCTTTTCTCACTTTTATAATTGACTAAGATAAATTCAAAGCTTTATCCTTTGAATGTATTCAAAATATATGCTAACCATAGGAGAGAAATCCTATAAGCATGGAACAAGATCTTGGGCATTCTCCTTGCACCAACAATCCCCCCCCCCCTTGAAGCCTAAGATGCTTGACCTTCAGTTCTTCAAAAATTCTTCTAATCCAATCATTTCTTTACACATTTTCAACTTAACTCCATCCAATGCCTTGTTCATCATGTCTGCACATTCTTTTTGAGTAGATACATGTGAAAACTCAATTTTTTTAGTTGTGAAATTTTCTCTAACATAGTGATGGTGAACTTCTATGTGCCTAAATCAAATTACAAGGTCTTGATCCAATTGATTCCTGAGTTGCATTGGCTAGTCCTCTATAATCAGCTTCAATTGATGAGAGTGCAAAAATTGGTTGCTTCTTTGAAGAACATTAGATGAGTTTTGTACCTGCAAAGGTGAAATATCCTAATGTACTTCTCTTGCCATCTTTGGAACCCGTCCAATCTGCATCACATGAGAGTTTGATATCTATATAAGATGTGTATTGGTAATAAAAACCTTCATTGATAGTTCCCTTCAAATATTTGCGTATTCTCTTGGCAACTTCCATGTGACGCTTCCTAGAAGTGTGCATAAATTGACTTAGGACACTTATACTATAGCAAATGCCCACTCTAGTTAATGTGGCATAGTTCAAATTACCGACTAAACTCTCATAACTAGTTATGTCTTTGATTTAATCTCCTTCATGAGCACTTAGCTTTTAATTCATCTTCATGGGTGTACCTACAACCTTTGAGTTCTCCATCTTGAACTTCACAAGCATATCTTTGATGTACTTTGAGTGAGATACATACCCTTTTCTATATACACTACTTACAACCGTAGGAAGTATGTGAGTTGCCCTAGCCCTTGGGGCTTGCTTTAGACCATATAGGGCCTTCCTTAACCTACATATATATTTGGGGAGTGATGAATCTTCAAAACTAGGAGGTTGACCCATATATACCTCTTCAGATATCTAACCATTTAGGAATGCATTGTTTACATCCATTTGGTAAATCTTCCAACTCTTGGAAGCAACGATACTTATAAGAACTTTGATAGTTGGCATCCTTGCTAGAAGTGAAAAGGTCTCTTCATATTCAATCCCTTGTGTTTGTGCATATCCTTTGGCCACAAATCTTGCTTTACACCTATTGATAGTCCCATTAGAGTTTTTGTTTACCTTATATATCCACCTTGATCCTATGATCTTCATATATGAGGTCTTGGGTACCAACTTCCAATTAGAGTTTTCCTATAAGGCATCAATCTCTTCCTCCATATCATTCATCTATTCTGGTTTCTTGTTTTCTTCCTCATAAGATGAGGGCTCCTCAAAGTTTGAATCATGTGCTACACAAGTAGAGTGTTTAATGACTAATGATGTATCATAGCCATATCATTATCGCTTCGTCTTTTCTCTAGTTCAGATTTTGATGGTTTGTTGAGAGGATTTTGCTACATCCCTCAATTCTTGCACTTTTCCTTTATCTTTGGAGCTCCAAGAGTTAACTTCTCTCCTTGGAGTCTTCTCGTCATCTTCATATTCACTTGACTCTTGAAGTTTGTGATCATTCTTTCTTGATAGAGTTGGAAAGTCTTCTCTAGGTCATAATGTATCTTGATTGTCATGTAATCATATTCAAACCATAACTTCTTTTCATCAAACATGACATCTCTACTTAATATAAATCCTTTGTTGCTAGGATTGTATAATCTATAACCTTTTTAATTAATTTCATAGCCATTAAACACACATTTCTCTACCATAGTGACCAATTTACCTCTTATCTATGAAGGTATGCATGCATATGCAATGGAACCAAAGATCCTATAATGATCCAAGCTAATTCTTCTGGCATTCCATGCCTCATATGGATTCATGCCATGCACAATCTTTGATGGTAATCTATTTACCAAATAGGTGGCAATAGATACTATCTCTGCCTACAAGTAGTTAGAAAGTTTCTTCTCATTGAGCAAGGAGCTTGCAACCTCTACAATTGTTGTATTTCTTCTCTCTACCACTCCATTTTGCTCAAGAGTGTATCACATGGTGATTTCCCTTTTGATTCCTCTCCCTTGGAGATAAGAATCAAATTCATGGGAGAAGTATTCTACCCCTCCATCTATCCTTAGTCTTTTTAGGGTTTTAATGCTTTGATTCTCCTCAAGAGCTCAATATTTTTAGGGTTTTACCTCTTTGATCCTTAGTCTTTTTAGGGTTTTAATGCATGGAAATACTTCATACTTATGCTTCATGAAATATAAGATAGTCCATCTGCTAGAATCATCTATGAATGACACATAGTACCTTGATCTAGAAATTGAAGGTTCCTTGTTTTGTCCCCAAATATCATTGTGGACAAGCTCTAAGAGATCTCCATGCATGTAACCTTTCTTGATGACAAGTTTCCTATGTGAATTACCAAACTAACATGCACTATACTTGTATATCATGTGTTTTTTCGATATGCTGGGTAGCCAAAGTAAAATTTCATCTCTACTAATTTCTTCAAGGACTCTTTCTCCAAGGTGAGCTAGCCTCTTATGCCAAACCTCTAACTCTGATAGGGTTTGAGTGCCATAGTTGAACAAGGAAATGTTCTTTGTGTCTTGGAGTTCAAAAGTGAACAACCTACCTGTCTTCTCTTCTTTTTCTATCTTATTGAATCCCCGATATGAGTTCTCAACACATGCTCCATGCTTGGAAAATCTCACCTAAAAACCTTTCTTAACAATCTAGACTACAGTAATAAGGTTCTTTATGATGTTAGGAACATAAAGGACTGCTTAGTAGATTCATGTCACCATTAGATGTCTTCACATTACCTATCTTCTCAACTCAATGTCTTGTGACATGTCTTGTATTGACTTCATGTTTGTTCTTTGGATCTTCCAAGTCTTAGACTAGAGCCACATTTCTTGCCACATGATTTGAGTCTCCAGATTCTATGTAAAGAACATGCTCATCAGACCTACCATATTTCTATTGATATATTTAGGTAGTGATGTGTGTGGCACGTTTTTCCCTCTTTAGGAGGTTTTTTCACCCAGATTGTATATGCCTATTATCCCAATGGGCTACTTATCTTTGTACATTCTAGTGGTAATACATTCAGTATTGTGTGTTGGGATCCAAGCTTCTTCTTCTTCTTCCTTATGTTGTTTGTGTGCTTCCTTAGACCTCAAAATCCAACAATTGGTATCAGAGCAGGTCACTGTATGATCGAGGGCATCGTTATACCCCTCTAGTCACAGTCTCAGAGTTGCACCCCTCTGGTTATAGTCTCACAGTCTTAGAGTCACGTTGATTAGGAGATCAAAACTGCTTCGTTTAGTGGTGCCAAAATCATGTGAGCTCGTTTTGGCCTTTGAATGCACTATCAGAGTGCTTGTGTAGGCAATTTCATCTTTTTGTGCCAAAGATATATACATGTTTCGATTCTCCAGTATAAGCATCTCAAAGTTTGCTACAAGTTTAGCAAAACTTGATAGGTAGTTTTGTTCAACTTTTTGAGATACAATCTTTTTTTTGCATTAGGGTATTTTAGTCAATGGCCATGGTCGAAAGCAATGATGTATTTTGTATGTTGGTTGTTGAGGATAAGTTGGACGGTACCAATTACCCATTATGGGCTTATATGATGTGTCATGTATTGGTTGCAAAAGGACTGTGGAATATTGTGCAGGGTGTTGAAAAATGTCCTATTACACCTACAAACACAATTGCTAAAGGTGATGGAGATGACATTGAAGATGATGATATTCTTCATGTTCCTATTCATGTTGTGGTTCTTGTTGCACCTACTATATAGCAAATTTGTTGGGATGGTGGAGATGCTCAAGCACATGCATTGATAGCCTTGTCTATCAAACATGCCATTATTCTCACATTCGCTCTTGCAGAATTGCTAAGGATGCTTGGGATACACTTGCTACTTTATACTAGGCAAGGAATGAGGCTCGTGTTGCTTACCTTTGAAAACAATTGGAGAGTGAGCACATGAATGAAGGAGATTCCATGGACAATTTTCTAACAAAGATCAAAGATTTGAAGGAACAGTTGATTTTGATTAAGTCTTGCCTAACAGTTCACTTGTGTAGACTATTCTGAATGGTTTTCTCGATTCATATTACAATTTTGCTTCTACTCTTTCTTTGATGATGAAAGACAATCCAAATGCCTTTTTGAAAGCAAAGACCATCGTCTATATCATCCATACATTTTGGTTAGCCGTGATGTTGTTTTTGTGGAAGTTGCTATTCAATTATTATTTTCATGTACTAAGGAGAAATCAGTTAGCTCCAAAGACATGTATGAAACTTTGCTACCTCTTTTTATAGGTGGACAATCTAGTGCTGGTCCTATCAAGAACTAAGTCAAAATGGCTTGTGTAGACTTTGAGTGATAGCAAATTAGATGCACCTCTATAATATCATACTCGTTTATGCTCTCATAGTTCCTCTTTTGCATCACATTCCTATGATATGGCTGCCTCTAGTCTTTGTGATGAGAATGAGCTTGTTTCGTTTGATGAAGAACAAAATTCTAAAAGTTGGATGGCTGCTATGCAATCAAAATATGATGCTATCATGAGAAATTGTACCTGGTCTTTATGTGACTTGCCTTCTCACAAGAAGACCATTGGCACTAACTGGGTATACAAGTTGAAGTATAAGCATGATGGTTCAGTTGACAGGTATAAGGCTAGGGTTGTTGCAAAGGGTTATGCTCAAGAAACAAGCATTGATTTTGATGAGACCTTTGCTCGATCCCTACATGCTAATTGACTAATGTTCATAGCATCTATGCAGTTGCATCTCATCATGGTTGGAATGTACATCAATTGGACGTTAAAACTACATTTTTGACTGGTGACTTACATGAAGAATTGTGTGTTTTTTAGTCTCCTGATCACTTTGTGCAGAAAGGGCATAAAACCAAGTGCGCATATTGAAAAAGACATTATATGGTTTGAAGCAAGCACCACATGCTTGGTATGAAAAGATGCATGCCTACCTGATTGTACATGGTTTTGGGAACAGTCCAACTAAGAGCACCTTGTATGTTAAGCATGCAAATGATGTGTATGTTGATGACATGCTCCTCCCTAGTCCTCATGAGAAGCATATTGTTGAATTTAAGGCTGATCTGCATGTGTCATTTGAGGTATCAAATTTGGGACATTTGCATCATTATTTGGGCATTCAGTTTATGCAAGTTGATGGAGGAATAGCTTTGTGCCAAACAAAATATATTGACACATTATTACAATGTTTTGGCCTTTAAGACTGCAAATCTATTGCCACTCCTATGGAGACAGATTTACGATTGAGTCCTCATGATGCTAGAGATGCATTTGATGATGTTCTCTAATAGAAGGCTATTGGATGCTTGATTTACTTATGCATTACTCCACCAAATATTTAGTTTGCTATCTCATAGATGAGCATGTTTATGCATTGCCCAGGTGTCAAGCATTGGAAGGTGATCAAGCGTATCTTTTACTATTTGAGTGATACCTAGCTACTTGGATTGTTTTATCCCAAGGGGCATCACTACTGCCAGATTTACATGCTTTCTCTAACTCTCATTGGGCTAGTTGGTAAGGCACTCGTGTGTCCACAAGTGGTTTTTGCTTCGTGCTTGGTAGCTCATGCATATCTTGGTTGAGCAAGAAGCAGCCTACTGTGGTCACTTCTAGTTGTGAGGCTGAGTATAGGGAAGCTTTCATAGCGACTGTTGAGTGTGTGTGGCTCAGATGCCTTATGGCTGATTTGGGTGTTTCTCAGTCTTATGCCACCACCATCTTCATCAACACTCACAGCACATTGATAGTTGTGAGGAACCATATGCTCCATGCTCACACTAAGCACATTGAGGTGCACTATTATTATGTCAGGGAGAGGTTCTCTGCTGGAGAGATCAGTTTGGCATATCTGCCCACACAAGAGAACATTGCAAACCTTTTCACAAAGGCTCTACCTAGGGAGAAGTTTGAAGCTTTCTCCAAAGCTTTGGGCTTACTTCCTTTTGTGGATTGATTCCACATAGCTTGACACTTCTTTATGCATGAGTGCGAGCTCCTCGTTCATTATATCACTCCCACGGGGCATTTGTTGATATAATTAGGTAGTGATGTGTGTGAACACTTTAGGATTGATGGGGCACTTTTTTCCCTCTGTAGGAGTTTTTTCCCCCCGGCTTGTGTATATGCCTATTACCCTAATGGGCTACTTATCTTTGTACATTCTAGTGGTAATACATTTAGTATTGTGTGTTGTGCTCCAAGCTTCTTCTTCTTCGTTGTGCTGTTCGCATGCTTTTGCAGACCTCAAACTCCAACACTTTCATTGTCATGTTCATGAGTAGAAGTGAATCTTATTGACCTTGATCATCCATGTAGTTGTTGTAGTCTCTATTGAATCTTATTGACCTTGATCATCCATGTAGTTGTTGTAGTCTCTATTGTATCCTCGTCCCCTTTGATTCATTGCGTTTCTAAAATAATTCACTGTGATGTGATTTGTTAGATGACATATAGCACAAGGTCATGAGCTTTGAGCTCTTGCCTTGCCTTGTCTACTTACTCTCCCTTTTCCTCTTGAGCCTCTTCCTCTACTTTTAAAAGAGAGGTACTTCCTTCATCATCAGATCCCTTACCTTTCCCTTTGTGTCCTTGACTTTATGCTTATTAGTATATAGGGAAAATGATTGGTTAATGTTCTAGTTCTCATCAGTCTTCATAAGCTTTGCTTTATGTATGAAAAGTTGCCACATGAGTGTGTTGAAGTTAGGTACTTGTATGTCCATGTAGAGGACCATAGTTGTGGTGAAGGCTTCCCATTTGTCATGAACTTTAATCCCATTGATAACTTGCCTTACAATTTGACCCTCATGACTGATCTCTCCAATGCTCCCAAGCTGATGTTCAATATCCTTCATGTTGATGACAAAGTGAGTCACACTTTTCTTAGGCATGTTCTTGAGTGTTGTAAATCCATCCATAATTGAGTCTTCCTAGCTTTGGTGCTTGAGGAGAAGAATGCTTCCAAAGCATTCCATGTCTTTTGAGAGGTCTTGCAATTCCTAATATGAGGGAGCAGAAAATCAGAGATAGAGTTGAGAAATGTATGAACTTGCCAAAGTATCCTTTGAACACCATGCATTCAACCTTTACTGCTCCTCTTGTGTTGGTTAGCACTTTCTTTTGAGTGTTGGCATCATCTGAGCTCTAGAAATGTATCCATATAGGTTGCTTCCTTGTAGATAAGCCTCCATTCTTAGAGACCATGCTGAGTAGTTACTTTGATCGATCTTGTCAATTGATGAGGGGGATCCATCACCCATAATGCCTAGTCCTTAACTTTGCTCCTATACCACTATGAAGAGATGATGGATGAGTTGCAAAGATGAGAGTGTCTTGACAAAATCCTCCTCAACACTAACCTAGGTAACTCCCAAAGCTTATTACACTTATTACACTCCCAAAGCTTCCACACTATACATTGAAAACTCCTAAGTCCTTTGGACATCCTCCAAAAACTTCTGTGTCCAAATAGATGAGTTTAAGGTTCAGAGAATCCCAAAAACCTTCTATTTATGGATGAGGAGTTCTGAAAAATATGTTCAATGAACCTAGTAGCAATTATGGATAGAGCTTTTGCACATTTTCAATTAGGTCATAAACTAACCAAAGCAAGTTATTTCATGAATTTAGGTTCACTATAATGAAGATATGCATGAGCTACCAAGCATGAAGCAGAAACCACTCGTGGACACATGAGTGTCATGTCAACCAACCCATTTTTCATTGAGAACCAAATCTAAGATATTTTGGGGGTCACCCCGACTTTTGACGAGCTAGATGATACACATACACAATCATACATAAATACTCATATCTTGACGTCTATGATTCCAATCATGATGAAATTTTGTATGTGTGCTCACAAAAGTCCTAGCTAAGTGATCCAAGTGATAGATTAGACATTGAGTACCTATAGATTGAAAAATGACTATGAACCCTTCAATGTTTTACTTTCCATTTATTCAAGCTATCAACAAAAATAAATTCTAAGATCCAACTTCCTTAAAAGAACTATCATTTGATGAAAAATCACATCAAAAAATTATCACATGACAAATTGAAAACTTCTTATACTAATCATAAGAAAAGTTATACTTTTAGGCAAATTTAAAACCTAGAACAACTACACATTTGAGTTCTCACCTTCCTATCTGCATGCACCAACTTGGCTAGTTAGTTCCCTAACCTCTTAGCTTGGGGCGAGGGTTCAACTCTGCAAGCTGCGATAGATACCTATCAATGTGCGGTGTTGGGATGTTTGTGTGCACATTTGAGGGGTACAAAGAAAGCTTTGGGCTGTTCAAACTACCTCATCTCACCTTAGAGCCGTCCGTTCTTTAGTATCTAACTTAAGGGATTTTCAAGCTTTGTATCCTAATACTTGTTACCTGTCTAATGCTTGCTTCGTGGATACTAAGAGTCATGATTCGTGGATACTAAGTCATGATTGTTACACCTGTTTTTGTACTTTCAAATAATTCAAGCTTCTGTTTTTATTTGTGCTTTCAAATAATTCTAGCTTAACAAAAAGAAGGAGTAGATATCAATGATCAACCTTCCATTCAAGATTTGTTTTTTTGAAGAGTACAATGAATTTGGAAAGACACACACCCAACCTCGTAAGGCATTAGGGAAAAAAATGAACCCTCCTTGGGCCTTTTGGATTAAAGGGTGATTAGTGATGGACCAATGAGAAGAGGGTGGTGGACACAGTCTAGTGGCTTAATCACATAGACTAGGCATAGGGTTCCCTTGTTTTTGTGTGGTCAAATATGCAAAAACTAGGTAGAATTCATGGTTTTCCTTTTGAGTGTGGTTTTGAAAGGCTTTCGAATCATTCACAGCCGTTAGATTGCTTGAGAGATCTAAAGGCTAAGAAAAAATAGCAAAAGTCAAGGTTACTTTGATCATGTACCCTTGGATTTCCTTTAGAATAAATGGTTTGGATCAGAGTAATGATGACAGATTGCGCGGATCTCTGTTTGCCATTGGATCGAGCTCAAGATCGAACGATCTAATTTGAATTCCATGAAGAAACGGCGCTCTCATCTACAACCTTTGGATGGAGCCATTATCAATGGTTCACATTGGCCCCATTGAAGAGCTTGGCGCCTTTTAACGATGGCCATCGGATAAGCATGATGATCTAAAGGCTACAGTTCTTCCCCGATTTGCGATCAGCATGATTTGCGCCCGTTCGTTGGATCTCATCCAATCTAATGGCCAAAAAAGCTGCAGAGAGTGTTCAAGCTAGTGGGGACACTCCCACGAAAACTGACGCCCTCTCTCTCTTACTTTTCAAAACTTTTAACACACACCGTTGATGAAATATATCCGAAGGTCAAGAATGCGCACGATTTAAGAGTTCTCATTCAATTCTTCATCAAATAATATTTTATTCTTCAAACCACTAGTGGTTTCATGTGCCCTGCTAATCTCAATTTTAAGCTCTTTAATCCCTAAAAATTAGGAATCCTTACAAGGCCCATGCAAGGTCCACTTTTTTGCCTAATGGTAGAGACACTCATCTTGGGGAACTTTGAGGCATCCAGCCCCAGGTGAGACTTGAACCCTGACCATCTGTCTAAGAGTACAATGCACATCCGCTAAACCCGCCGGCTAGATATTCAAGAAAGTTTTCACTTTCATCCTCTCTCCCAAATATGTTGCGTGTGCTTTCTTCTTGTGTCCTTCCGCGTTAAAACTCTCTTTCTCTATCGCTCTCCACATGTAAGTTGCCATATCCATTTCGGGTTTGGTTACTGCACTCATTCCCTCCAGGCTCCATCCTCATCATCATCCACATACAGCAGTGTGATGCACGAACACACACACGCACACTCCAATGCGATGCACGAACACACACACGCACACTCTCAGTGTCATCAACCCTCAGCACCGCGCTACCGAGTCCCCACTCTTGGGTCCCAAAGCTCAAAGCCCAGATGCGCCACACACAGACTTTTGGCGTTCACTTCCAGAAAGCAACATAAATACGAACATGGAACTCTCTCTCTCTCTTTCTTTCTCTCTCTCTTTCTTTCTCTCTCTCTAGCGTGCATGTCTCACGGTCCACATCACATGTACACTTCACAGAACACAAAACACCTCTGGAGTCTGAGTGCGAGCTCTCTCATCGTCTTCCACCTTCCGAGTTTCCAACCTCACAGGCTCAGTGCTCACACGCTTCATGCGAACATCTTTACGCCGCTTCTTGCGAGCTGCAGCGTCCTCGGGAACTCCAATATACTCTTACACACACAGACGGACATCGCCCACGTCGCCATATCATCTCACAGACACACACTCATGGGCGCCCACGTATTGAAGCATCTCACGTGCCTTTCAGCGACCCAACAACTTTCCCTTCCGACATTCTCCGATCCCGATTCCCCGTGCCACTACCTCTCTCTCTCATGTAAAGTGATTCCATTTGATATTCCGCTGCGCTCCGTGGCATGCGTACGATTCCGCCATCGCTCCTGCTTTTGAGAACTGTTCAGCTAGCTGTACGTACTTTAACAGCTTAGCGATTTCCCAAATCCAAGAATGTCTTGATCTTCCGGGCTGCTCATAACAGTCAGCTTGACTAACTACTACGCAACCACCCATAACAGAATCTCCTCACAAAAATGTACTCGCAGCCACCTGCACCGGACATCTTCCCCCACCAGTACCACAAACACCATTGAACGCGCGAACAAATGCTGCAGCGGCACAGAAGGAAGCCCAAGAATCATGCACGCACATGCGCCACCCCTGATTGAATGACGCCGTTCACCACAATGATCGCATTGACACAAAATATTCGAATTTCGAAACCTTAAGACATATACGCGCGCTCACACAGATAATCACACTCTCATATGGCTTGCAATACTTAAGATCATGCAGCAGCTTCCATCGCTGGCATACGGATTGACGTTGGCTAGGTGACACAGTGCATTTACATTGTAATTCTCTCTCTTGTATGACAAATGCACTCTCATTCTGTCTTGTGAAAGAAACATTGCCAGTGTCACTGCTCTTCCCCTTCACAGAGAGCTCGATCTCTTGAGCAGACTCAAACATGGATGCCATGTTGTCCACGTCCAATCACTCTAATGAGTAAACCGATTCGCTCATGTCATGTGTTCCCCGTCAATGCTCAACTGAATGCAGCAGTTTTTTTTTAATAAGTACAATGAATTGAAAAGACACACACCCGATGTCATAAGGTAGAGACACCCATCTAGGGGAACTCATGGACACCCATCTTGGGGAACTCATGCATATGTCCAACCAATATTTGGACTCAAGACTTCCTCCCAAAGATTCAAAGGATCAACCACTAGACTATGTAGGCTTGGACTGAATACAGCAGTATTGTTGTCGCATGAATGAAACATTCTCTTGATGATAATGAATGAAACAATCTCGCGCTTATCATCAGCATTCCGATTATGCTTCTCTATTGTTAAGTTTTCGCAAGAATTTCTTGAAATTCCAACAAGAACACACATAGTCCTCTTACAATTTTATGCACATGACATGACAAAAATAAAAATGTACCTCATGTGGTAGACATTCTTCACCAATTAAACAACCAGCTACATTCCAGGGAAGAAGAACACGAAAAACACAGCTTCTATGGATTAGTGGAGGTTATGTCAAGTACTGTAAAGAAGTCTTAATTATTTCACTTTGATGTGTTCAATTTATGCTCGTCTCCCTTCCTCTCACAGAGAGACACACATACACACACACACTCACACACACACACACCGACATATTGAAAATCCCAAAGTTTTATACATGCACACACGGAGACAGACTGAAAATCCAAAAAGTGAAAGCTTTACCAACTATACCAATCTCTTTGACATTGGAAACACCTTTAGAATCCATCATATTCTCATGTTTCTCATAACTTATGAATTGCATCTACCCCTCTTTCTTACTTATTGGCATGAAATGACACACTGTAATTATTTCCTGCGTGACTTTCAACATGCAAAGCTATCAGCTTTTACAAAAGTGGCCTTTGATGTGCTGTGTAAATGCAGCGTCTAATTATATGCATGCATGAGCTTCAAAGAATGCTTTTCCGGATAAAGATAGGAACCGTGAGGAATTTTCACACAGAAAGCAGCCTCCGTTTGACATCAACGAACCTTCGTCTCATTGTATATGATAAAATAAAATTGAAAAATAAGAGAGACTAGGAAACTAAAAAAGTTGATGTTTACAACATATTTTATTCAAATGGGAGAAACTATCATGTAGGGCTTCGTCATTTTGTCCAAGTATACAAATGTGACCACAAAAAAGTCATGCTTAGGAACGAAGTATTCATGATGATTGAAACTATTTTAGATTATGCTTGTAATGGAGGATAATTCATATGCAAATATACTTCTGATGTTGTATGGGAAATTTGTGACTTTGAGTTCACTTGAAATATATTTCTTTTTCTAATGAATTAAACAATAGAATTTTTTTTGAAACAATGAAAACGTCTTTACGTGTTAAGAATGTATTAATAGTATGCACTAGACAGATATATGCATCCGCATTCACCTTGTGAAATCGCCATTAGATGGATTCAACAGAAGTCTTCGATTACACGTTTCTCTAGGCATGCTTATCAAAGCCATCACTTATTCCTACAGCTAAATGTGTAACATAGGTGTGCAAGCATATCAATCTTCCTTCTTCATTCCCTAGAAATTTTATGTTACATGTAAGCTTCTAATATCTGACACTTCCCCCCACATGCTCTATTGGACGAGTCTATAGAGTGGGTTTATCCATAGGTTCATTTTTTTCTTCAAAAATAGAGATTACAATAAGGGTGGCACTTAAAGAAGCATGCATGAAAGTAAAAAGTTGCTCTCTTTTATAGAGAACCTTATCTTTTATTTACAAAAATTATGATCTACAACGATCCTTAGCTTAACCATGATTTTTATGAATTTCTAGAAAGAACCCTCTATGTGGGTCTTCATTTACAAAATATATACAAAATATAATTTCTCTTGTTCATGTCTACACACATCTGAATACGTCCATGCCCATCCAAGCCCTCATGAACCTTTAGATTGTATATCAAAACAAAAACATATTAATATCTCAATAATAAACCCGAATAGTTCAATCATTCCATAAGTGATAACATGCCTCCCACTTGAAAAATAAACTGACCTCAATTGATAAAAAATAAAAAAGACATGGAAGGACAATAGCATATCCCATCATTGAACAAAATATAATTTTGTTCCATCATGGGTCTTCATTTACAAAATATATACAACATATAATTTCTCTTGTTCATGTCTACACACATCTGAATACGTCCATGCCCATCCAAGCCCTCATGAACCTTTAGATTGTATATCAAAACAAAAACATATTAATATCTCAATAATAAACCCGAATAGTTCAATCATTCCATAAGTGATAACATGCCTCCCACTTGAAAAATAAACTAACCTCAATTGATAAAAAATAAAAAAGACATGGAAGGACAATAACATATCCCATCATTGAACAAAAACAAGCATGTTCCATGTAAAAACACATGCATGGAAATGTGTCTTGTAGGAGTCAAATTATTGTGAATGTGAATGATATGCAAAAGTTAAGAGGTCATAATGAGGTGTTAATGAAGTATTAGGGATCCACATACATTCTTCAATAGGATGATTTTTATACTTTACTGTATATCTATAATATTGAGTATGTGTACATGTAGTGGTTACATCATGATCAATTTTCTCACAAATTACATTTTTTGATTCTTCTTCAAGCAAAAGAGGATCATCAAGAATAGGAGTTAATAGTAAAGTTCCTAATAATAGTGCTATTGGTAGCTTCACATTTTCCATTAACTTTCAGATGAAATGTAGAACTAAAATCTAATTTTGACCTAGGATGTTGAAATAACGCAACCTAAAAATGATTGCAAAAAATGAACATCATGATTAAACACACATGACATTTTGGAAACCATGATTTGGGAAAATATATTTAATAAACAACTTAACCACCTAAGGTACATACAAGGCCCTTTTTTAGGAAGTTCATCAATAGCCTACTCTTCCAAACTTTATTTAATATAAAGAACAATTGTACAAGTGAACAATCCAAGCAGCCATGGGACCCCCTGAATCCCATAAAGCAAGGGCTATTGGGTGAAGCAATCGAATGTTTCTCAGCACTCCAGAGGTGAGACCTCCTAATTTGGTATTGAATCCAAATGCATATAGGAAAAAAGCTATGGATGAGGAGATGGTGCACTTTATATAAATGATACATGGAAGCTTGTTCCATTGCCACAAGGAAAGAAACCCATAATCTACAAGTGCATTTACAAGGTAACACACAATGCTGATGGTAGCATAAGTAGATACAAAGCATGATTGGTAGCAAAAGGATATGCATAGACATATGGCATTAATAATGAGGAAACGTTTACCCGTATAGTTAAAATGTCTACTGTCAACACACTTTGGAGTAGCTACAACAAGAGCGTGGACTTTGCATTAGACGGATGTGAAGAATGCTTTCTTACATGGTGAGTTACAAGAAGAAGTATACATGGACCAACCACAAGGATATGAAGATTCAAGGAGCTCAGAATATGTTTGGACATTGCAAAAGGCTTTGTATGCACTTACGCAAGCTCTCATGCTTGGAATGCAAGGATTGTTCACTACTTAACCACCATTAGATTTTCTTTGTGATGATGACATCATGATTATGGCTATTTATGTTGATGGCTTGATTATAGGTGGTGATAATGAAGAGAGCATTAAAGAGGTAAAGCAACTATTTACGCACGAATTTGATATGAAGATCTTGGTGTGTTGCACTATTTCTTGGGCATTGAGTTTATACATACAAAATAGGTAAGCCAATTTCTATGCCATTACATCAGAATTTGAAGTTGGATACTACATCAAGTGAAGCATTGGAAAATACTACTATGTATAGGAAAATTAAGGGAAGTTTGATATATCTCACAATTAGAAGGCGTGATCTAAGCTACAATATTGGACTTAAAAGTCCGTTTATGCAAGTTTCTAGGAAGTTGCATTTAGATGCTTTAAGGCACACTCTACATTATGTGAGTGCTACTTTGGATTCTGCATTGTTTTATAAAGCTCGTGTAGATTTGCAAGTTCATGGATACACTGACATAGATTCGGCTGGTAACATTACAAGGAATACGGGCGCATAGGGACAATTAAGGTGACATAATTTCGTCGCTATAAAATTGCAAAAAGCATTGCAAGAAGCGTCGAGCATGAACCATCAATTAAATGACGAGTAAAATGATGTTTTTTTTGATGTGTGGCACGACAGGAGGTGCGATCCTCATAGTGAGAATTGCTAAAGTGACGATTTAAAAAAGCATCGCATAAGCGATGCTGTTTTGTGTCGCATAAGCGATGCTAAATAAGGTCGCTTATGCGATGCCAATTCCCCTGCTTTTTAGGATGGCTTACCATCGCTTACACGATGGCTTGTTGAAGAAAAAAAAAAAGAATGTTGGAGGTTCTTCGATCAACATGTTCACATATCTCATCGAAGAGATCTCCAACGTTCGCAATTGCACTGTGCTTATGACTTGAAACAAGTATATGTAGAATTGTTGTTTTGCTTAATCTCTATCTTATTGTCTCTCTCTATCTCTTTTTCTCTCTTTCTACCTCTTTCTCTCTTTGAATTGTCTCTCTCTCTCTCTCTCTCTTTATTGTAGGTTATTCAAGGAGCTAACCAAGAAAAAAATATGGCAAACTATTGTAAGTACAATTTCCATTCTTTGTATATCATTTGAGTTGTGTTATTTTCATTAATTAGCATACTCACACTTATTGATATACACATATACACTTATACATGATGAAGATGCACGTTCACACATATACACATGCACATACACACACATATATACACACACATACATGTGCGCGTTCACACATATACACATGCACATACACACACATATATACACACACATACATGTGCACATACACTTACACATACACACACATACACATGCATATGCACAAACATTTTTACAACCACATAAAAAGACTTGCATGCATGCATTATTGCATATATATATACATATACACACATTAACATATACCTAATACATGTATATGCACATCCACATGCATGCACATTCACATGCATGCACATGGATCAAAATGGAAATGCATCCACACGCACATGCTTGTTTCATATACACATGCATATAAATACACTTGTATATGTTTATATACATACACATACATATGCACATATGTATATATACACACACATACACATATATATGCACATACGTACACACACGTATACAAATACACACACACATGTACATACATACATACATATACATATATAGATGCACATACACACATATACATATACACTTACACATATACATGCACATACATATACACACACATACACACGCACATGCACATGCACATGCACATGCACATACACATATACACACATATACACACATATACACTTACAGATGCACATACATACATATACACACACATACACATGCACATGCACATACACATACATACACATATACACTTACACATGCACATGCACATACATGCATATACACATATACATATGTACATACATTCATATACACACACATATTACACACATATACATGCACATACGTACACACACATACATGCACATACGTACACACATATGAATGAATTATAAAATTGAAGTACTAAAACACATGCTTAATATAAATAATAATAACAATCAATAGAACAAAACTTTGTATTACTTAATATCATACGCACAATTCAAAAGATAACTAAAATGAACAATATATAGATAAATATAAATAAATAAATGAATAAATAAATAAATATATTAATGTAAATACATGTCCAATGTCATAATCAAGAATCCTAATCATCATAATCGTGATGATCATCATCATCATCAGCATCATGATCATCCTCATCCTCATCCTCATCATCATGATCACCATATGATGATCAAGATCTTCCCTTCTGTGTCTGTCTCTCCACCTCATCCGTATCTGCCTCTCCATAATACTCTTGTATTACATATAACAAACATAAATAAGTAAGAGAATTAATACATCCATAGAAATATAATAATTATATAAAATTTTAATAATACTCACAAAGGCATGCGGATATTCTCGCATATTCTCCCTCAAACGTCGGTATCCAGAATGTGTAGCATACTTGATCTCATGTTCCGTAGGATGTTGGCCATAATCCTTTTGCTACATTGAAACCAAAGAAAAAAGATTAGTTTCTTGCATTTTAACTAAAATAAAAAATATTGTCACAATAATATATATACTTTCAAATGTAGCTACAAAACCATGATGGCCCATTTGGGCTAGGTGCGATGTGTGGCCCGACTCAACTCTCTTCTTTGCAGCAGCCTATTTATTTAATGAAAGAAGAAATACATAAATTAAATCTAAAAAAATACTAAAATATATGAAAATTATAAACATAAACTATTAATTTGTATACCTTCTGCTGAGGAAATGACTCGTGAAGACATAGCTGTCTATGAAAAAACTGCCACATCTTAGGTGGCATGTTAGGTTGCTTCTTATTTTTTTCCACCATACAATATCTCCTGTTAATTTAATCTCAAACAAAAAAATAGAATCAGAATACATACACACACATACACATACACATACACATATACATGCAAACATATACACATACATATACACATATACATACATATAACATAAACACACATATACATATCCACATATATACGTACACACATACACATGCATGCATATATACTCATTCATACTAAATACATGCATTTATCCGACAATAATGTGTATTTGTGTATATGTGAATATGTGTGTATGTGTAAATGTGTATATGTGAATATGTGTGTATGTGTAAATATGTATATGTGAATGTTTATGTATGTAAATAATCAAATTATTAATATCAAATACCATTATTTGTAGATTCCGATCAATCAGATGGAACTCCACCACCATCTCCTAATTGTGAAAGGACTATATACTATAAGTATATCAAACATTTAATTTTAAATATATTTGATACATATGTGTGTGTATGCATGTAAGCATGTATGTATGCATATGCATGTGCATTATGTATGCATATGTATGCATGTGTGTGTATGTGTGTGTATGCATGTGTATGTGTCTGTGTAAGTCTATATGTGTCTATGTGTGTATGTGTGTTTTTATATATGTGTGTATGTATCTGTGTGTGTGTGTGTGTAAGTTTGTATGTGTCTATGTGTGTATGTGTGTGTGTGTCTATGTGTGTAAGTGTGTGTGTGTCTATGTGTGTATGTATGTGTGTATGCATGTGTAAGTGTGTCTGTGTATGTGTGTCTGTGTCTATGTGTGTGTGTAAATCTGTGTGTATATGTGTGTATGTGTATATGTGTATATGTATGTATTTGTCCATGTGTGTGTATGTATCTGTGTGTGTATGTGTCTATATGTGTATGTTTATGCATCTAAGCATGTATCTATGCATATGCATCTGCATTATGTATGCATATGTGTGTGTGTATGTCCTTGTATGCATGCAAGTATGTATGTATGCATATGCATATGCATTATGTATGCATGTATGTGTATGTGTGTGTATGTCTCTTTACATGTGTGTGTATGCATATATATGTGTGTATATGTGTGTGTCTCCCTCTACATGTGTATGTCTATGTCTGTTTATGTATGTGTGTGTATGTGTGTGTATGCATGTAAGCATGTATGTATGCATATGCATGTGCATTATGTATGCATGTGTGTATATGTTTGTGTATGTCTCTCTACGTGTGTATGTGTGTATGCATATGTATGCATGTGTGTGTATGTGTGTGTATGCATGTAATTATGTATGTATGCATATGCATTATGTGTGTATGTGTGTGTGTATGAGTGTGTGTATGTGTGTGTGTCTATGTGTGTATGTGTGTGTATGCATGTGTATGTGTGTGTAAATATGTGTGTATATGTGTGTGTATGTGTGTGTATGTGTATGCATGTATCTATGCATATGCATTTGCATTATGTGTGTATATGTGTGTGTATGTGTGTGTATGCATGTAAGTATGTATGTATGCATATGCATTATTTTTGCATATGTTTGCATGTTTGTGTATGTGTGTGTACGCATATATGTGTGTGTATGTGTGTGTGCATGTGTCCATGTGTGTATGTGTATGTGTGTTTATGCATGTAAGTATGTATGTATACATATGCATGTGCATTATGTATGAATATGTATGCATGTGTGTGTATGTGTGTGTATGCATGTAAGTATGTATGTATGCATATGCATATGCATTATGTATGCATCTATATGCATGTATGTGTATGTGTGTGTATGTCTCTTTACATGTGTGTGTGTATGCATATATATGTGTGTATGTGTATGTGTGTATGCATGTGTATGTGTGTGTATAAATTTAAGCATGTATGTATGCATATGCATGTGCATTATGTATGCATATGTGTGTGTGTGTCAATGGACTACCAAATTTCAAAGTTGCAAAAATGCGAAAGGTATGTGCGGCATGTCAATTTGGTAAACAATCAAGAGAATCATTTCTGCATGACAAGCTAGAAATAGTACATAGAGATGTTTGGGGTCCTACAAAGACCACATCTATGAGCGGGTGTAGGTTTCATGTTACTTTGATTGATGACCATACACGAAAAGTATGGGTATATTTCATGAAAGAGAAGACTGAGGTGTTCACTCACTTCCAAAATTTTAAAGCTATGGTGGAAAAGTAGATAGGGGAGTATATTCAGACATTAAGAACAGATGGAGGAGGTGAATATATGTCAAATGAGTTTAGGAACTTTTTAAAAATTCATGGAATTCGAAGTCATTTTTCATGCACGTATACACCACAATAGAATGGCATTACTGAGCGAAAAAATAGACATATTGTAGCAATAGCAAGAGCCTTGATGGCTAAGATAAATATGCCTCATTGTTATTGGGCAGAAGTTATGCACATTGTTGTATACATCATGAACAGATCTCCGACTTTTGTTGTACTTCAAGTTAAACCTGAAGAGAAGTCCACATGTAAAAAGCCAAACTTATCACATATGAAAGTTTTTGGTTGTATTGCATATGTACATGTTCCACATGATTTGAGGATAGAGCTTGATCCAAAATTAGAAAAATGTATCTTCATTGGATACTCCCTTGAGAAAAAGGTATATAAATGTTATAACCCACTCACACAACAGATGAAGGTCAAAAGAGATGGGTGTTTGACGATTTATAAAATGTCTCTGTAGATGCAAAAGATGGACTTAACCTTGAACCAGATTACAAAGAAAATGCTAAAAAATCAAGTGTAGAATCTCAAGTTTTGAGTGGACTGGATGCATCACCAAACAATAGTTCCAACTTGAATCCATGGAGTGGAAGATTGCATGGAAATTTTAGTCCAACAAATTCATCAAATACATCCAAGAAAGGTAAAGAAAAGCCTTTTAGTAGTATTAAAACATCTACAGGTTTTGAAGACATTGATGGAGATTCAGCAGTTCAAAAAAGAGCCCTGATGAGGAACTTGGATTGCCCTCTACGAAGACTCTGGGAGTAAGAAAGGCACATGTAGATGGTACAAGGAGAAGTGACCTAAGACCAAGAAGATTTAGGAGGATGTAGAGTTGAGTGCAATGATTTAAATATGATAGTTACATGGCTCGTCATTGTGCCTATATGACAAAGGTAAGACAAGATGCTTAACCCTCTTGTCTTGAAGATGCAATTACAAATGCAGATAGGAAAAAAACTATGGATGAGGAGATGGCTGCACTTTATATAAATGATACATGGAAGCTTGTTCCATTGCCACAAGGAAAGAAACCCATAATCTACAAGTGCATTTACAAGGTAACACACAATGCTGATGGTAGCATAAGTAAATACAAAGCATGATTGGTAGCAAAAGGATATGCATAGACATATGGCATTAATAATGAGGAAACGTTTACCCGTATAGTTAAAATGTCTATTGTCAACACACTTTGGAGTAGCTACAACAAAAGCGTGGACTTTGCATTAGATGGATGTGAAGAATGCTTTCCTACATGGTGAGTTACAAGAAGAAGTATACATGGACCAACCACAAGGATATGAAGATTCAAGGAACTCAGAATATGTTTGGACATTGCAAAAGGCTTTGTATGCACTTACGCAAGCTCTTGTGCTTGGAATGCAAGGATTTTTCACTACTTAACCACCATTGGATTTTCTTTGTGTGATGCAGATCATTCATTATATGCAAGGAGGGGTGATGATGACATCATGATTATGGCTATTTATGTTGATGGCTTGATTATAGGTGGTGATAATGAAGAGAGCATTAAAGAGGTAAAGCAACTATTTACGCACGAATTTGATATGAAGATCTCGGTGTGTTGCACTATTTCTTGGGCTTTGAGTTTATACATACAAAAATAGGTAAGCCAATTTCTACGCCATTACATCAGAATTTGAAGTTGGATACTACATCAAGTGAAGCATTGGAAAATACTACTATGTATAGGAAAATTAAGGGAAGTTTGATATATCTCACAATTAGAAGGCGTGATCTAAGCTACAATATTGGACTTGAAAGTCCATTTATGCAAGTTTCTAGGAAGTTGCATTTAGATGCTTTAAGGCACACTCTACATTATGTGAGTGCTACTTTGGATTCTGCATTGTTTTATAAAGCTCGTGTAGATTTGCAAGTTCATGGATACACTGACATAGATTCGGCTGGTAGAACTACAAGGAATACGGGCGCATAGGGACAATTAAGGCGACATAATTTCGTTGCTATAAAATTGCAAAAAGCATTGCAAGAAGCGTCGAGCATGAACCATCAATTAAATGACGAGTAAAACGATGTTTTTTTCGATGTGTGGCACGACAGGAGGTGCGATCCTCACAGTGAGCATCGCTAAAATGATGGTTTAAAAAAGCATTGTATAAGCGATGCTGTTTTGCGTCACATAAGCGATGCTAAATAACGTCGCTTATGCGATGCCAATTCACGTGCTTTTTACGAGGGGTTACCATCGCTTACAGGATGGCTTGTTGACGAAAAAAATTAAAATGTTGGAGGTTCTTCGATCAACATGTTCACACATATGATCGAAGAGCTCTCCAACGTTCGCAATTGCGTTGTGCTTATGACCTGAAACAAGTATATGTAGAATTGTTGTTTGCTTAATCTCTACCTTATTGTCTCTCTCTATCTCTCTTTCTACATCTTTCTCTCTTTGAATTGTCTCTATCTCTCTCTCTCTCTCTCTTTATTGCACGTTATTCAAGGAGCTAACCAAGAAAAAAATATGGCAAACTATTGTAAGTACAATTTCCATTCTTTGTATATCATTTGAATTGTGTTATTTTCATTAATTAGCATAATCACACTTATTGATATGCACATATACACTTATACATGATGAAGATGCGCGTTCACACATATACACATGCACATACACACACATATATACACACACATACATGTGCACATACACTTACACATACACACACATACACATGCATATGCACAAACATTTCTACAACCACATAAAAAGACTTGCATGCATGCATTATTGCATATATATATATACACATACACACATTAACATATACCTAAATACATGTATATGCACATCCACATGCATGCACATTCACATGCATGCACATGGATCCAAATGGAAATGCATCCACATGCACATGCTTGTTTCATATACACATGCATACACATAGACTTGTATATGTTTATATACATACAAATACATATGCACATATGTATATATACACACACATACACATATATATGCACATACGTACACACACATATACACATACGCACACATGTACATACATACATATACATATATAGATGCACATACACACATATACACATACACTTACACATATACATGCACATACATATACACACACATACACATGCACATGCACATGCACATACACATATACACACATATACACTTACGGATGCACATGCACATACATACATATACACACACATACACATGCACATGCACATACACATACATACACATATACAATTACACATGCACATGCACATACATGCATATACACATATACATATGTACATACATTCATATACACACACATATTACACACATATACATGCACATACGTACACACACATACATGCACATACGTACACACATATGAATGAATTATATAATTAAAGTACTAAAACACATGCTTAATATAAATAATAATAACAATGAATAGAAAAAAACTTTGCATTACTTAATATCATACGCACAATTCAAAAGATAACTAAAATGAACAATATATAGATAAATATATAGATAAATATAAATAAATAAATAAATAAATAAATAAATATATATATATATATATATCAATGTAAATACATATCCAATGTCATAATCAAGAATCCTAATCATCATAATCATGATGATCATCATCATCATCATCAGCATCATGATCATCCTTATCTCATCCTCATCCTTATCCTCATCCTCATCATCATGATCACCATGTGACGATCAAGATCTTCCCTTCTGTGTCTGTCTCTCCACCTCATCCATATGTGCCTCTCCATAATACTCTTGTATTACATATAACAAACATAAATAAGTAAGAGAATTAAAACATCCATAGAAATATAATAATTATATAAACTTTAATAATACTCACAAAGGCATCCGGATAATCTCGCATATACTCGCTCAAACGTCGGTATCCAAAATGTGTAGCATACTCGATCTCACATTTAGTAGGATGTCGGCCATAATCCTTTTGCTGCATTGAAACAAAAAAAAAAGATTAGTTTCTTGCATTTTAACTAAAATAAAAAATATACTCACAATAATACATATACTTACAAATGTAGCTACAAAACCATGATGGCCCATTTGGGCTAGGTGCGATGTGTGGCCCGTCTCAACTCTCTTCTTTGCAGCAGCCTATTTATTTAAAGAAAAATGAAATACATAAATTAAATCTAAAAAAAATACTAAAATATATGAAAATTATAAACATAAACTATTAATTTGTATACCTTGTGCTAAGGAAATGACTCCTGAAGACATAGCTGTCTATGAAAAAACTGCCACGTCTTAGGTGGCATGTTAGGTTGCCTATTATTTTTTTCCACCATACAATATCTCGTATTAATTTAATCTCAAACAGAAAAATAGAATGAGAATACATACACGCACATACACATACACATATACATGCAAACATATACACATACATATACACATATACATACATATAACATAAACACACATATACATATCCACATATATACGTACACACATACACATGCATGCATATATACTCATTCATACTAAATACATGCATTTATCTGACAATAATGTGTATTTGTGTATATGTGAATATGTGTGTATGTGTAAACGTGTATATGTGAATATGTGTGTATGTGTAAATATGTATATGTGAATGCTTATGTATGTAAATAATCAGATTATTAATATCAAATACCATTATTTGTAGATTCCTATGAATCAGATGGAACTCCACCACCATCTCCTAATTGTGAAAGGACTATACACTATAAGTATATCAAACATTTAATTTTAAATATATTTGATACATATGTGTGTGTATGCATGTAAGCATGTATGTATACATATGCATGTGCATTATGTATGCATATGCATGTGCATTATGTATGCATATGCATGTGCATTATGTATGCATATGTATGCATGTGCATTATGTATGCATATGTATGCATGTGTGTGTATGTGTGTGTATGTCTCTCTACGTGTGTATGTGTGTATGCATATGTATGCATGTGTGTGTATGTGTGTGTATGCATGTGCATGTGTTTGTGTAAGTCTATATGTGTCTATGTGTGTATGTGTGTTTTTATATATGTGTGTATGTATCTGTGTGTGTGTAAGTTTGTATGTGTCTATGTGTGTATGTGTGTGTATGTGTCTATGTGTGTGTGTAAATCTGTGTGTATATGTGTGTATGTGTATATGTGTATATGTATGTATTTGTCCATGTGTGTGTATGTATCTGTGTGTGTATGTGTCTATATGTGTATGTGTATGCATCTAAGCATGTATCTATGAATATGCATCTGCATTATGTATGCATATGTGTGTGTGTATGTCCTTGTATGCATGCAAGTATGTATGTATGCATATGCATATGCATTATGTATGCATGTATGTGTATGTGTGTGTATGTCTCTTTACATGTGTGTGTGTATGCATATATATGTGTGTGTCTCCCTCTACATGTGTGTGTCTATGTCTGTTTATGTATGTGTGTGTATGTGTGTGTATGCATGTAAGCATGTATGTATGCATATGCATGTGCATTATGGATGCATGTGTGTGTATGTTTGTGTATGTCTCTCTACGTGTGTATGTGTGTATGCATATGTATGCATGTAATTATGTATGTATGCATATGCATTATGTGTGTATGTGTGTGTGTATGAGTGTGTGTATGTGTCTATGTGTGTATGTGTGTGTATGCATGTGTATGTGTGTGTAAATATGTGTGTATATGTGTGTGTATGTGTCTATGTGTCTATGTGTGTGTATGTGTATGCATGTATCTATGCATATGCAGGTGCATTATGTATGCATATGTGTGTGTATGTGTGTGTATGCATGTAAGTATGTATGTATGCATATGCATATGCATTATTTTTGCATATGTTTGCATGTATGTGTATGTGTGTGTATGTCTCTCTATATGTGTGTGTACGCATATATGTGTGTGTATGTGTGTGTGCGTGTGTCCATGTGTGTATGTGTATGTGTGTTTATGCATGTTAGTATGTATGTATGCATATGCATGTGCATTATGTATGAATATGTATGCATGTGTGTGTATGTGTGTGTATGCATGTAAGTATGTATGTATGCATATGCATATGCATTATGTATGCATCTGTATGCATGTATGTGTATGTGTGTGTATGTCTCTTTACATGTGTGTGCATATGGATATATATGTGTGTATGTGTATGTGTGTATGCATGTTATGTGTGTGTATAAATTTAAGCATGTATGTATGCATATGCATGTGCATTATGTATGCATATGTGTGTGTGTCTATGTGTGTGTGTATATGTGTGTGTATGTGTATGTGTGTGTCTATGTGTGTATGTGTGTGCGTGTTTGTGTGTGTATATACGTGTGTATCTATAAATATGTGTCTGTATGCATGTGTATGTGTGTGTGTGTAAATGTGACTGGATGTGTGTGTGTGTGTAAGTGTGTATGTGTCTATGAGTGTGTATGTGTTCATGAGTGTGTATGTGCCTATGTGTGTGTATGTGTCTATGTGTGTATGTGTATGCATGTATGTATTCATATGCATGTGCATTATGTATGCATATGTGTGTGTATGTGTGTGTATGCATGTAAGTATGTATGTATACATATGCATTATGTGTGTATGTGTGTGTGTATGTGTGTGTGTGTCTATGTGTGTATGTGTGTGTATGCATGTGTATGTGTGTGTAAATCTCTGTGTATATGTGTGTGTATGTGTGTGTATGTGTCTATGTGTGTGTATGTGTATGCATGTATCTATGCATATGCATGTGCATTATGTATGCATATTTATACATATGTGTGTATGTCTGTGTATGCATGTAAGTATGTATGTATGCATATGCATATGCATTATCTATGCATATGTATGCATGTATGCATGTATGTGTATGTGTGTGTATGTCTCTCTATGTGTGTGTATGCATATATGTGTGTGTATGTGTGTGTGTGTCCATGTGTGTATGTGTATGTGTGTATGCATGTGTATGTTTGTGTATGCATGTAAGAATGTATGTATGCATATGCATGTGCATTATGTATGCATATGTATGCATGTGTGTGTATGTGTGTGTATGCATGTAAGTATGTATGTATGCATATGCATATGCATTATATATGCATCTGTATGCATGTATGTGTATGTGTGTGTATGTATCTTTACTTGTGTGTGTGTATGTATATATATGTGTGTATGCATGTGTATGTGTGTGTATGAATTTAAGCATGTATGTATGCATATGCATGTGCATTATGTATGCATGTGTGTGTGTAATCTATGTGTGTGTATATGTGTGTGTATGTGTATGTGTGTGTGTGTCTATGTGTGTGTGTATTTGTGTGTGTATATACGTGTGTATCTGTATATATGTGTCTATATGCATGTGTATGTGTGTGCGTAAATGTGTCTGGATGTGTGTGTGTGTATGTGTCTATGAGTGTGCATGTGTTTCTGTGTGTGTATGTGCCTATGTTTGTGTATGTGTCTATGTGTGTATGTGTATGCATGTATGTATGCATATGCATGTGCATTATGTATGCATATGTATACATATGTGTGTGTATGCATGTAAGTATGTATGTATGCATATCCGTTATGTGTGTTCTGTGTATGTGTGTGTGTCTATGTGTGTATGCATGTGTATGTGTGTGTAAATTTGTGTGTATATGTGTGTGTACTTGTGTGTATGTGTCTATGTGTGTGTATGTGTATGCATGTATCTATGCATATGCATGTGCATTATGTATGCATATGTGTGTGTATGCATGTAAGTATGTATGTATGCATATGCATTATGTATGCATATGTATGCATGTATGTGCATGTGTGTGTGTCTCTCTATGTGTGTGTATGCATATATGTGTGTGTATGTGTATGTGTGTGTATGCATGTAAGCATGTATGTATGCATATGCATGTGCATTATGTATGCATATGTATGCATGTGTGTGTATGTGTGCGTATGCATGTAAGTATGTATGTATGCATATGCATTTTAAGCATGTATGTATGGATATGCAGGTGCATTATGTATGCATATGTATGCATGTGTGTGTATGTGTGTGTATGCATGTAAGTATGTATATATGCATATGCATATGCATTATTTATGCATATGTTTGCATGTATGTGTATGTGTGTGTGTCTCTCTATGTGTGTGTGTATGCATATATGTGTGTGTATGTGTCTATATGTGTGTGTATGTTTGTGTGTATGTGTGTGTATGTGTGTGTGTCTGTGTGTATGTGTGTGTATGTGTTTGTCTGTGTGTATATACGTGTCTATCTATATATATATATATATATATGTGTCTGTATGCATGTGTATGTGTGTGTGTAAATGTGTGTGGATGTGTGTGCGTGTGTGTGTGTGTGTGTATATGTGTGTTTGTGTATATGTGTGTGTGTATGTGTATGTGTGTGTCTATGTGTGTATGTGTGTGTGTCTATGTGTGTATGCATGTGTCTATGTGTGTATATATATGTGTGTGTATGTCTGTGTATGTGTGTATGTGTGTATGTGTGTGTGTCTATGTTTATGTGTGTGTCTTTGTGTGTATATGTGTTTGTATGCATATGTATGTGTGTGTATGTGTGTGTGTAATTCTGTGTGTGTATGTGTGTACCTTGCTTCATTGGAAGAGCTCTTGTCGATCTCTCTCTCTCTCTCTCTCTCAGGCAGTTTTCCAATGTTGTTCAAAGCATCATGTTTAGCAATGCTATTTGCGATGCATAGTTTTAGCATCACATAAGCGACGCTAACATGCTTTATGTGATGTCACGTCCTTATAAAAAAAATAGGCCCGTTGCTAATGGGACACGAGCGTCGCATAAGCGATGAACCCCAATTTTTTTTCATTTTGGGGGCCTCGCTATGCCCCCTATTTTTAGTAGTGTAGTATTCCAAATAGAAGATCTACTAGTGGCTTTCTATTCTCACTTAGAAGTGCAACTATTACATGGAATAGCAAGAAGCAACCCACTCTAGCTTTGTCTAGTATATAGAGGTGATTTAATGGCAATATGTGAAGCATGTAAATTAGAGATGCTACTTGTAGATTTAGGTGTGAAAGTGCAAAACCCTATCACCATCTATTGTGATAATATTAGCAACATACAATTAGCATGGAACCCTCGTTTTCATGCTAGAATAAAGCATAATGAGATACATTATCATTTCATAAGGGAAAAGGTATTCGGAGGTGATATTTACCTTATTTATGTGAGAAGAGATAAGTAGGTTGCTGATATTTTCAAAAAGCACTTGGAACAAAGAAGTTGAATAAGTTTTGGAAGATGCATGGATTAGAGGACATGAGATTGAGCTTGAGGGGGAGTGTTGAGATATCAAGCTCAACATGTGATGATCTAGGATGCCATGTATCAATTTTTCATTTCTCTGACATGTACGGTGGTCACGTCGGTATATGTGAGGGATACTTCATTGAGCTTTACTAGATTATCTACCAAGAGTGATTGCACATTCATTTGCGGACATTACGATTTTCCTAATGTCCAGCTCTCTCATTAGGATTTTCCTTGCTAGCTCACTCATTCGTGGACATTAGGATTTTCCTTATGTATTATCCTTTATATATTGCAGTTGTTGTATTTTTGTTTTATGTCATTTTTGTACATTCCTTTTATGTAATAGAAGAAAAAGAAGATCATTCTTCCTTGTCTCAATCTATGTGTGTGCTCCTCCTTGATTGTGAGAGTGTGTGTGTGTGAGCTCTCTTCCTCAACTCGTTCCTTTTGACATTTAAATCTTTTTCGAATGCTTCCTCTGTCCAAACAATAGGAAATTCTTTGTAAATTGCCTCCATGTTGTGCATTTCTACTGCAATAGGTTTCATATGGAGAGATCGCTATCTGTGCTTCACTTTAGTATGTCCAAGTTTAACATAATTGCAACATGTGATACATCATCTCTTTCATTGAGCATCTACCATTGAAGTTAGAAGGGTAGAAGGTTTGGTAGATTGGCTTAATAAAAGGTTTTCGTTGACATGGATATTCAAAATGGATGGACTTGGTGATTGCTTGAAACTCCTTGTGTCCATCATGAGGCAAAGAAATAGCTTTGTATAGCATTATAGGTTAGAGTGTGTGAAGCTTAACTTGGAACCCCATCTCCAAACCGTCTTCATCTTTCGTCTTCATCTTTCCTTTATAAGGTATCTTCATGAACATCTTCAAGCATGCGAACAAGTAAAAGTCTTTTTAGAGCTGATCCATGTACTTAATAACAATATCTCCTTCTTTCCACATGAACATGATCCATGAATGATGAACATGTAGATGGACTTAAGGGGGAAGAAAAGATTCCTTAACCTTCTCTTCAAAGGCTTTTTCATGTCGTTGGATGATCTGCACTAAGTTGTAAAACATTTTACCAAACTTGGGTCTTCCCCACTAAATAATTAGTGAAAACTTCAGTTTATCATTTTCAAAGTAGGATTCATCTGAATGAAAATCATCAAACTCGGATGACCATAATAAAACAACTAGGCCATCCTTACAACCATCAAATCGTGAGAATTGAAAGTTCTTTACACTAATCTTCGAATGCTTGCCAAGATCTTGAGCACTAATAATGACCATCATCACTTGCGCAAGGTTGTCCTCCTAGGAATGAATTTTTTGGAGTAATTTAACATGTTCTAATATTCGCTTTGGGGTCCTCCAAGTTTGTGTCCAAAGAGCTCTACTTGTTGCTCGAGTGGTACCTCGGGTAGAGGTGATTCACCAAAGACGTCCATAATATGTGTAGAGTCCATGGTGATGGAAATTAATCCCCCAAATCACCACGCTAGAAGTGAAATGAACCCAATACCTAGTTGCCTTCATACACCTTTTTTGCTACACTATAGCAAAACTTTGACTCACCTACCTTATACTGATCCAAATCATCTAGGTGTATAGCCCCTCTTAGGATGTTTCATAAGCTTTCCAATAAGCTATAGAACACCTCAAATGGATCTGTTTAGGTAAGCCAACAACTCTATACAAAATAGACTATGCACAGATGTAGGATATGCAAAAACTAGGATTAGAGAGATACACCAATTTCTTTGCACATAAAACTGACTTCAAGAATCCCTCTTAGGAAAATCAAAAGGCATATATAGGCTACACAAAGCACTTTAAATCTCTTGAATTGGATATGTATAAAAAGATTTACAACTATTATGAGTAGACTATGTCTATACCTAAAAGAGACTAGAGGGGGTGTGGGCTTGAAAGCTCCTCCTCTATGCATGTAACACCCTCTTCTAAATTTTACCTAGCTTGGAATATTGCATTTTAGCTTCTTGAGCCTTGGTTAACTCTCTCCTTCACCCTCCTTGAGTATATGTCTCTTGATCTTCAGTGACCTACAAGACTTCCATGCATTTGGTGTCCCCTGACCTTCTTTTATACCTTTTGGATGCCTCTCCCAACTTTTCCACCACCTTAGGACTGCCTTGCCTGACCTTGCCCAACCTTGAGGCCACCCTAAGTGATCTAAGTTGAGTCACTTCTCCATATAAAGGTCTTTTGACCCCTTTATCCACCTAAAGCTTGCATAGTTCACACTTTCAACACTCCCCCTCAACTTTAAGGAGGTAGTCTTTATATCAAGTAAGCTCATAGCCTTTAAAAACTTGGTTAAATTGTTAAGTTGGAAAGATCCAAGCTTTTGGTGAAGATTTCTACAACTTGGTCCTTTGTACCTACAAAATGAACATTAATGTCCCCACTTGCAACCTTTTCCCTTACATAATGGTAATGCACCTCAATGTGCTTGCTCCTTGCATGGTACATGGGATTGTTAGCAAGATGTAGGCTTGACATGTTAGCTCCATAAACTAGAATTGGTCCAATTTGTATACCGAGATCTTTGAAGAGCTTCTTAAGCCAAATTGTTTCACATGTAGTGAGGGCTAAAGCTCTATATTTAACCTCTATTGAAGTCAATGCAACTATGCATAAATACATACATACATACATACACACATACATACATACACACATAAATATATAAATACATACATAAATACATACATACATACATACATATATACATACATACATACATACATACATACATACATATATACATACATACATACATACATACAAACGTACATACATACATACGTACATACATACATACATATATAGATAAACACATGCATGCATTCATGCATACATATTTACATACGTTACACACACATACATACATGCATACATACATACATACATACATACATACATACACATACATACATACATACATACATACATACATACATACATCCATCCATACATACATATATACATACTACTTTTCTTTCTCTAAACATCATTGATATATTTATGTAGATGAATATTGAGTAAGGTGTCCAATGAAAATATCAGTTTTGACCTCTTGATTTTCTTATAATTTTATGAAAATATTGAAGGGGTCTCATAAGTACTTTGGATAGTATGAGTTTTGGGCAAAGTATCAAAAATTTAGAAGGTATTATCATTACATGAGGGATTATATTTAGATGTGCATTGAGAAATATCCAAGAGGATAAACTCCATTTAAATTATACTTTCTCAACATCACTTCCCTTCAACTCACTATGTTATGACTATGGCATTGAAGAAATCTTTGAGCTCATCAAGGTTTGCAAATCCTAAGAGATTTATAAGCATATCATCCGTTTAGCTCTGAATGTGTATGTTTTGTATCTGAATGTCAATCCTTAAGACCTTATCTTTGAAACCTTGGTAATGCACTTTAATATACTAAGAACTAGCTTGAAATATTAGGATGTTCATGTTAGGTCTGTTTAGAAGTGCGAGAGACATGCAAGAAGCACACACAAGGAGCATAGTGCAGCAAGATGCACGATGAAGACGTATGGTTTGAATAGATCTCTCTATTGATGATGAACAAAACTGAGGTAAGAGTTGATTGGTATCCCTATGTACCAAGTACCACCACATATGAGTGTATCATGTATGTGGTAACACGGGGGAAAAACCTCTAGCCAACACTAGAATAAAAAGTGTGCATGAATAGGGAAATGGCTCACATCAAGCCTACTCAAGGAGCATGTACATGTAAAATACCCCCTAGAGTGATTGATGAACACATATAAGGAGTGAGAGATCAGTCCCACTAAGGAATAAGCATAAATCTTTGCAAAAAACTCTAAACTTTTCCCATGGAAGAGCTTTGGTGATATATGAAAACATAGATGATACACACACTTTTGCTCTTTACAACTTATGACAAATTATACACACACTCTCTTGTGTTGTGAAAGAAACATTGCCATAGCCACTCATATTCCTCTTCATGGAGAGTTTGATCTCTTGAGTAGACTCATTTATTTAAGATTGAATTAATTGAAAGTACAAGTGAAAGCAACATAGTACCCATGGGACCCTCTATATCCCATAAAGCAAGGGTTGGATGCATAGCATGGATAGGATTTTAGAGCCTCGTGTCTTGATGAGGTACAAATGGGGAAGGGATGATGAGGACTAATTTGAACTAGGTAACCCAAAGGCATGGATTAAATGAGTGGAAAAAACTGCATACTCCCTAGAAGGAGCTCGTTTAGACTTCTCACCATACATGAAGAGGGGTGTTTGTTGTAGCCTATGAGGTTTTTTGCCTTGAAAAGCCAAATTTTGAACTCGCTAAGCTTGCAAGCACAAAAAATGTTATCATGTCATGTGTTGGCCATCAATTCTCTTCTAAATGTAGCATTATTGTTTTATTTTTTAGTTGGAGGTTCAACAACTGCTTACTCCCTTGAGCTTTAACTTTGAAAGGATAACTATACAAGTCTCTTTGTTGTAGTGGTTGAGTCTTTTGACTCTTGAGGCAAGGGGTCCAAAGTTCAATCCCAAGGCTAAACATGTAATGGCTTTGGACACTCTAAACAAGTTGAAACCAATTGTAATCTTGTCTAACCCATGCTTTGTGGGATATGGGGGGTCCCGTGGGTACAATGCAACATTATTGTTGTTGTTATGCCATGTGTTCATAGTCAATGCTCTACTCAATGGAGCACAAATGTTTTCATCACTTTTATCCAACTATCCAAAATATGACCATAAAAATTCATGCTTAGAAAGGAAATATTCATCATGACTAAATCTTTTTTGCATCATCTTTTCGATGTAGGAAAAGTAATATGAAAATGTTTTGCTGGGCTTGTATGGGATTATTTGTTACTTTCACTTTACTTGATATATATCTCTCTTTCTACTTAATCAAAGAATCAGAATTTTTTTCAAATAGCAAAAACATCTTTACTTGTTAATAATGTACTACTACTATGAACTATGCCAATACATGCATCTACATTATTAACAAGCAAAGATGTATTGGTGTAGTTCATAGTATTAATTCTTTTAAATGTAGGGTTATGCACGTGCCTTGATGGTCGCCATTAGATAAAGTACTCAGCAAATGTCTTTGAATACACTTTAATCTAGGCTTGCTTATCAGAGCCATCACTTATGCATACAATTAGTTACATGTGTAGCATAGGTATGTTGACTTTTTCATCTCCTACATATTTTGTGTTCATGTAAGCTTTAGACAAAGTACTCAGCAAATGTCTTCGAATATGCTTTGGTCTAGGCTTGCTTATCAAAGCCATCACTTATGCCTACAGTTGGTTACATATGTAGCATGTGTGCCAACTTTTTCATCTCCTACAGAAATTGTGTACTTGTAAGAGTGAATTATTAATGGGGATAGTTGAGGGATCATTTTACATATCTTCTTCTTTGATAGTAGTGCATAGGGATGATACCACATTCAAAGTACAATATATAAAAATATTAAAATCGGATCCATGGCATACATACACACATACACACACACATACATACATACATACATACATACATACATACAGACATACATACATACATACATACATACATACATACATACATACATACATACACACATACTTACATACATACATACATACATACATACATACATACATACATACATATATACACATGTAAATACATACATACAAACAAAAATACATACATACAAACATACATTTTACATACATACATATATACATATGTAAATACATACGCACATACAAACATACATACATAGATACGTACATGTATACATACATACATACATACATACATACATACATACATACATACATACGTACACACATAAATACATACATACATACATGAGTACATACATACATAATTACATACATACATACATGCATACATAAATACATACATATATACATATATACATACAACTTACATATGTGCATACATACATATGTACATATATAAATAAACACATGCATGCATCATGCATACATACATACATAGGTTACATACATACATACATACATACATACATACATACATACATACATACATACATACATACATACATACATGCATGCATGCATGCATACATACATACATACATACATACATACATACAAACACACATACATACATACATACATACATGTTACACTTATGTGTTCATTGAGTAGCTCATATTCCCTATACATGGGAATTTTTTATTCTAGCAGTGGTTAGAGGTTTTTCCGAATGTTACGGCACTTGATAAACTCATATGTGGTGATACTTTGTACTTAAGGATATTTTTTGCTCTTACTTCAATTTTGTTCATTGTCAATAGAGAGAGCTATTCCAACCATGCGTTTTCTTTGTGTGTCTTGTTGCATTTGTGCTCCTTTTGTGTGCTTCTCATGTTTCTCTCGCACCTCTACACATGCCTATTAGTGATATCTGAACATGTTCAGCTCCTTCTCAAGTTTCGGTTTTTCCCATTGTGCATGCGCACACACTGTTAATAGTGCAAATCAACTTTGGAACATAGAACTGTGAATTTTAATAGCCAAGAAACATTTCCATCAGTAGCATTGGGGTTTCACCCCCATTTGAAAGCCATTTGTGTTGTCAGAATCGCGATCAGAGTGATGGTTTATGAGCTGAAATTTGAACATTCATTTCAACTTTCATTGAAGTAAAGACTTTGTCACATTCTTGTTCTTTAATGAAATGCTAGGAAAGAATGATTTGTTTGGCATGCTTCAAGATGAAGATAAGCTTGATGGGACCAACTATCCAATGTGTTCTTACATGATGAAGCATCGCCTTGTTGCAAAACAACTTTGGAACATAGTGGTAGATGTAGATAGAAAACATGGAGGTTCTTCTACTTCATAGCCTACTATCACAGATGCAGCTTCTTCTTCAAGTACAATGGTTACTCCTTCTCCACCTATAGAGGAGCAAGTTAGATGAGATGGCAAAGATTCTCAAGCTCATGCATTGATTGGGATTTATGTGAAGCATCATATAGTTCCACACATTTTTTCATGTTCTACATCAAGAGAGGCATGGGAAACCCTTGCTCCTTTGTATGATGTGTGTAATGAGGCACGTGTTGCATACTTGAGGAAGCAACTTGAGGATGTATGTATGGTTGAAAATGAGTCTATGGATGTGTATGTGACATGCATCAAAGACTTGAAAGAGCAATTGGCAAACATAGATGAGATTATTCCAGATATATCACTCATCTCTACATTGTTGAAAGGATTACAAGACTCTTTTCAAATATTTTCACTACACTGTTTTGATGCAAAATGGAAGCCCAATATGTATGCATTTGATGAGGTTGTCTCTCTTCTTTTGCAAGAAGAGCAATCTAGAGTGAATAGGAGTGGTTTAATTGAAGGAACACAAGCACTCGCTATCTCACCAAAAGGGAAAAAGCAAGTATGGTTCAGCTTTGGGTTCATCAAAACCAAAGCCTCAAGCTTCCTCTTGCACTCATTCCTCTAATGATGCTGATTTGCAAAAGACGAAGAGATGCAAGTATTGCCAAAAGGCTAGTCATACTATTGATGGGTGTAGAAAAGCTTGCTAAGCGCAATGAAAAGAAGAAGGAATTTGAAATGTCTATTGCTGAAAATTCAGCAAATACAAAGAATGATGAAGCTAACATGGATCAAGATTTTTGGGCATGTGTTGTTACATGTCATTATGATGCATCTTTGCATTCTAAATGTATGGTTGTGAGTGAGAATAATTCGGATTGGTTCTTTCATAGTGGTGCTTCAAAGCACATAACTTCATGCAAAAGGTTTTTCCATCTTTGAAAGATGCACCCAAAGGAGGACATGTGGTTTGTGCAAAGAATGCCTCTTATGTTATCATTGGAGTACGAGAAATTGAGCTTATGACTACAAATAGAGGTGTGATTCTCTTGAAAAATGCATTGTATGTACCCGATATCATGAAGAACTTAATTTTAGTTCCCTTTAGTGCCAAAGTTGGACTTCATGTACACTTTGTTGATGATAAGTGTATGGTTCATGTTTTCAGCAATGGTGATATTGTAGTGATGTCTGGTACATTATGTAATGGTTTGTATTTCATGGATTCATACAAGAGGGCTGCCTTGAATGCCTTGGCTGCTCATACTTCTTCCATGGGTGAAGTGGAGCTTTGGCATGCTGGTTTTGGTTACTTGAACTTCAATAGTTTGCTTTAGTTGCAAAAGAAGGACATGTTTACTAGTTTGCCAACACCTGAATCCATGAAAAGCATGCATGTGAAGGTTTCATTCTTGGAAAAATGCATCGTGCTTCTTTTCCAAAAGATAGTCATACACACACTACTAGAAAATTGTAGCTTGTTCATAGTGATGTATGTGGTCCCATCAAGAGTCCATCCTTTGGGAAGCATGTATATTTTGTTGCCTTCATTGATGATGCTACTCATCATACATTGTATCCTATGAAAGCAAAGAATGAGGTATTTTCTTGCTTCAAAGCATTTTTAGCTATGGCTTAAAATTTTTCTTCAAACAAGATTTTGAGTCTACGCATGGGATCGTGGTGGTGAATACATGTCACATGAGTTTAATGTTTCTTTTCATGAAAGAGGTATTTCACACCAGTGCACAATGCCATATACAACTCAAAAAAATGGTGTTGCGAGCGTAAGAATAGAACATTCCTTGAAATGGCACAATGTATGGTTAAAAGAAAGCACCTTCCTGAGAAGTTTTGGATGGAAGCGGTCATGGGTGCAAGCTATGTGTTGAATCGCTACCCTACAAAAGCATTGAGATTCATCACTTGTTATGAGGCTTGGAATGGACATAAGCCTATGATTAGTCATATGTGTGTGTTTGGTTGTTTGGCATATGCTCTTGTGCCATCACAACAACATCACAAACTTAATGACAAGGCAAAGAAATGTATATTTATTGGTTATAGTGCTAAAATTAAGGGATATCGTTTGTAACATCCATTGAGAAACACAATTATTGTGAGTCCAGATGTGATATTTTTTGAAAATTCAGTTTTCCCTCTACTTGAATGCAAAAAACAACCAATAGTTAGCTCACAAGGTGTGTTTGATACACTCATGTCTTTGTTCCAAAGTGATGTGCTTCACTATGGCCATGTAGACTAGCCAACTAAGGCTCAAAGGGCTGAAAAATTCCAGCAAAATAGAGCTGAAAATGTAGAGAATTACTGGAGTTTGAGGTCTACAAAAGCATGCCAACAACACAAGGAAAAAGAAGAAGCTTGGAGCACAACACAAAATATTGAATGTATTACCATTAGAATGTACAAAGTTATGTAAACAAATCCCCCGTGGGAGTGATTCGGTGAACAAGGTGTTGGCACTCATGTATGAGGAAGTTCCAAGCAATGGGGAATCAATCCACAAAAGGAAGTAAGCCCAAAGATTTGCAAAAAGCTTCAAACCTCTCTATAGGCAAAGCCTTTGTGAAAAGTTTGCAATGTTCTCATGTGTGGGCACATATGCCAAACTGATCTCTCGAGCAGAGAACCTCTCCTTGACATAATGATAGTGCACCTCAATGTGCTTAGTGCGAGCATGAAACACGGGATTCCTCGCAACTACCGATGCACTCTGATTGTGAGTGAACATGGTGGTGGAAAATTACTCACCAACACCCAAATCATTGATAATGCATCTGAGCCACACACTAAACAATCATTGTGAAATTAGCTTCCCTATACTCAGCCTCACAACTAGAAGTGGCCACATTAGGCTGCTTCCTGCTCAACCAAGATATGCATGAGCTACCAAGAATGAAGAAAACCCACTGGTGGACACACGAGTGTAATAGCAACCAGCTCAGTTAGACTAAAAAAAAGCATGTAAATCTGGTGGTAGTGATCCCCCTTGGGATAAAACAATCCAAGTATTTGGGTAACACTCAAGTAGCAAAATATGTGCTTAACTGCCTGCCAATGCTTGACACATGGGCCATCCATAAACCTTCTCATCTGTGAGACATCAAACTGAATATCTAGCCGAGTAATGCATAAGTAAATCAAGCATCCAATAGCCTGGTGATAGAGAACAACATCAAATGCATCTCCAAAATTATGAAGAATCACTCATTAACCTATCTTCATAGGATGGGCAATAGTTTTGTAGTCTTCAAGGCCAAAAGACTACAATAATGTGTCAATATATTTGGTTTGACACAAAGCTATTCCACCATTGACTTGCATAAATTGAATGCCCAAATAATGATGCAAATGCCCCAAATTTGACATCTCAAATGAGGCGTGCAAATCAGCCTTAAAATCAGCAATATGCTTCTCATGGGGACCAGTGAGCAACATGCCATCAACATACACAATAATGATCAAAAGCATATCATTTGCATGTTTACATATAAGGTGTAATGAAGTACACATGTATCTTTTCATATCAAGCATGTGGTGCTTTCTTCAAACAATATAATGCCTTTTTCAACCTGCACACTTGGTTTTCATTCCCTTTCTACACAAAGCCAAGGAGCTGAAAAACATACACTTCTTCATGCAAGTCACCATTTAGAAATGCATTATTAATGTCCAACTCATGTACATTCCAATGATGATGATCTACGAGTGCACAAATGCTATGAACAGTAGTCATTCGACAAGTAGGAGAAAAGCTCTCATCACCAATGATTCTTTCCTAAGCATAACCCTTTGCAACAAGCCTAGCCTTATAGCTGTCAACTATTCCATCATGATTACACTTCAGCTTGTATAACCACTTATGCCAATGGCCTTCTTGCTTGGAGGCAAGTCACATAAAGACCCGATACCACTTTTATAATAACATCATAATCTGATTGCATAGCAACCATCCAATTTTCTGAATTTTATGCTTCATCAAATGAAACAGGTCATTTTCATCATAAAGACTAGAGGTAGCCATAGCATAGATAATCTGATGGAAAAGAAGCACTATGAGAGCCAAACGAGTATGATATGATAGAGGTGCATCTAATTTGCTATCTTGCAAAGTTTACACGAGCCATTTAGGCATAGTTTCTGCCTCCTCTATATCTGTTCTCTCATCAACAAGTGCATCTTGTAAATCTGCATAAAAAATGGAATCATCTGCATCATCACATGAAAACTATAAATGTTGAAAAGTTGTCTCATTTGGACCAACACTAGACTGCCACCTGTATAAAGAGGTAGCAAGGTTTCATACATGTGTTTGGAGCCAATTGGTGTCTCCTTAGTACATGAAAGTAATGGTTGAATAGCATTTTCCATAAAAAACAACATCCTGACTAACCAAAATGCATGGATGATACATACGATAGCCTTTGATTTTAGAACTATATCCAACAAAAATACATTTCATTGCTTTATCATCCAATTTCCTATGTTATTCTTCAGGCACTAATGCATATGCGAGACAACCAAAAACACGTAGGCGAGCAACAAATGGGTTGCCACCATGCCAAGCTTCATATGGAGTGATAGACTGCAATGCTTTCATGGGACACCTATTAAGTAGATATGTTGCATACATAACTACCTCAAGCCAGAAACTATGTGGTAAAGCCTGACTTTGGACCATACACCTCACCATCTCCATGAGTGACTTGTTCTTCTGTTGAACAACTCCATGCTGTTGAGGTGTATATGACAATGTACGCTAATATTTTATCCCACGGTCAGCTAGAAATGCATTAAAATAGGAAGACATATATTCCCCCGCTCCATCAGAATGGAGGGTGCCCATTTTACATATTGACATATTTTTAGCCAAATCAGAACCTTTTTGAAGCACATAAACACTTTCGACTTTGTTTTCAATGGATATACCCATGCATGCCTAGGAAAACCATCAATGAAAGTCACGAAATAAAGAAATTTTTGAAAAGAGGGTGTTTGCATAGGACCAAAGACATCACTGTGAACAAGCTGCAATTTTTGAGTAGCTCGAATTGAACATCCTTTGGGAATGAGGAACATTGCATTTTGCCCAAAATATAGGCTTCATAGACATGTTTACAAGGTGCCTCAAGTTTGGGCAGAGAGCACACTATTTTAGATTTCTACAAGTGTAGCAAACTATCAAAATTCAAATGACCAAAGCATGCATGTCAAAGCTTTGCATCTAACAAAGCCTTAGAATTATGTACTATACATCTTGAATCATTAAGAGATTTTCATAGTCTATGATCTTGTACAACCCATGACATAAAATGCCAGAAGCAATAGTGACATTGCCATTTGATAGACCATGAACTATACATCTATTATCAACAAAGTTCACAACCAAGCCAATCTTGGCTAAAGTTGAAACTAATAACAGATTCTTGTTGATCATCCTGGTACAAATAACACTTTCGACAATGTAAAGAAACTACCATCAGTAGTACTCTGAATGATCTTACCAACTCCCATAAGAGGGTAAGAGGCGTTATTGGCGCATGTGATAGTATTCTCTGTAGAGGCATGCTCTACTGAAGTGAAGAAACTATGCTGCAAGGTAATATGTTTGGTTGCCCCACTATCAAAGTACCAAAAATCTTAGTCTACTACAAACATACACTGTTCATAAGAAGATTGATCATAACTTCAAATAATGGTAAGTGCCCATTCTTCATTCTCCACAAGATTAGCAGACTCAGTTTTGGATGTAGAGGCCTCTACAACAACCATTCCAACCTCTTTCTTCCTTGGCTCTCTAGTAGCCTGTTTTGGACAACTCTTTATGACATGATCATTTCCTTTATATTATTTGCAAAACTATTTCTCCTTTTTTTCTTTGTTTCATCTCTATCATCCTTCTTTGATTGTGGAGAATCAGCAGATTTCCCGGTGGTTGCATTGGCTGCCCATCAAGGTTGGAAAGTACAGCAGTTGGACATAGCTTTCTTGAATGGTGATTTTCAAGAAGAGTTCTATGTGAGGCAACCTCATGGATTCACCATGAAAGGGAAAGATCATATGGTTTGTCGCTTGGATAAAGGCTTGTATGGTCTCAAGCACGCTCCATGTGCATGGTATGCTCTTAGCTTCACATGTAGTCCGATCAAACACACACTCTATGTACACAGAGATGGGGCTGATCTTACAGTGCTTGTTCTTTATGTTGATGAGATACTCTTGACCGAGTGATGCGATGCAAAACTTGACATTCTTATGGCTGATCTGGAACATACTTTTGATGTCACTTATCTTGGTATTTTGAGCTACTATCTTGGCATCCAGTTTGTATCTATTGAGGGGGGAATTGTTATACATCAAGCAAATTTTATTGAAAAACTACTTCAGAGTTTTGAATTTGAGGATTGCAAACTAGTTTCCACACCACTTGAGATAGGATTTAGGTTCTCAATTGAGGATTTGAGTGATACATTTGACACTTCTCTTTCTTAGCAAGTTGTGCAATGTCTTATATATGCATGCAACACAAGTCCAGATGTACGTTATTTTTGGGTTGAGTCAATTCATGCATAGCCCTGGCACTAAGAGTTCGTAAGCGATGAAACCTGTGCTTAGGTGTCTCAAAGGCACTTTGAGCTTAGGTATCTCAAAGGCACTTTGAGCTTAGGTATCTTTTATGGAACAGATATTCATTCATGCTTGCATGCTTTTATAGATAGTGATTGGGATGGTTGTTATGATACTGCTGTGTCCACTGGTGGTAATTGATTTTTCCTTGGAGACTCATGCATATCTTGGTTGAGTAAGAAGTAACCTACCGTGGCGACATCGAGTTAATTTGAAACTGAGTACAAGGAAATTTTCACAACTACAGTGGAGTGTATATAGCTAAGATGCCTATTGATGGATGTTTGCATGGAGATTGATGTTGCTACACATTCTCATTGATAGTTAGAGTGCATTGGCTGTTGCTCCAAACCTAGTGTTTCATGCATGGACCAAACATGTTGAGGTGCATTATCAGTATGTGAGAGAGTGCCTTCATGTAGGTGATATTGATTTGGTATATGTGCTTGCACAAGATAATGTGGTAGACATATTCACCAAAGCTCTTCCATGGGAAAAGCTTGAAGCTTTTGGCAAACCTTGAAGCTTTCAGCAAAGCTTTAGGCTTATTACATTATGGGTGCTAATCGGTCACTCTGTGTATTATTCATATAATTCACTTTACGGGGTTTTGTTTCACTTATGTGTTCCTCGAGTAGCTTTGATGTGAACCTTTTCCCTATACATGGGCACTCTTTACTCTAGTGCTAGCTAAAGGACTTTTCCCATGTTCCCACATACTTGATACACTCATATGTGGTGGTACTTTGTACTTACGGATGTTATTTAGCTCTTACTTGAGTTCAATTCATCGTCAATAGAGAGACCTATCCAACCATCCGTCTTCTTCGTATGTCTTGCTACATTTATGCTTCTTGTGTGTGCTTCTCTTGTGCCTCTCGCACCTCTACACAAACCCATCAATACATACATACATACATACATAGATACATACATACATACATACATACATACATCTATACATACATATATACATATACATACATACATACATACATACATACATACATACATACATACATACATACATACATACATACGTACATACGTACGTGTACACATGCACATACATACTTATGAAAGGAGCTCTATTTTACATGTTGTGATATGTATAGTAAAAGCTCTTCATCAGTTGTGCATTTTCAACTATCTTACATTATTTTTTGGACTCATCACTCCACGCATCAAAGTCAACTATTCTTTACACCAAATAGGTTTTAGGAAACATTGACAAATTTTGTATCACGTCAACTTTCACATTGAGTAGTATAAACAATAATTATATAGTGAATCCTTCAATTTGTTTAAGTGGGTTGGCCCTACACCTACGCCAGGAAATGAGATGTTTCATATGTCGTTTAAGTTTCGCTCAAAAATTTCTAATATAAGAGAGTCTATAACTTACATGAAGAAGATAGATCGTCTAGTTTTCTTTCTCTAAACTTCATTGAATTCTTTATGTAGATGAATATCAAGTAAGGTGTTCAATGAAAATATCACTTCTCACATTTTCATTTGCTTATAACTGTATAAAAATTTTGAAGAGGTCTCATAAGTACTTTTGACTCCAAGATTTTTTGGGAAAATATCACAAATTTAGGAGGATATTATCATTCGATAAGGGATTACAATTAGGTCTGCATTGAAAAATATCCAAGTTGACAAACTCCTCCATTAAAATTATACTTTCTCAACATTACTTCCCTTCAACTCACCATGCTATGTCTATGTCATTGAAGAAACTTCTGAGCTCATCAAGGTTTGCAAATCCTAATAGATTTGTGAGAATATCTTTCAATTAGCTCTGAACCTGTGTGTTTTCTATCTAAATGTCAATCATTAAGACCTTTTCCTTGAAACCTTGGTAATGAACTTTCATACACTAAGAACTAGCATGAAATATTGGGATGTTCATGTTGGGTGTGTCTAGAAGTGCAAGACATGCAAGAACCACACACAAGGAGCACAACACAATAAGATGCAAGGGGAAGATGGATGGTTTGAATAGCTCTCTCTATTGATGATGAACAAAACTGACATAAGATTTGATTGGTATCCCTAAGTACAAAGTACCACCATGTATGAGTGTATCATGTATGTGGTAACATGGGGAAAAAACCTCTAGCCAACACTAGTCTAAAAACTGCCCATGTATAGGGAAAAGGCTCACATCAAACCTACTCGAGCAACATGTAAGTGTAACAAACCCCCTAGAACAAATGATGTGAACACATATAGGGATTCAGAGATCAATCCCACTAAGCAATAAGCATAAAACCTTGCAAAAAGATTCAAACTTCTCCCATGGAAGAGCTTTGGTGGATATGTCCACCACATGTTCTTGTGCAGACACATATACCAAATAAGTACCTCTTGTATGAAGGCACTCTCTGACATAGTGATAATGCATGTCAATATGTTTGGTCGATGCATGAAACTTTGGATTTCATGCAACAACAAATGCACTCTGATAATTAGTGAGAATATGTGTAGCACCATGAATCTCCATGCAAAGATCGATCAATATGTATCTTAGCCATATACACTCCATAGTAGCTATGAAAACTACCCTCGACATAGCTTCACCACTTGATGTAGGTTGCTTCTTACTTAGTTAAGATATGCATGAGTCTCCAAGAATAAGCAATTACCACTAGTGGACATAGAATTATCATAAGTGTTGGAGCAAGTCTATGACAAGCCTAAGTATTGGCTTGAGTCTCACAAAGTCTTAGAAGAAGCTTTAAAAAGAAGACTATGTAAAGTTCACTTGTGAACTACCTCTTGTAACTTTTGAAGAGTTTACTTAATGTAAAAGTGAAAGAATCTTAAGTGGTTGAGTCCACTTGATCAAGAATGGAAAGAGGAGCCACGAATTCGTGATTTGTGGTAGGTAGAGAATCAAATCAATCATTGATTGATTGGCGAGTGATTGAGGGAAGTTAGCCTCCCACACTCAACTATAAATAGATGGCAGTTTTAGTCATGGTTAGAGAGACCTATGTGAAGACCTCCAAGAGCTGAGCTTTATGCCATATCAAGGTGTGATTACAAGGCACACACATGTATCAGTAAGTCATTGTATTGTACAAGCAATATACTTTCATTTTCATGATTATTTGAGTTCATCTTTCCATGTTCTTGTGAAGTGTACTACTCACTACCATTACTCTGAGTTTTCTCAGTCAGCTTGCAGAGATGTTTTCTCTGAACTTGGTGCATCATTTTCAGTGATTTAACTTGGTAAAGTTAGCCCTATAATTCTACTATATGCTCACAAATTTTCATGTCATTTGAATGTTGCAATCGTCAGTTATGTTCATTTGAAGTCAACAGGGTCTGTTCATCTTCACTTCTCTGTCAGGTACCCGACTTTTTCACTCATCTTGTCAGAGCCATTTCTCAGTGGTTACTTATCGAAATTCAATGATTTAAAGCTTGTTGGATTCAAATTACTGTCTAGTATAACCATACAAATTTTCATAATCATTGGATTTCTATATTTTGAGTTATGTTGATTTTTTTGCTCACTGGTCTATTTCTGTAGCAGCCCGTGAAAATCGGGATGATGTCATCACTTGTTAAAACTCATTCTCAGTGTGTGGTTCATTATTTTTTATGAGATTACTCTTGAAAGTTAGCTCTTTAAGTTGCCTAGACGTCCCCAAGAGGAATTGAGCTAATTGCTGCTGTGCTCAGAGAATTATGTAAAACACTGGACAGGTGTATGAACCAAGAATAGCAAGTTTTCACCTCTGAGCTAACTCCAACTTATCTGTTTTGATCTATCTTTTTGAGAGTGATCTTCCAAGGTACATAGGGTGTTTAATACATCCATTGGCAAGCTAAAAGGGCCCACCATATACTTCTGGAGTTCATTTGGCTGGTGTAGATCAAGGATTTTGCAACACCTCTTCATCTTCAAGCACATACTTATCCATCTCTTCACAGTGGTATCAGAGCAAGGTTGGACAACATTGCAGATGGATTTCCTTCATCAATTGACAAATTGGATAGAGGTAATTACTCAGCTTGGTCATTAAGGATGGAAGCTTATCTCCAAGGTAGAAGTTTATATGGTTATGTGGTTGGAGATGAAGTTATGCCAAGTTTCAGGAACAAAAGTCAACCAACACAAGAAGAGCAAGAAAGATTGAGCACATGGTGCTCCAAGGATGCACTTGCAAGGTCTTATCTCCTCAACTCTATCTCAGATTTTTTGTTGCCTCACATTAGAAGTTGTAAGACATCTCAGGAAGTGTGGGATGCACTTGAAGCTTTCTTTTCTTCAAGTACTAAAGCTAGGAAGCATCAACTATGGCTGGATTTCACAACTCTCAAGAACGCTCCCAAACAAAATGTGACTGATTTTGTCACAAAGCTCAAGGACATAGCGGATCAGTTGGGAAGCATTGGAGAGGTAATAGATGAAGAGCAAATTGTAAGGCAGGTCATCAATGGCTTGAAGGCAGATGACAAGTGGGAAGCATTCACCACAGCTATGGATTTGTACATGGACATGCATGTACCTGATTTCAACACACTCATTGGACAACTACTTAATCAAGAGGCAAAGCTTATCAAAAATGGAGAAAGATCTAAAGGTAATCAATCTTCAGCTTTATACACGGATAAAAGCAAGTGTAAAGATAACAAAGGAAAGGCAAAGAAAGTGGATGATGAAGCAGGTACATATCAAGCTAACTATGCAGGTAGAGGAAGACATGGCAGAGGTAGAGGAAGAGGAGGTAGACAAGGCAGGGGGAGATCCCAAGACTCCAACTCATGTTCTATTTGTGGATTAACTAATCATACAACAGAAAATTGCTTTAGGAATTCCAGGAATCAAAGAGGCAGAGGATACAATAGAGGAAGTTATGGCTACTCAAGAGGAAGGTTCAATAACTACCATGGCAACTACAACAACTACAATCATTCAAACTATCAAGGAGGCTACAAAGGAAGGAGAGACTACAATAACTACACAGAAGACTCAAACAAAGAGGATTCATTATTGATTATGAACATGGCTATGCAACAAGGTAAATCTGATGAGCATGTTTTCTACATAGATTCAGGTTGTTCAAATCATGTGGCAGGAAATGTGGCACTCCTATCAGATTTCGAAGATCCAAGGAATAAGCATGAGGTACAAACAGGAGATGATACAAAACATCCTGTGGAGAAAATAGGAAATGTCAAAGCACCTGATGGAAACATCAACCTACTCAGTAAGGTACTCTATGTCCCTACCATTACAAAGAATTTGATAAGTGTTGGGCAGATAGTAGAGGAAGGGTTGCAAGTCAGGTTCACAAAAGCAGGAGCATTTGTTGAAGATCCAAGTCAAGGATTCAGAAGAATTGCAAAAGGTGAAAAGACAGGTAGATTGTTCACATTTGAATTACAGGACACTAGAAACATTGCTCTCTTTAATTATGGTAGTCAGGCACTCACAGAATTGGAAGTATGGCACAAAAGGTTAGCACATATTGGTGAAAGGTCATTAAAGCAAATCTGCAGGGACCAAAGTGTACTTGGACTTCCTAATTTGTCAAAACAACATATGATTTATAAGTGTAGTGCATGTCAATTTGGAAAGTCTCACAGGTTACCATTCATGAAGAAAGGTTATATGCATGGAGATCTCTTGGAGTTGGTTCATACAGATGTATGGGGACCTAGCAAGGAAGCTTCAATATCTGGATCAAGGTATTATGTTTCCTTTATTGATGATTGCAGCAAATGGACTATCCTATTCTTTATGAAACACAAAGATGAAGTTTTTTCATGTTTCAAAAGATATTTGGCTCTTGTGGAGAATCAAACAGGTAAATCACTAAAAAGGCTAAGGTCAGATGGAGGGGGAGAATACTTCTCCCATGATTTTGATTCTTTTCTTCAAGAAAGAGGAATCAAAAGAGAGGTAACTACAAGGTACACTCCTGAGCAAAATGGAGTGGCAGAAAGGAGGAATAGGACAATTGTTGAAGCTGCAAGGTCTATGTTAAATGAAAAGCATTTACCTAATTACTTATGGGCTGAGGCTGTATCTACAGCCACTTACTTGATTAACAGGTTGCCTTCAAAATCCCTTGATGGGATGACTCCATATGAGGCTTGGAATGGAAGAAGACCAAGCTTAGATCATTGTAAAATTTTTGGATGTATTGCTTTTGCTCATGTTCCTTCATAGGTTAGAGGCAAGATGGATCCAAAGGCAGAAAGGTGTGTATTTATTGGATATGACAACAATCAAAAGGGCTACAGGTTATACAACCCTACCAACAAAGGATTCTTGGTAAGCAGAGATGTAGTTTTTGATGAGAACAATTCATGGTATGAAGATTCATGCAGGAAGATCAATTTACCATATGATCTTGAAGAAGATTTTCCAAAGCTTGGTAGAGAACAATCAAAGATTGAAGAACAAGACACCTCAGAGGATGGTGAAGAATCTCACATGGAAAAGATCAAAGCATGGAAGTCTAAAGGTAAAGCAAAATTGCAGGAACTTGGACATGAGGCAGAATCATCACATCATGGCCTAAGAAGATCTATGAGGGAAAAGAAAAAACCAGAAAGGTATGGGTTTGACAGCTCATTAGTAACTAAACATTCTATCTACATAGCACAGGACATAAACCAAGAGGAGCCATCATCATTTGAAGAGGCCAAAGCAAAAACAGAATGGAAGCATGCAATGAAGGAAGAGATTGAAGCACTTGAGGAAAACAACACTTGGGATTTGGTGCCCAAGACTTCACCCATGAAGGTAATAGGCTCAAGATGGATCTATAAACTCAAGAAGAATTCTGATGGTTCCATTAACAGGTATAAGGCAAGGCTTGTAGCAAAAGGCTTTGCACAAACTCAGGGAATTGATTATGAGGAGACCTTCTCTCCTGTGGCAAAGATGCCTACTATTAGGGTTTTGCTTAGTATTGCCTCTTCCAAGAATTGGAAGATACTTCAACTAGATGTAAAGAATGCATTTTTGAATGGTTGGATAACAGAAGAGGTATATATGGCACAACCACCTGGTTTTGAGAATCAAGTTTATCCTGATTATGTGTGTAAACTTAACAAAGCATTGTATGGTCTCAAGCAAGCTCCAAGAGCTTGGAATTTCAAGCTTGTTTCATTCTTGCAAGACAAAGGCTTTCAACCAAGCAAGGCAGATCCTTCACTCTTTATTAAAAAGAGTAATTCCAAGGTCATCTACCTATGTGTATATGTAGATGATATTACATTGACAGGAAATGATGCAGATGGTATGAAGAAGATCAAAGATCAGATGAGAGAAGAGTTCAAGATAAGTGATTTGGGTTCACTTACCTACTTCCTAGGTTTGGAAGTTGTCTACAAAGATCATGGTTTGTTTCTCACTCAAAGAAAGTACATTAAGGACATGTTGGCAAAATTCAAGATGCAAGATTGTAAGATTGCAGGTACTCCAATGGAGGTCAATCACAAATTGAGCTCACATGAAGGTGAACTCATAGAGGACATCACATCATATCAAAGTCTAGTGGGTAGTCTCAACTATGCCACATTGACAAGAGTAGATATATGTTACAGTGTGAGTGTGCTAAGCCAATTTATGCACACACCAAGGAAACCACATATGGATGCTGCCAAAGGATTCTCAAGTATCTCAAAGGAACCATAAATGAAGGACTTTATTATCCTTATGTATCTGATTTAGGTTTGAAGCTATTTTCTGATGCAGATTGGGCTGGCTCCAAGGAAGATAGAAGGAGCACTTCAGGTTATCTTACCTTTGCAGGTTCAAAGCTTATTTCATGGTCATCCAAGAAGCAACCCACAGTTGCTCTCTCTTCTACTGAAGCTGAATATAGAGGTCTTGCCATAGTTACACAAGAAGCTATGTGGATGAAGACATTATTCAAAGATCTTGGATTGGAGTTCGAAACTCCAGCTATTTTTGGTGACAATATGAGTTCTATTCATTTGGCTGCTAATCCTATTTTTCATGCAAGGACTAAACATATTGAAGTTCATTATCACTATGTACGAGAAAAGGTTCTAAGCAAAGAGATTCAAATATCATATGTGTCCACTCATCAACAATGTGCAGATATTCTAACCAAAGCATTGGATGGTACAAAGCTTTGCAAATTCAAGGCTATGATTGGTTTGCAGGTAATCTTGGAAGATTGAAGACCTCAAGCATACTTGGCTTGAGGGGGAGCTGTTGGAGCAAGTCTATGACAAGCCTAAGTATTGGCTGAGTCTCACAAAGTCTTAGAAGAAGCTTTAAAAAGAAGACTATGTAAAGTTCACTTGTGAACTACCTCTTGTAACTTTTGAAGAGTTTACTTAATGTAAAAGTGAAAGAATCTTAAGTGGTTGAGTCCACTTGATCAAGAATGGAAAGAGGAGCCACGAATTCATGATTTATGGTAGGTAGAGAATCGAATCAATCATTGATTGATTGGAGAGTGATTGAGGGAAGTTAGCCTCCCAAACTCAACTATAAATAGATGGCAGTTTTAGTCGTGGTTAGAGAGACCTATGTGAAGACCTCCAAGAGCTGAGCTTTATGCCATATCAAGGTGTGATTACAAGGCACACACATGTATCAGTAAGTCATTGTATTGTACAAGCAATATACTTTCAGTTTCATGATTATTTGAGTTCATCTTTCCATGTTCTTGTGAAGTGTACTACTCACTACCATTACTCTCAGTTTTCTCAGTCAGCTTGTAGAGATGTTTTCTCTGAGCTTGGTGCATCCTTTTCAGTGATTTAACTTGATAAAGTTAGCCCTATAAGTCTACTATATGCTCACAAATTTTCATGTCATTTGGATGTTGCAATCTTCAGTTATGTTCATTTGAAGTCAACAGGGTCTGTTCATCTTCACTTCTCTGTCAGGTACCCAACTTTTTCACTCATCTTGTCAGAGCCATTTCTCAGTGGTTACTTATCCAAATTCAGTGATTTAAAGCTTGTTGGATTTCAATTACTGTCTAGTATAACCATAAAAATTTTCATAATCATTGAATGTCTATAGTTTGAGTTATGTTGATTTTGCTGCTCACTGGTCTATTTCTGTAGCAGCCCGTGAAAATCGGGATGATGTCATCACTTGTTAAAACTCATTCTCAGTGTGTGGTTCATTATTTTTTATGATATTACTCTTGAAAGTTAGCTCTTTAAGTTGCCTAGACTTCCCCAAGAGGAATTGAGCTAATTGCTGCTGTGCTCAGAGAATTATGTAAAACACTGGATAGGTGTATGAACCAAGAATAGCAAGTTTTCACCTCTGAGCTAACTCCAACTTATCTGTTTTGATCTATCTTTTTGAGAGTGATCTTCCAAGGTACATAGGGTGTCTAATACATCCATTGGCAAGCTAAAAGGGCCCACCATATACTTCTGGAGTTCATTTGGCTGGTGTAGATCAAGGATTTTGCAACACCTCTTCATCTTCAAGCACATACCTATCCATCTCTTCACAATAAGAACAAGCCCACTCACTATCTCTAAAAGCATGCAATTATGGCTCAATATCTCCATTATAAAAGAAACATAAAAACAAAGTTGCTTTGAGATATCTAAACACATGTTTCACTGGTTCCAAATGCATAATGCTAGAGCTATGCATGAATCAACTCAACTGTGAAACTACATACTCTATATCTGGAATGGTGTTGCATGCATATATAAGACATCCCATAGCTTGTTGATAAAAGGAAGTTTCAAATGCATCATTGGAATCTTGACTTAGGAACCTAAGTCCTATCCCCATTGGTGTGGAAATTGGCTTGTAATCCTCAACGTCAAAATGTTGAAGATGTTTTTCAACATACTTTGCTTGATGCATAAGAATTTCACCCTGAATGGATAAAAACTGGATGCCAAGGAGTAGATCAAAAGACATAGATATGTGACATCAAAAGTATGAAACAAATCAACCATAAGGATGTTAGGTTTTCCATCACATTACCTAGTCAAGAGTTTTTCATCAACATATAGAACAAGCATTATAAGATCAGCCCCATCTCTATGTACGTAGGTGTGCTTTTGATTGAACTACATGTGAAGCCAAGAGCAATCAAGTGCTTATGGATTTTTTCAAAACATGCATGTTGAGATTGCTTGAGACTAGACAAGGCTTTATGCAAGCTACAAACCATATGCTCTTGCGCTTTCATGGTAGATCCAAGAGCTTGCTTCACATAAACCTCTTCTTGCAAATCACCATTCAAGAAATCTACTTTTATGTCCAACTAATAAACTTTCCAACTTTATTGGTAGTCAATGCAAGCATAGTATGAATGGTAGTCATCCATGAGGTAGGTGCAAACATTTCCTAATAGTCAATGTCATATTGTTATATAAATCCTTTGACAACCAATCTAGCTTTGCAGGGATCAATGCTACCATTTGGATTTCTCTTCATCTTGTAAACCCACTTTGTACCAATGACATTTTTTCCTTTTGGCGATTCACATAACTCCCAAGTACCATTTCTATGTATGGAGTCCATTTCTTATTGCATAGCACTCATACAATGTGGATCATCACATGCATCTTCAAAAGTAAGTGGCTCTTCATTACATGCTAAATCAAGAGTTGAATAGTCCATAAAATTACTTGATGCATGGTGAGAGCTTCATCTTGTTCTACCAAGTAAAGATACACTGAATTTGCTATCCCGCAAGGCTTGTTTCGACCACTTTGACATAATTTGTACACTCTTGATAGACATAATCACCATGTAGATAATGTGCGGGCTAAGTTTCATGCTCATTTTCAACCATATTTTGACATGAATGTTCAACCACATGTGGTTGGAAAGTTCGAATAATTTTGATTCTGTTTATCTAGAACATTTCAACCATCTTTGGCCGGAAATTCTCTCTACTTTAAGCTGCTCTATTTTGTTAGATTTTTCAATCCTTTGAATCCTTTGTAGGTTTAGCGCAATAGGCATAAATCCAATTTACTATTTGAAAAATAAAAAAAGAACACTCTTAATAAACCACTCACCTTAACATATTCCTTGAAGGGCACTATTTTTTTTTAAGGAAGTTCGGCCTTGGCCTATTCTCCCGGACTTTAACTAAAATAAAGAAGAGAAGTTACACGTGAATGGGACTAGTGCCCATGGGACGCCCCAAATCCCACAATGCAGGGGACAAGTTTGGTAAGCTAGAGGGCATTACAAATGAGGCATACAAATCTATCATCTCCCTCATGCGGGACCCATTTGGGTTTCAGCTTGTTATCAACAAGGAGATATATACAGTGGTGCCTAAATGGTGGAGATCTCTTATCACAGGAGATTCTTTTCCCTAGAAGAAACAAGGATTTCTCAATCAACCATTCCTTTGGGGTTTGGCCAAAGTTGACAGCACATTGCTCCCTCCAAATCTTCTAAAGAGTCTTGCCCGTGATGGCATTCCACAGCCTAGATGAGCCGCCAATCGCCTCACCCAACAATGCCTATTGCCATTTGATTTGGTTCGAGAGTCTCAAAACCTGTGATGCCATATAACATGGGACTTGGGGAAATCAAAGAAAAGATGAACAAGGTCTTCGATGCATCGATGGCACCGCTTGTACCATAGAGGCACACCACAGATTTTGTTGGCCCTTGCATTGTACCAGATACCCTTATGCAATAAGGGGGTGCCAAATAGACATGAACTTAAGTTCCCATCAAAGTTTGGTCCAAGAAAGGCACCACACCTTGTTAAGAGTGTGATGACCATCTAAGTTTTCCTTGAAGTTTGGAATTTCGGATATTTTGTTACCATTGCTCCATTTGAGGCCCTCTAGGCAAGGAAGATCCTGTCCATAGAGAAGGCAGGTAGTTGAGTGCTCCCACACTAAACACCTATTTTGAAGAAGAGTCCATTCCTCGAGGGACACTCTATGTCTAGGGTCTAAGTCTTCAAACCTGATCCACTGGCCGGTCTCTTGTTTCCAGAGCTGTTTCCACTATTTGACCCCCTTGTTCCATAGCCGCTTAGCCGTTTGGAGGTTCTAAGACTTCACCTCCCTTATGTCGATGATTAGGAACCAGATAGAGTCATTTTGTCTTGTCCTAGCAGCCCAAACTTCCACTCATCACTGATTCTGATGAATTGTTTGGCTTTGTTCCAACTCTTCCATAAGGAACACACAAGGCGAGCGCCTTTAGGGGACATCTGATGGGGGGAGTACAATAGCGTGAGGATCCCAATGTCCTTCCAATCGAGAACACCAACTAAGGTAAGGTCTTTCAAATTTCTGAAGATCAATTTAGCCCAACAAGACTCTCGATTGCTCCAAGCCTTGATAAAGCACTCTATCGCCAACTTTTCAGCCAACCCAGCGATATCCAAAATACCCAAGCCCCCGGAGTCTTTCGAGCTAATACAAGTTTCCCATTTGATTTTGGGAATCCCCCTCCTATTGGGGTCCCTAGTCCATAGGAAGTTTCTACAGATCCTTTCCACTTTAGCCAATTCTTTCTCCTTAGGTCTCCAACACGAGATAAAGTAAATAGTCGTAGAAAGCATATATGTGTTGACAACCATTGCACGCCCTGCCAAGTTAGCTTTCATACCTTTCCAATGATTTAGTTTGCTATCCAGTTTGGATAGCACCCAATTCCATCCTTGGTCCATCTACATGTTGAAGCCCATCGGAATACCGAGGAGACGAAAGACTTGACCACTAGGGATAACTTGACACCCCTGATCAATCAACAGTTGGGGTGGAGGACCATGGATTGCTCTAAAAGCGGTTTTAGCATGGTTGATTTTTGAACCTGACGCCACACAAAAGGTGTCGAGGAAACTCCAAAACACCTCAATCCAGTTGGTATCATTAAGAACAAAGGCATTCATGTCATCGGCAAAGAGTCTAGCAATCATTTGGTCGTGACCAAGCAGTAGGGAAAGACCCTTGAGATTTCCAGCATCCAAGTGATGCTTAAATAGGCAACTGAGGCCATCCGAGGTGATAGCGAAGAGTAGTGGAACCACTGGCCAGCCTTGCCTGATAGATCGTTTTAAATGTATGGGTTCAGAGAGCTTAGCGTTGATATTTATTCTCGTTGAAGCATCTTCAAGAAGAGTGGAAACCATCTTCGTGAACTTTTGGCTGCATCCAAGATCTTTCAGTGATTGCAGAATATAGTCCCATTCCAATCTGTCATATGCTTTGTTGAAGTTGATCTTAATGAATACCAGATCTTGTGCAGACTCCTCCGCAAATGCAAGGCCTTCCCAAATATCAAAAATTGCTTCAAGTATAGATCTACCTTAGATAAAACCTTTCTCATCCTCACAAATCCATGAATTTAAATGACAAGAGATTCTGTTGGCGATAGCTTTGGCAATTATCTTGTATCCAAATTGGAGCATGGTAATCGGCCGCCAATTTTCAATTTTGTTCTTATCTCCCCTTTTGTGAATTAACTTGATGACACCATTATTAAGACACTCAGGGAGGTCACCGAATGAGAGAGCCTCTTGCCATACCAGATGCAATAAGATGGCCACCACATGCTTGCAGGACTTGTCCTTGAAGGGCACCATTGGAATCCCAGGTCACAAGATTGAACCCTTGCGCTTAATGATGAGAGACAAAAAGCCCAACCATTTGAACTAACGCTTAATGATGAGAGACAAAAAGCCCAACCATTTGAACTAACGCACAGGGAGAGATTTTGCCATAAAGTAAAGAGAATTTTTTCGCGTGTACGCCCTTCTTCTGTGTCATTTGCAGCTTTCAAGTTGCCATATCCATTTCGGGTTTGGTTACTGCACTCATAATCTCATTCCTCCAACTTCCAAGTTTCATCTCCCTGAGTGCCTGAATAATGGCGTCATCAAGTCGATCCACAAACGGGAAGATAAGAACAAAATTGAAAACTGGCGTCCGATTACCATGCTCCAAACAGGATACAAGATAATTGCAAAAGTTATCGCCAACAGAATCTCTTGTCATTTAAAGTCATGGCTGTGCAAGGACCACAAAGGTTTTATCAAAGGTAGATCTATACTTGAAGCAATTATCGATATTTGGGAAGGCCTTGCTTTTGCTGAGGAGTCTACTCAAGATTTGGTATTCATTAAGATTGACTTCGACAAAGCGTATGACAGATTGGAATGGGACTTTATTCTTCAATCATTGAAAGACCTTGGATGCAGCCAAAAGTTCACGAAGATGGTTTCCACTCTTCTTGGAAATGCTTCAACTAGAATAAACATCAACGGTAAGCTCTCTGAGCCCATTCGTTTAAAAAGATCAATTAGGCAAGGCTGCCCTCTGGCTCCGTTACTATTCGCTATCGCCTCGAATGGACTCAGCTGCCTATTAAAGCATCACATGGACGCTAGCAATCTCAAGGGTCTTTCCTTACCTCTAAATCACGGCCAAATCATTGTGAGACTTTTTGCTGATGACATGAATGCCTTTGTGCATAATGATATAAACAGCATTGAGGTGTTTTGGTGGTGCCTCCACACCTTTTGTGTGGCATCAGGCTCAAAAATCAACCATGCTAAAACTGCTTTTAGAGCAATCAGCGGACATACTCCCCAACTGTTGGTGGATCAGGGGTGTCAAGCTATCCCTAGCGGTCAAGTCTTCCGTCTCCTTGGCATTCCGATGGGATTCGACATCTCAATGGACCAACGCTGGAACTGGGTGCTATCCAAGCTGGATAGGAAGCTGAATCATTGGAAAGGTATGCAAGTCAACCTGGCAAGGCGTGCAATGGTTGTTAACACATTTATGCTGTCTACAATTATTTACTTTATCTCGTGTTGGAGACCTAAGGAGAAAGACTTGGCCAAAGTGGAAAGAATCTGCAGAAACTTCCTTTGGACTGGGGACCCGAACAGGAGGGGGATTCCCAAAATCAAATGGGAAACTTGCATTAGCCCTAAAGACTCAGGGGGCTTGGGAATTTTGGATATTGTTGGGTTGGCTGACAAGTTGGCGGCAAAATAGCTTATCAAGGCTTGGAGCAATAGGGAGTCCTCTTGGGCTAAATTGATCTTCAAAAACACGGAAGACCTTACCTTAGTTGGCCACCCTGGTTGGAAGGACATAGGGATTCTCACGCTTTTGTTCTCCCCCCACCCGGTCTTCCCTAAAGGCTCTAGCCTCGTGTGTTTCTTATGGAAGAATTGGAACAAGGCCAAACACTTCATCAGAATCAGTGATGAGTGGAAGTGGGCGGCTGGCATAAGACAAAATGACTCTATTTGGTTCTCGATCAGCGGCATTCGGGGGGTGGAGTCTTGGAACCTCCAAATTGCAAGGCGGTTATGGAACAAGGGGTTCAAACAGTGGAAACAGCTCTGGAAACAAGAGACCAGCCAGTGGATTAGGTTCGAAGAATTGGATCCGAGACTTAGAGTTACCTTTGAGGAATGGACTCTTCTTCAAAGCAGATGTTTAGCATGGGACCGCTCAACTACCCGCCTTCTCTGTGGTCAGGATCTTCCTTGCTTGGAGGGCCTCAAATGGAGCAATGGTAAGAAGCTATCCAGAATCCCCAACTTCAAAGAGGATTTAGATGTTCACCACACCCTTAACAAGAGATGGTGTCTTTCTTGGACCAAACTTCGGTGGGAGCTAAAATTCATGTCTATTTGGCACCCCCTAATTGAGGTCAAAAAGTCTGTTCTCATGTGGCAGATGTTGCATAAAGGTATTTGGACCAATGCAAGGGCTAACAAAATCTGTGGTGTGCCGCCATGGTGCAAGCGTTGCCATCGGTGCATTGAAGATTTAGCTCACCTGTTCTTCGACTGCCCCAAGTCCCGTGTTATCTGGCATCATGTGACCCGAGTATTGAGACTCACGAACCAAATCAACTAGCAACAAGTGATGTTGGGTGAGGCGATCGGCTGCTCATCGAGGCTGTGGAATGCCATCAGAGGTGAGACTCTCGGGAAGATTTGGAGGGAGCGATGTGCTGTCAATTTTGGCCAAACTCCTAAGGAATGGTCGATCGAGAAATCCTTGTTTCTCCTAGGTAAAAGAATCTCCCGAGTCAAGAGATCGCCACCGTTTAGACATCACTGTATTTATCTCCTCGAAAACAAGTTGAAACCCAAATGGGTCCCACATGAGGGTGATGATAATTTTATCTGCCTCATCTGTAATGCCCTGTAGCTTGCCATACTCCTCCCCTGCATTGTGGGATTTGGGGGGTCCCATGGGCACTAGTCCCGTTCACTTGTAACTTCTTTTTTTTTCTTTACTATAATTAAAGTCCGGGAGATTAGGCTAAGGCCGAACTTCTTCATTTAAAAAAAAAAACTTCCAAGCTTCATCATCATCATCGTCCACATAAAACACTGTGATGCACGAACACACGCACCCAACCTACAGGTCCGAATCACGAACCTCAGCGCCGCGCTCCCCAGTCCCAGGTCCCAAAGCTGAAAGCCCAGATGCGCCACAAACTCACTTTTCGCGTGCATTCCAAGAAAGCAACATAAATACGAGAACAAAGCCATCTCTGTATCTCTCTAGCTGGCATGTCTCGACTCTCACCTGTACACTCCACAGAACACAAAAGCATCTCTGACTCCTGAGGTTTGAGCTCTCCCATTGTCTTCCACCTTCCAAGCTTTCACACGCTTCATGCGAACATCTTTACGTTGCTTGTTGAGAGCTGCGGCGTCTTCAGGAACTCCAATATACTCTTACACACACAGACAGACATCCGCGCACGTAATGAAGCATCTCACGTGCCTTTCAGCCACCCAATAACTTTCCCTTCTCACATTCTCCGATCCCGATTCCGCGTAGCTCTCTCTCTCTCTCTCTCTCTCTCTCTCTCTCTCTCATGGAAAGTGATTCCGTTCGATATTCCTCTGCACTCCGTTGCATGCGTACGATTCCGCCATCGCTCCTGCTTTTGAGAACTGTTCAGCTAACTGTACGTACTTTAACAGCTTAGCGATTTCCCAAATCCAAGGATGTCTTGATCTTCTGGGCTGCTCATAACAGTCAGCTTGACTAACTACGCCACCATCCATCAAAATGTGCTCGGAGCTGCTGCACCTGCAACAGACAAGCACAATTAACGCGCCAACGAGTGCTCCAGCGGCACAGACGGAAGCACCAACAATCATGCACATACATGCTGCACACTTGAATGAATGATGCCGTTCACCACAATGATCACTTTGTCTCCTGAGTCCGCCCTCCGTTCAACATATATGCAAACACAGATGATACACACATGTGCTCTTTACAACAATGATTTTCACGCATGATCTCTTCTCTTTATTCAACATGTACTCATGCCGGAGCGCGCATACACCACGCATACAGAGCCAGAGATTCCAATTTCGAAACCTTAAGACATATACTCGCGCCCACACAGATCATCACACTCTCATATGGCTTTCAATTCTTAATAAGAAACGATCATGCAGAAGCTCAACATTCTTTCAATGCAAGATAGCATCCACAGATCTGCGCTGAAACAGACTTGAACCAGGTCCTTCCCTCGAAGATCTCCATAAACTGTGGAGATGGTAAGACTTGGACACAAGAGGTCACCTACAAGAATTTGCCAAACGCGTGCTTCCGGTGCGGGCAGCAAGGTCATAGGATCAAAGACTGCCCCCTGAAGAAAAGTTCCAATAAAAACAAGCTTAAACCAGATGGGACCCTACACCCTCTCCCCCAAGATGACACTCGGGGTCATCCCCCTCCAATGGAGGAAGAAGAGGGAACCCGCGTTGCTGAGACAGATTCAGAAGGATTCACTGAAGTGAGACGTAGGAGGAAAGTTAGCCCTCGAAGATCAACAGCAAGGAATACTACGACAGTTGCCCCCTCGAATAACATATACAGTAACCTAGAAAAAGAGATTAATGAGGTCGACTTCCCAGGGGACAACCACTTTGAAGAAGACCCCACTGATAATACCCTTGGGTGCTCTACCAGCAAAGAAGACAACCAAGAAGGTTATACCATGAGTAAAGAGGAAGGCTTCACTACCAGCAATGAAGACAACCCAGACATCGAAAGCTCCTCTCTAGGTCCTACCCTCCCGGTATGCTTTCCAAGATTACCGCAACAAAAGTCAAAACTTAAAGGAAAACAACCTTCCGGTATGCCTTGGAAGAGCCCCCTCAAGAGTAGGATCCTTAGTCAAGAAGTAGGAGGAAAAAAGAAGACCACAAGAAGGAAAAAGATCGGGTCCCTCCCCTCAAAGAGGGCAACCATCATCAATGAAATTCACATCTTTAAACGTCACGGGTCTGTCTGACCCGTCAAGAGCTTCGATTCTTGGCCAGTGGTTCAAAGACAAGTGCTTCGGCCCAGACTTTATTTGCTTACAAGAGATTAAAATTGACGGAGAGGAGTTACAAAAACGGCTTAAATGCATTTCTCCGAACCACCTTTGGTTCTCCACTTCTCACCCTAGAGGGACGGGGGGTGCATCTATAGGCATTAGTCACTCCGTGTCTGGCAATGTGACCTCGACTTTTGAAGGTCGGAATCATCGTTGGATCGCTGCCTCTTTCGGGCTCCCTTTCCAGTTCACTGTGGTCTCAATTTATGCCCCTAATGGTGAAGCAGATAGAATGGATACTTGGGCGTCCCTCGACTCCCTTTCACACAATGTTCTGATTTGTGGGGACTTCAACATGGTTGAGTTTCCTGAGGACCGATGGAATAACAAAGGAAAAATTATTGACGGTCAGGAGAAAGAGATATGGGATAAAATCAAGCTCCATCTCGACCTGGTTGAGGTGAAAGACATGAAGGGGTTCTCCTGGTGAAATCTCCAGTCGGGGGACTCTTTGAGGAAAGCAAGACTTGATAGATGCTACATCGATCAGAACACCATCCTTCAGTGGGGTATGCCTTCGATTTCCCAACACATGGACCTGACTATCTCAGACCACTATCCGATTACTCTGTCTTTCAAACCGATTCCCATGCTCCAGAAAGCTCCCTGGTTTCATGCTTGTAAGACTTCATTTTCCCTCCCCTCTGTCCACCAAGAAATTTCTGAGGTGTGGACGGAAGCCTTTGCTTACTGTAATGAACCGGCTAAGTGTTGGAGAAGCGCAGTAGAAAGGACTCAAAAAATTCTAATCAGGACTCAAAAGGCTATAAGAGAAATCCGAAAAAAAAGAAGAGAAACAGTGTATCGGAGGCTCTCTCGGCTTGAAGATGAGGTGAACAAAGGTAAGCTACACTGCCAACATGGTCTTTTGAAAATCACGGGAAGACTAAGGTTAGAGGAGGAGGTTCAAAGGAAAAATCTTCAAATTTTCTTCAAAGACTGGTGGGCAGGGAAGGCCGACAAACCAACGAAAGAGATGTGTAACATCCTCAAAAGGAAACAAGCTAGGGAATCCATCCCCCTAATGGTCGATAACAATGGAATTGAATGTTGCACGGAAATGGAGAATAGATCTATCATTGTCGAACACTTTAACAATCTTCTCGGGGTCTCGACTCCTCTTTCCCCCCACAGGTGCGAAGCCATGGCAACCATCTCAAGGGTTGCTCAAACGAGAATCCCACAGAACTTGATTGCTCTACTGGATGCTAACATCTCCGAGAATGAAATTATCGAGGTTATTGACGCCCTTCCTAACGGGAAAAGTCCGGGTCCGGATGGCCTTACCAATGAGTTTTTCAAGTCCTTCAAACATCAGGTGGCCACCCCGCTGCGCCTCGTGTGGCAAGAGGCTCTCTCTTTCGGCGCCCTCCCTGAGTGCCTGAATAATGGCATCATCAAGTTAATCCACAAACGGGGAGATAAGAACAAAATTGAAAACTGGCGTCCGATTACCATGCTCCAAACTGGATACAAGATAATTGCAAAAGTTATTGCCAACAGAATCTCTTGTCATCTAAAGTCATGGCTATGCGAGGACCAGAAAGGTTTTATCAAAGGTAGATCTATACTTGAAGCAATTATCGATATTTGGGAAGGCCTTGCTTTTGCTGAGGAGTCTGCTCAAGATCTGGTTTTCATTAAGATCGCCTTCGACAAAGCGTATGACAGATTGGAATGGGACTTTATCCTTCAATCATTGAAGGACCTTGGATGCAGCCAAAAGTTCACGAAGATGGTTTCCACTCTTCTTGGAAATGCTTCAACTAGAATAAACATCAACGGTAAGCTCTCTGAGCCCATTCGTTTAAAAAGATCAATTAGGCAAGGCTTCCCTCTTGCTCCATTACTATTCGCCATCGCCTCGAATGGACTCTGCTGCCTATTAAAGCATCACATGGACGCTGGCAATCTCAAGGGTCTTTCCTTACCTCTAAATCACGGCCAAATGATTTTGAGACTTTTTGCTGATGACATGAATGCCTTTGTGCATAACGATATAAACAGCATTGAGGTGTTTTGGTGGTGCCTCCACACCTTTTGTGTGGCATCAGGCTCAAAAATCAACCATGCTAAAACTGCTTTTAGAGCAATCAGCGGACATACTCCCCAATTGTTGGTGGATCAGGGGTGTCAAGTTATCCCTAGCGGTCAAGTCTTCCGTCTCCTTGGCATTCCGATGGGGTTCGATATCTCAATGGACCAACGCTGGAACTGGGTGCTATCCAAACTGGATAGGAAGCTGAATCAGTGGAAAGGTATGCAAGCCAACCTGGCAGGGCGTGCTATGGTTGTTAACACCTTTATGCTCTCTACAATTATTTACTTTATCTCGTGTTGGAGACCTAAGGAGAAAGACTTGGCCAAAGTGGAAAGAATCTGCAGAAACTTCCTTTGGACTGGGGACCCCAATAGAAGGGGGATTCCCAAAATCAAATGGGAAACTTGCATTAGCCCTAAACACTCAGGGGGATTTGGAATTTTGGATATTGGTGGGTTGGCTGACAAGTTGGCTGCAAAGTGGCTTATCAAGGCTTGGAGCAATAGGGAGTCCTCTTGGGCCAAATTGATCTTCAGAAACACGGAAGACCTTACCTTTGTTGGCCACCCTGGTTGGAAGGACTTAGGGACTCTCACGCTTTTGTTCTCCCCCCACCCGGTCTTCACTAAAGGCTCTAGCCTCGTTTGTTCCTTATGGAAGAATTGGAACAAGGTCAAACAATTCATCAGAATCAGTGATGAGTGGAAGTGGGCGGCTGGCATAAGACAAAATGATTCTATTTGGTTCCCGATTAGTGGCATTCGGGGGGTGGAGTCTTGGAACCTTCAAACTGCAAGGCGGTTATGGAACAAGGGGTTCAAACAGTGGAATCAACTTTGGAAACAAGAGACCATCCAGTGGATTAGGTTCGAAGAATTGGACCCGAGTCTTAGAGTTACCTTTGAGGAATGGACTCTTCTTCAAAGCAGGTGTTTAGCCTGGGACCGCTCAACTACCCGCCTTCTCTACGGTCAGGATCTTCCTTGCTTGGAGGTCCTCAAATGGAGCAATGGTAAGAAGCTTTCCAGAATCCCCAACTTCAAAGAGGATTTGGATGTTCACCACACCCTTAACAAGAGATGGTGCCTTTCTTGGACCAAACTTCGGTGGGAGCTAAAATTCATGTCTATTTGGCACACCCTAATTGAGGTCAAAAAGTCCGTTCTCATGTGGCAGATCTTGCATAAAGGTATCTGGACCAATGCAAGGGCTAACAAAATCTGTGGTGTACCGCCATGGTGCAAACGTTGCCATCAGTGCATCGAAGACTTAGCTCACCTGTTCTTCGACTGCCCCAAGTCCCGCGTTATCTGGCACCACGTGACCCGGGTTCTGAGACTCACGAGTCAAATCAACTGGCAACAGGTGATGTTGGGTGAGGCGATTGGTTGCTCATCGAGGTTGTGGAATGCCATCAGAGGGGAGGCTCTCTGGAAGATTTGGAGGGAGCGTTGTGCTGTCAATTTTGACCAAACCCCTAAGGAATGGTCGATCGAGAAATCCTTGTTTCTCCTTGGTAAAAGAATCTCCCGAGTCAAGAGATCGCCGCCGTTCAGACATCACTGTATTTATCTCCTCGAAAACAACAAGTTGAAACCCAAATGGGTCCCACATGAGGGTGACGATAATTTTATCCACCTCATTTGTAATGCCCTGTAGCTTGCCATACTCCTCCCCTGCATTGTGGGATTTGGGGGGTCCCATGGGCACTAGTCCCATTCACTTGTAACTTTTTCTCCTTTTTATAATTAAAGTCCGAGAGATTAGGCTAAGGCCGAACTTCCTTTATTTTAAAAAAAAAAAAAAAAAGAAGCTTCAATCAATGGCCTGTGGGGTTCCGCTGGCTTGTTGACAGAGTGCTATTACATTATAATTCTGTCTCCTGTATGAAAAATTATACACACACACTATTTTATGTTGTGAAGGAAACATTGCCACAGCCACTAAAATTCCCCTTCATTGAGAGCTCGATCTCTTGAGCAGACTCTTCTATTTAAGATTGAATTAATTGAACGTACAAGTGAAGGCAACATAGCACCCATGGGACACTTTATATCCCATGAAGCAAGGGTTAAACACCTAGCATGAATAGGATTATAGAGGCTAATGGCTTGATGAGGTACAACTAGCGAAGGGTCCATGAGGACTAATTTAAACTGGGTAGCCCAAAGGTATGGATTAAACGAGTGGACAAAGTTCCATACTCCTTGGAAGGAGCTGGTTTAGACTTCTCACCATACATGATGAGGGGTGTTTATTGTAGCGTTGTGCTTTGAAAGGTGGAATTCCGAATTGGCTGAGCTAGCAAGCACAAACAATGTTATCATGTCATGGGTTGGCAAGTGCCTACTCTCCGGAGCTTTAATATGAAAGAACAACTATAGAGGTGAATGTGCTTAGTACCCACGAGCCTTCTCGCATCCCGCAAAGCAAGGGTTAGACAAGATTAGAATTGTTTTCAACTTGTTTAGATTGGCCTAAGCCATTACATGTCTAGCCCAGGATTGAACTTAATTTAGACATTTGATTGTTGTTGTTATGTCATGTGTTCACAGCCAATGCTCTACTCAATGCAACATGAAAGTTTTCATACATATCTATTATTATTCGACCTGACATGGTCCAATTGTTTGGCATACTCATATAAATCTTTGGCAGCTGACCAAGGTTCAAGTCTCACATGTGCTTGACATGCCTAAACCATGCCCTCGGACATAAAAATTCTCCAGCATGGGTGAGTTGTACTTTCGATTTAAAGCATATCTGAAAAAGCATATTGAACTTCCAAAAAATGCTTTTGTGTTAAGTTTTCACAAAACTTTTCCCAAATTCCAACAAGGGAGATGTAGTTCTCTCACAATTTTATGCACACACACGCACACGCACTGAAAATCAAAAGGTGAAAGCTCTACCACCTACGCCAATCTTTTTGACATTGGAAACACCTTTAGAATCCATCATATTCTCATGTTTTTCATAACTTATGAACTACATCTACACCACTTTCTTTATGGCATGAAATGACAAACTGTAATTATTTCATGCGTGACTCTCAACATGAAAAGGTATTAACTTTCACAAAAGTGGTCTTCGAACTCTAAAATTCTATCTTGGGTGAAATTTATGTGAAAGACTTTGCCTCAGTCGATATACTTGCGACCACTAATACAATTCACCTTTCATATTTAACCCATCTCTACTTTGAGAAATTTTAAAAAATTAAAGAGTGAGAAATTAAAAAAATCGAAGTTTAAAATCCTATTTTGCCTTTAAAAGAAATTAGGGTATCATCACCTTTATCCAACTATAAAAATTCATAAATAGTAGTGTTTAGAAAGGAAATATTGATGATGACTGAATTTTTTTTTGCATTCTCTTTTTCATGCAGGAGAAGTAATATGAAAATGTTTTCTGGGCTTCTATAGGAGTATTTGTGACATTCAATTCACTTTGAAATATATCTATCTTTCTAATTAATCAAACAATCAGAATTGTTTTCAAATAGTGAGAACATCTTTACTTGTTAATAACGCATTAATACTATGAAATACACAATTACATGCAAAAGTCTTCGGATAGGCTTTGATTTAGGCTTGCTCATCAAAGCCATCACTTATGCTCACAGTAAGTTACATGTGTAGCATAGGTGTGCCAACTTCTTAATCTCCTATATATTTTCTGTACATGTAAGCTTTAAATAGCTTGTAGTTGTAAGAGTAAACTATTAATGGGGATAGTTTAGGAATTATTTTACATATCTTCTTCTTTGATACTAGTGCATAGGGATGATAAGTTATCTAAGACGTTCAAAGTAAAAAATGTAAAAATATTAAATTCGGATCCATGGCGTAGTTACCTCTTGCGCTCATACAGTAAAAGACTAACCAAAGAAGCAAACATCTTACCCACAGCAATGTTTTCAAACTGCGTGTACACAGTTAGATGGACGTGTGTGTGACTTTGCTTGGCATACACACGTACAGAGTCCCATACTTATTTATTCATTGTAGGTAGAAGAATAACTAAACGAGTTCACAAATTATCTAGATATGATAATTGCGGTTGCGTAATCGAAGATAATATGCTTCCAAAAGATTCGATTATGCCCAACAGAATCAAGTACACATGTGTGCATGCATACAACATACATTCATATGTAGGCACATATGTAAATAAATACATCGTTGCATGCATGAATTCATTCAACCGTACATGCATACCGATGCATGCATATATATCTAATTGTGTACATACATACATACGTACGTACATAGATACATACATGCATACATAAATCATACATACACATATATACATACATACATAAATACATGCATGCATAGATACATCATACATCATACATACACATACATATGTACATATATAGATACACATGCATGCATGCATACGTACACACACACATACATACTTACATACATAGATAAATACATAGATACATACAGACAAACATACATAAACATACACATGCACATACATAATTATTAAAGGAGCTCTATTTTACATGTGATATGTTTTCTAAAATCTCCTTATCAATTGTAGATTTTCAACTATATGAGATTATTTTTTTCACTCATCACTCCACCCATCAAAGTCAACTATGCTTCACACCAAATACGCACTACAACGTATCAAGGGCATACCGACATTCTGCATACTGAGGGTTCTTATCGACGTGAGTATGACCGTCGAAAGCCTTTGGAAAATCATGGAGGAAATATATGCATCAGTACAGCTTCGTCAGTATGAGCGTCGATATGAGCATCGGTATGCGGTAATTTCCAGTAATTTGCCGACGCTCATACTGGCACCCATACCGATGCTCATATCGACCCAATGTTTTAACGGGCCCGAGAGCAAAAATTCGACATTCATCACATTTTGAATCAAAACCTACTACTGTTGAATTTACACACGCGAGCAACGTCTCCCTGTTTCTCCCTCTCTATCCCTCTCTCTACACACACCTCTCTATTTCTCTAGATCTGAAGTTTTGGTAAGTATATTGCACATATTGTGGCACTCTTTTTTCTTTCTTTATGTTTTCCCTTTTCTAATTTCTTTTCTCTTTAGTTTTGCAAGAGATGTTTGAATCAAGTCTTTGGAATTCGACAAAGGACAACTTTAAGTGGATTTTGACAACAATGATTCAAACAATTACATCGATGTAAGTGATTTTTTTGTTTTCGATTGACAGAGACAGACACACACACACACACACACACACACACACACACATATATATATATATATATATATATATATATATATATATATATATATATATATATATATATATATATATATATATATATAGAGAGAGAGAGAGAGAGAGAGAGAGAGAGATAGAGAGAGAGACGAAAGAAAAAGAGCGATCTAGAGAAACATAGACAAAGACAGAGAGAGAGAGACAAATGCATATGCATACACACATACACATGCACATGCATACACACATGCATATGCATACACATATACACAAATGCATATGCATACACACATACACATGCACATGCATACACACATGCATATGCATACACATATACACAAATGCATATGCATACACACATGCATATGCATATACACTCATATACATACAAATGCATATGCATACACACATACACATGCATATGCATATACATACACACATACACATGCATATGCATACAAACATGCATATGCATACAAACATGCATATGCATACACAAACACACACATGCATATGCATACACACACACATGCATATGCATACACACATACACATACATATGCATACACACTATGCATACACACACACATGCATATGCATACACACATACATGCATATGCATACACACACGCATATGCATACACACACACATATGCATACACACATGCATATGCATATACGTACATGCATATGCATACAAATGCATATGCCTACACACATACACATGCATACACACATGCATATACATACAAACATGCATATGCACACACACATACACAAATGCATATGCATATATACATGCATATGCATATATACATGCATATGGATATATACATGCATATGCATATATACATGCATATGCATATATACATGCATATGCATATACATACATGCATATGCATAGACACATGAATATGAATACACACGCATATACATACAAATGCATATGCATACACACATACACATCCATATGCATACACAGATGCATAAGCATATACATACACATGCATATGCATACACACATGCATATGCATATACATACACACATACACATGCATATGCACATACACATACACACATACACACACACATATGCATCACATGCATATGCATACACACATGCATATACATACACACATACACATGTATATGCACATACACATACACACATGCATATGCATACACACATGATGCATATGCATACACACACACATATACATACACACACGCATATGCATACACACATTCATATGCATATACATACATGCATATGCATATACATACATGCATATGCATACACACACGCATATGCATACACACATGCATATGCACACACATGCATATACATACACATGCATATGCATACACACTATGCATATACATACACATGCATATGCATACACACTATGAATACACACACACATGCATATGCATACACACACATGCATTATTATGCATACGCACATGCATATGCATATACATGCATGCATATGTATACACACATGCATACGCATACACACATGCATATGCATACAAACATGCATATACATACACATGTATATGCATACACACATTCATATGCATACACACATATACGTGAAAAAATATCTAAAAAATAAATCTATAGATTTTTTAGGGTTTATATATATATATATATATATATATATATATATATATATATATATATATATAGAGAGAGAGAGAGAGAGAGAGAGAGATATACATATATATATATAAACATCTCCACATTGGATGAGATGGGATCTCCACATACACCTTGGGGAGCGTATGACCATGATGACTCCAAAATATATCACATACGTGATGGAGCTCCGGTCATGGATGCAGCCAAAATGTCCATGTGTCAATGCATTCGATAGCTTTGCTGTATAGAGTTTGGACATTCTCTCATGTTAAAATGGAGTGAATAGGATAATGATTCCAAAAATTATATCACAGAGTCGATATATGAAGAGTACCGGCCAGCACCTGGCCATCTTATTGTGAGCTCATAATAGATTCAACATATGGAATTCCACGTGATGTCTCATCGGCGGTCGTAGGCTCGCGATGCTTTCAAAGTAGGCTTACCAAAGCTTGTATGGTTATATGTTTAAGAGTGGGAATCAATTCGGGATGAGTAGCAACATAATCCTGATCGATATTGTCAGCAGCGAGATGCGGCGGCCACACGTTTAGATACGATTGGAACATCGCATTTAGGTAGAGGCGGATGCGACAATATGCGCCACCAATTTGTAAGTATCATTTTAATTATTGAATTCTTTTTATGTGTTAAGCACATCATGTATGTTTTTCTAGCATTTTGCATATTTATTATAGGAGTTGGCAGAGGGTCCTCCTCCGACGCGAACCGAAGAAGCGTATGGATATCGTCATGGATTGACTGCACCGATGCAAGACTCAGAGGGACACGGTGCGATCATTTCATGGGGTATAAATGTTTTGATCCCCTTGCGCATATGTATGGTAGTGCTTTTCCACAATTTTGTATTACACTCCTATGTGGCAATGATGCACCATAATTTTGTATTCAGCTCCTATATGGAAGTGCTTTGTCATATTTTGTATTCGGTCCCTATATGGAAGTGTTGTGCCACACTCTTGTACATCCTTCATTTATGAAATATACAACTTTTTGTACATGATTCATGGTTCATTTTTGCTCATCTTTTTTGTGTCTGACAATATCTTTCTATCTAAAATTATGTTTTGGTTGCCATTAGAGTACATATCACATGTACTCAGTTTTCTTTAGGTAGAGTGTATTGTCTTTTGCCAAACAACATCATGCTAATGTTGATGTAGCGAAAGACAACACACTCTACCAAAAAAAAAAATTGTAGATATGGTCGTCGCTATAGGTATCGGTATTCCCAGCAGTCGTCGGTACTCCCAGCATGGTCGTCGGTATGGCGTTGGTATGGGCACTGGTATTTTCGATGCTTATACTGACGAATATACCGATGCCTATACGGACGATATGTTTCTGGCGCGCATACCGATAGCAACACTGACGTCATGGGTGAATTGCACCCGTTCATTTTCCTCGGTAAAAGCTTCGATATGCCCTCAATATGTTGTAGTAAGGTTTTAGGAAACATTGAAAAAACTTGTATCACGTCAATGTTTACATTGACTAGTATAAATAATAACTACATAACAAATCCTTCAATGTGTTTACATGAGTCCTACACCTATGCAAGACAAAAAAATGTTTCTTAAGCTTATTTCTAATTTAAGAGAGTCTATAACTTCAAGGAAGAAGATAGATTTTCTATTTTTTTGTCTCTAAACATCATCGAATTCTTCATGTAGATGAATGTTGAGTAAGGTGTTAAACAAAATTATCACTTTTGACATTTCAATTCACTTATAAGTTTATAAAAATATTGAAGAGGTCTCATAAGTACTTTCGACTCTAAGATTTTTGCAGAAAATATTAAAAAATTAGAGGGTATTGACATTAGCTGAGGGATTATAATTAGATGTGCATTCAAAAATGTCCAACACCAAAATCAGCCATAAGGCATCTGAGCCACATACACTCAACACTCGATGTGAAAGTTGCCTTATACTCAACCTCACAACTACAAGGGGCTACATTAGGATGCTTCTTGCTGAACCAAGATATGCATGAGCTAACAACCATGAAGCAAAAACCATTGTTGGACACATGAGTGTCATAGAAACCAGCTCGATAAGAGTCAGAGAAAGCATGTAAATATAGTGGTAGTGATCTCCCCTTGGGATAAAACAATCCAAGTAGCCAGGTACCACTCAAGTAGCAAAAGATGTGCTTAACTGCCTACCACTACTTGACACCTGGACAGTACATTAACTTGCTTATCTGTGAGACAACAAACTGAATATCTCTTTGAGTAATGCATAAGTAAATCAAGCATCCAACATCCTCTTGATAGAGAACCACATCCATTGCATCTCTAACATCATGAAGACTCAACCATAAACATGTTTCCATAGGAGTTGCAATAGGTTTGTAGTCTTCAAGTACAAAATACTCCAATAATATGTCAATATCTTTTGTTTGACAACCCAAATCTATTTCACCATCAATGTGCATAAACCAAATGCCCAAATAATGATGCAAATACCCCAAATTTGACATCTGAGATGATGCATGCAAATCAATCTTAAAATTAGAAATATGCTTCTCACTAGGACCAATGAGCAGTAGGTCATCAACATAGACAACAATGATCAAAAGCACAACATTTACACGCTTAACATATAAGGTTCTCTCAATTGTTCTCAAAACCATGTGCAATCAAGTAGGAAAGTATCTTTTCATACCAAGCACGTGTTGCTTGCTTCAAACCATATAATTCCTTTTTCAACATGCACACTTTGTTTTGATGCCCTTTTTGCACAAAAACATAGGGCTAAAAACATACAATTCTTCATGCAAGTCATAATTTAGAAATGCAATTCTAATGTCCAACTGATGTACATTCCAATCATGATGAGCTACAAGTGCAGAGATGCTACAAACAGTAGTCATTTGGCATGTAAGAGCAAAGGTCTCATCAAAATCAATGCCTCTTTCTTGAGCATAACCTTTTGCAACAAGCCTAGCTTTATACATATCAAATGTTCCATTGGGCTTACTCTATAGCTTGTATACGCACCTAGTGCCAATGACCTTCTTTCTAAGAGTCAAGTCACATAAAGACCAGGTACCATTTTTCATAATAGCATCATATTATGATTGCATAGTAGCCATCCAACTTTCTGAATTTTGTGCTTCATCTAAGGAAATAGGCCCCTTCTCATCAGAAAGACTAGATGCAGCCATAGCATAGCAATCTGATGCAAAAGAAGCACTATGAGATCCTGAACGAGTATGATATGATAGAGGTTCATCTAATTTTCTATCTTGCAAAGTCTACACTAGCCATTTAAATATAGCTTTTGCCTACTCTATATCAGACCTCTCATCAACAAGTGCATCATGTGAAGTTGCATAAAAAATGGAATGATGTGCAACATCATTTGGAACCCACAAAGGTTGAGAAATTGCCTCATGTAGACCATCACTACACTATCCACCTATAAAAAGAAGGAGCAAAGTGCCATATAGATCATTGGAGGTAATTGATGTCTCCTTAGTACATGAAAGTAATGGGTGAATTTCATCTTCCACAAAAACAACATCATGGCTAGCCAAAATGCATTTAGTCTATGAGCGATATAGCTGATACCCTTTGCTTTTAGAATTATATCCAACGAAAATACATTTCATTGCTTTATCATTCAATTTATTGTGTTGTTGTTTCGGCACTTATGCATACGCTAGACAACGAAAGACACAAATATGAGGAATAGATAGCTTGCAACCATGTCGAGCCTCATATGGAGTGATAGATTGCAATGCTTTATTGGGACACTTATTAAGTACATGTGCTACACGCATAACATCCTCAAGCTAGAAACTATGTGGTAAAGCCTAACTCTTGGCCATACACCTCACCATCTCCATGAGGGACTTGTTCTTCCTTTCAACACATAAATGCTTCAAAATCTTCTTTCAATGGATATACCCATCCATACCTGAAAAAATCATCAATGAAAGTCACAAAGTAAAGGTAGTTCCTAAAAGAAGGTGTTTTCATAGGACCACAAACATCACTATGAACAAGCTACACTTTTTGAGTAGCTCGTATTGAACCATCTCTGCGGAAGGAGGAATGCTACATTTTTCCCAAGATATACCTTTTGTAGACATGTTTACCAAGTGCCTCAAGTTTGGGTAGATAGTAAACCATTTGGAATTCTTGTAGATTGTAACAAAATTCAGATGACTAAAGTGTGCATGCCAAAGCTTGCAAATGATGTAGCCTGAGAATCTTGAATTGTACATGCTAAATCATTCAGAGATTTTGCATATTCTATGAGCTTATATAGCCCATGACATAAAATGCTAGAAGCAATAATGATGTCGCAATTTGACAAATCATGAACTATATATCTATAATCAATAAATTTTAGAAACAAGCCGATCTTAGCTAATGCTGAAACTTATCAAAGATTTTTCTTGATCCCTGGCACAATTAAAGCATTTGACAATGTAAAAGAACTACCACATCAACAATTATAAGAATGATCTTACCAACTCCCATGATAGGATAAGAGGAGTTTTTGGCACATGTGACAGGAATCCCCTATAGGGGAAGGCTAAAGTGAAGTGAAGAAAATGTGATGTGAGGTAATGTGTTTGGTTGCCTCAGTCTCAAAGTACCAAACATATGAGCATAGTGCAGACATACATTATTCATGAGAAGATGGCATAAGTGCAATATGTTTGGTTGCCTCACTTTCAAAGTACCAAACATCTGAGTCTAGTGCAGACATACATTTTTCATGAGAAGATGGCATAACTGCAAATAGTAGTAAATGCCTATTCTTCATTCTACACAAGATTTTCTAACTCTGATTTGGGTGTAGAGGCCTCTACAACAACCATTCCAACCTTCTTTTTCTTTGCCTATTTAGCTGCTAGCTTTGGACAACTCTTTATGACATGATCATTTCCTTTACCATATTTGCAAAACAATTTCTAATTTTTGGTTTTCTTTTCATCTTTGTCATCCTTCTTTGATTCCGGAAAATTAGTAGATTTTTGCTTACTACTAGATGAGCTCCATTTATCTTTGCCCTTCTAACTAGCTAGGAAAGCTTGATCTACATAATTCATAATGGACCTGTTTTGCCTAGACTGATCTACTTGCAATAGATCAACAGAAACTAACTCCTCAAATGTTAAGGTGTTTGGATTGCCTTTCATCAACAATCGAGGAGTAGAACAAAAACTCTGATATGAATTTGGAAGAACCTTCAAAGCAATCTGCACAAGTGAAATGTCTGGCAAGATTTCATCAACAAAAATCAAGTACTCCTTCAATTCTTTGATGTTTCACAAAAAAAAATCATGGAATCTCCTTCATTCATATGCTAACTCTCCAATTGTTTTTTGAGGTAAGCAACATGAGCCTCATTCCTTGCCTAGTATAAAGTGGTAAGTGTATCCCAAGCATCCTTTTCTATTTTGTAGAAGTGAATGTGAAGAATAATGCCACATTTGATAGAAAAAGCTATAAATGAATGTGCATGAGCATCTTTGCCATGCCAACAAAGTTGCTCTACAATAGGTGCACTAGGAACGACAACATGAATAGGAACCTTGGGATCACCATCTTCAATGCCATCCACATCACCTTTACTAACTATATTGGCAGTTGTAGTAGGATGTTTTTCAGCACTTTCCACAATATTCCATAGTCCTTTTGCAACCAATGTATGACACATCATATATACCCATAATGGGTAATTGGTACCATCCAAGTTATGCTCCACAACCAACTAACGGAATACATCATTGCTTTCAACCATGGCCTCTAACTAAAATACCTTGATGCAGAAAAATGACTATATCTCAAAATGTTGAACCAAACTACCTTCTCAAGTTTTGCTAAAGTTGTAGTAGACTTTGAGGCGCTTATATTGACAAACCAAAACATATATATATATGCTTGACACAAAAGATGAGATTTCTTGCACTTGCACTATGATAGTGTATTTGGATGCCAAAACGAGCTCAGATTGCACTTTCGAATCCACATAGCAAAGGTGTTTTAAACTCCTAATCTCCTTCAATATGCTCACCAATTTGTGATTCTAAGATTGTGATCGGAGGGGTGTGGACAATGCCCTAAATGAAGTGGCAACCTACTCTAATACGAATTGTTGGAATATGAGGTCTCTAGAAGCACGAGAACATCACAAGGAAGAAGAAGAAGCTTGAAGCACAACACACAATACTGAATGTATTCCCAAGTGAATGTACAAAGTAAAGTAACCCATTAGGGTTATAGGCGTATATACAAGCTGGGTGAAAAAAACTCCTAAAGAGGGAAAAAACTTCCCTCATGGTCCTTGCATGTTCACACACATCACTACCAAAATATATCGACAAAAGCATGTCAAACAAGTCATTGTTGCCCACCATTTCACTAAAGAACAAGAATGTGACAAGATATTTACTTCAATGACACATGAAATGAATGGTAAATTTTCAACTCACAATCATTCAATCTAATGGAAATTTTGACACGAATGGGTTTGAAATGGGGATAGACTTGTAACATAGCTGGTGGAAGTGTTTTTTGAGTGCGTATGTATATATGTGTGTATGTGTATATGTGTGTATGCATGTGTGTATGTCGGTAAAACCCTAAAATCCTAATCCTAAAACATGTATATGTGTGCATGTGTGTATTTATATGTGTGTATACATGTGTATATGTATGCAAAACCCTAAAACCCTAATCCTAAATGCCTAATACTAAAACACATATATGTGTGTATGTATATGGGACCTCTGTGTATGTGAATTTAGCATATGCATGTGTACATATATGTGTATGTGTATATGTGTGTATATGTGTATATGTGTGTATATGTGTGTATATGTGTATATGTGTGCATGCATGTGTCTATTTAAAAAAATATATATGTGTACATATGTGTATGTCTACATGTGTGTATGCATGTGTGTATGTATGTACGACCCTAAAACCCTAATCATAAAACCCTAACCCTAAAACATATATATCGGTGTATGTGTGTATGTAGATCTGACTTGTGTCTATATGTGTATTTGCATGTATGCATGTGTATATATATGTGTATGTGTATATGTGTGTATATATGTATATATGTGTATGTATGTAAAACCCTAAAACCCTAATCCTAAAGCCCTAACCCTAAGACATGTATATATGTGTATGTATATGTGACGTGTGTGTAGGTGGCTAAGTATCTATATTAATATTTATCTTAAAACCCTAGATTTCTGTATATTTATTTATAATAATTGATATTAATCCAAAATTCTTGATTGTTTATACTTTAGTTATATATACCAATATTTATTCTAAAACTCTAGTTTTTTAGGTTTTACGTGTATTTACTAGTATCAATATTAAATTACTAATGTTTTGTATATTTAATTATATATAGTAATATCAATCCTAAAACCTTAATTTATTATATTTATTTATATAAACTAATATTTATTCAAAAACCATAGTTTTCTATATATTTCATTATATATACTAATATTTATCCTAAAAGCCTAGTTTTCATGTGTTTAATTCTACATACTGATATTAATGCTAAAACCCTACTTTTTTATATGTTTGATTATATATACTAGTATTTATCTTTAACTCTTGTTTCTTTATAAATTTAACTAAATTTACTAACTATTAATCCTAAAATCCTAATTATTTATATATTTAAGTCTATTAATAAGTATTTATCCTAAAACCCTAGTTTTTAATATATTTAATTATATATACTAATATTTATCTTAAAACCCTATTTTCTATATATTTGATTATATGTACTACTCTTACTTGTAAAACCTTTTTTTCATATATTTAAGTATATATTTTAATTTTTATCCTAATTTTCTTTTATATCTTTGATTATATATAATAATATTGATCTTAAAACCATACTTTTTTATACATTTAATTAGAAATACTAATTTTTATTCTAAAACCCTAGTTTTTTAGGTTTAAATTATATCTAATATTATAAATCCTCAAATCCTTGTTTTTATATATTTAATTATACATACTAATATTTATCCTAAAACCCTATTTTTTATACATTGAAATATATATACTAATACTTATCTTAAAATCCTAAATTTTTATAAAATTTTTGTATGTGTATGTGTATGTATGTATATATGTGTGTATGTGTGTATGCATGTGTGCATGTATGTAAAACCCTAAAAGCCTAATCTTAAAACATGTATATGTGTGCATGAATGCATGTGTTTATGTATATGTGTGTATGCATGTGTGTATGTATGTATAACCCCAATACCTAATCCTGAAACCTTAACCCTAAGATATGTATATGTGTGTATGTGCATATGTATATGTGCCTTTTTTGTCTATGTGTATATGTGTGTATGTGTGTATGTGTATATGTATGTATGCATCTGTCTATGGATGTAAAACCCTAAAACCCTAATCCAAAAACATGTATATGTGTGCATCTATGTATGTATATGGGTGTGTATGTGTATATGTGTGTATGAATCTGTATGTAGGTAAAACCCTAACCCTAAAACATGTATATGTGTGTATGTATATGTGACTTCTTTGTGTATGTGTATGTGTGTGTATGCATGTGTATATGTGTGTATCTGTGTATGCATGTGTGTTAAACCCTAGAACCCTAACCTAAAACATGTATATGTGTGCATGTGCCTATGTATATGTGTGTGTATGTGTATATGTATGTATGAATGTGTGTATGTATGTAAAACCCTAAAACCCTAATCCTAAAATGCTAACCCTAAAACATGCATATGTGTGTATGTATATGTGACTTGTGTGTGTATGTGTATTTGCATGTGTGCATGTGTATATATATGTGTATGTGTATATGTGTGTATATGTATGTGTATTTGTACATATGTGTATGAATGTGTGTATGAATGTGTGTATGTATGTAAAACCCTAAACCTAAAATGCTAACCCTAAAACATGTATATGTGTGTATGTATATGTGACTTGTGTGTGTATGTATGTGTATGTGTGTGTATGCATATATATATATATATATATATATATATATATATATATATATATATATATATATATATATATATATATATATATATATATATATATATATATATATATATATATGTATGTATGTATGTATGTATGTATGTATGTATGTATGTATGTATGTATGTATGTATGTATATATATATATATATATATATATATATATATATATATATATATATATACATACATACATACATACATACATACATACATACGTACATACATACATACATACATACATACATGTGTATATATATATGTTTGTGTGTGTGTGTGCATGTGTATGTATGTATGTGTGTGTGTATGTATGCATGCATGCATATGCATGTGTCTGTTATGTATGCATGTGAGGGTGTGTGTATATGTGTTGTATATGTATGTATGTGTGTAAAAGTGTTTGTATGAATATGTGTGTATGTATGTGTGTCTCTTATGTGTTTGTATGTATGCATGTGAGTGTATGTGTATACATATGTGTATGTATGTGTGTGTATGCATATGTGTGTATGTTTATGTGTGTATATGCATGTGTGTATGTATGTATGCATATGCATATGTGTATATATGCATGCATATGCATGAATATTCATGTGTGTCTATTTATGCATGTGAGTGTGTGTGTGTATATGTGTATATGTGTATATGTGTGTGTATGCTCTAGAACCAACATTATGTGTATATGTATGTGTATGAATATCATTATCTCTCTCTATTTGTTTCTCTTTCTCTCTCTCTTTCAATATCTATCTCTCTCATTTGATTTGTCTCTCTCTTTCTCTCTATCTATCTATCAATTAAGATTTTTTATATATATATCTCTCTTGCTCTTTCGATCGCTCTCCCTATCTATCATCTATCTATCTCTCTTTTTCTCTCTTTCTATCAATTAAGGTTCATATATATATCTATCTATATATATATATATATATATATATATATATATATATATATATATATATATATATATATATATATATATATATATATATATATATATATCACTCTTTCAATCTCTCTCTCTATCTTTTTCTCTTTCTCTCTCATTCTCTCTCTCTCTCTTTAATAAAGAACAAAATAGTACATGCATGTATGTAAATCACTCACATCAGTGCAATTTTGAAATGCTCATCAAGGCAAAATCTATGTTGCCTCTTGTGAAACAAAAGACTGATGCGAGAAAGCTCCTTTGAAACAAGATCAAAGAGAAATTAGGAAACCAAAAAAACAATATGAATAGAGAAAGAGAGGGGTGAAGGAGTGCATCACTTACCTAGAGAGAGAAATGTATGTGCTTAAAGAGAGAGATTTATGTGTGTGTGTGGAGAGAGAGAGATCTATGTGTGTATGTGTGTGAGGGGGGGTGGATGTGTGTGAAGGGAGAGACAGAAAGCAAAGGGCAAGCACAATGCAGGTGATCGAGATGCTTCACGCGGGAAAACAAAGTAGTTAGCTTCCAGCTTCAAAATAGATGGCAAGTACTCAACATTCTGCTTTGGGTTGTGGCATTGGTATATGTGCCACTATAGGCATGGGTAGAAGAATTTATGTCTCATGTAGAATACCGATGCCTATACCGAGCCCTATATAGATTCCTATACCGATGCCTATACTAGCATCAAAGTTTTTCGATGCTCATACTCGCAATAATTTTGCAATGGCCATATCGACATAAGATGGAACATTGGTATGGCTAGCGTGGATTTTCCAAACATTTCTAATGGTCATACCAATGCTAGGGTTGATTGTCAATATGGCTAGCGTGAGTATGAGGCCCATATATTGTAGTCTTAGAGGAAGATACAATAATCAATATGGATACAAAAACAACTCCTACAACATCTCCTAAAACAACAACTATGAAGTAGGATATAAAGGAAGGAGAGACTAAAACAATTACACATATGATCAATCTCAAGAGGATTTACTTATACTTATGAATATGACAATGAAAGAAGGTAAGTCTGATAAGCATGTGTTTTACATTCATTTTGGATACTCAAATCATGTAGCAAGGAATGTAGCTTTGCTCTCAGACTTGGAAGATCCAATGAATAAGCGTGAGGTCTAGATAGGTGATGAAACAAAGCACCCTCATGTGACGATAGGGGAAGAGTTCTCTATGGACTATGTATTTCTAAAACCCTTATACGTTTAGGTCAGATTGTGGATAAAGGATTGGTGGTGAGGGTCACAAAACATGGAGCTTATGTAGAGGATCCATATGAAGGTTTCAAGAGGATAGCAAAGCGAGGTAAAACATGTAGATTATTCACATTTGAACTCCAAGATAGGAAGACTATTGCTTTGTTCAACTACAACATACGAACCCTATCAGAGCTAAAGCTTTGGCATAAAATGTTGGCTCATAGTGGAGAGAGATCCCTCAAACAAATCAGTGGAGATCAAAGTGTGCTTGGACTACCCAATATCTGAAAGCAACACATGATATACAAATGTAGTGCATCTTAATTTAGAAAATATCATAGGCAACCATTCACCAAGAAAGGATACATACATGGAGACCTTCTAGAGCTTGTCCACATAGATGTTTGAGTACCAAGTAAAGAACCATCAATCTTAGAATGAAGGTATTATGTGCCATTTATAGATGAATCTAGAAGATGTACTATTTTGTATGTTATGAAGTAGAAGGATGAAATGTTCTTATGTTTTAATAAGTATTTATCTCTTATGGACAATCAAACTTGTAAAAGCCTAAAAGTACTAAGGTCTAATGGAGGGGGAGTATAATTCTCTCATGAATTAAATTCCTACTTGCAAGATAGAGGAATCAAGAGAGAGATATTACTAATGGGTACAAACCTCAAAAGAAATGGCGTAGTACAGAGGAGAAATAGGAACATTGTTGAAGAAACAAGGTTACATGTTGAATGAAAAAAAGTCTACCCTCTGAATAAAGAATCAGAAGTTCTACTAGGGAGAAGAAGAATCCAGAAAAGGTATGGCTATGACACATTACTAGTGACTAATCATTCTATCTATCTAACATAGGACTGAAAAAACTCAAGACCCCGCATTTGATGAGGATGCAAAGATCAAACCTAAGTGGAAAAATTCTATGGAAGAAGAAACTAAAAACGTGTAAGAGAATGAAATTGGGAATCAAACCCCAAGCATCCAACTATGAAGATCATTTCATTCATATGTATATACAAAGTGAAGAAGAACTCTAATGGAACCATCAAGAGATAGAAAGCTAGACTTGTTTGCAAAGGGTATGCTCAAATTCAAGGTATTGACTATGAGGAGACCTTCTTACTTGTGGAAAAAATCTCAACAATGAGAGTACTTATGAGCATTGCAGCTGTTAAGAATGGGAAGGACAATCAAATGGATGTGAGGAATGCATTTTTTAATGGATGGATATCTTAAGAGGTATATATTGCTCAAACCCCTGTGTTTGAGAATTCACATTTCGATGAACATGTATCTAGGTTGAGGAAAGCTCTATATGGTCAAAATCAAGCTCCAAAAGCATAGAATCATAGGCTTGTGATTTAGTTACATGATAAGGGTTTCATTGTTAGCAAAGCAGATTGTTCACTCTTCATCAAGAGAACTCATGGACAAGTCATATTCATTTGTGTATATAATACTCACAAGAAATGATGTTAAAGGAATTAAGAGGATTAAACCACAAATGATGGAGGAATTCAAGATTAGTGACCTAGGGTAGCTTATATACTTCCTTGATTTGGAAGTAGTGTACATAGAGAAGGGTATGTATCTCACTCAAAAGGAATATATCAAGGACATGCTAGCCATGTTCAAGATTTCGTTCATGTAGATTGGGTAGGATCAAAAGTTGATAGAAGAAGTACTTCAGGTTATCTTGCATTTTTAGGTACAAAACTCATTTCATGGTCATCCAAGAAGTAATGCAATATTGCTCTCTCATCTAGTGGAGTTGAATATGGAGGTTTAGCAAATGAAACTCAAGAAACTATGTGGATTAAAAAACTAACTTAGATTTGCGTGTGAAGTCTTCCACTCTTCATATGTTTGGGTACAACATAAGTTCTCACCTTGCACCAAGTCCAATTTTTCATGCTAGGGCCAACAACATTGAGCTCCATTATGATTATGTTATGGAGAAAATCACAAACAATGAAATTGAACTCTCATATATAATTTACTCAACAACAATGTGTGGATATGATGATCAAATCCTTGAATTAGATAGATTCAAAATTATGATTTGCCATCAAGAAATGTCAATGGATTAAAGATTCCAGCATCTTAGGTTTGACAGGGAGCTAAGGTACAAGAATCAAGACTAAGTCCTTGATTGATGTATTAGGACTTCACCTAGCATTTGAGGCACAAACGTATAGATATATATGCAAATTTCAAATGAAGTTCTACAATTAATGGTAGTTTTTTTATTGGTGAAAAGTAAAGGAGATATTTGGAGAGATTCTCCTAAACAAATTGGGAGCCAAATACCATGCATTAACTTGAATTGAAAATTTGGATCACTTTTAGATGAGATCAATCAACAATTATAAGCAAAAGTGTATATAGACACTAGTCATTTTAGTTGTGGGATATGAGCTGATCATCACACTCATTTTGATTCATTAAACGCTTGCCTCAAAGACTTAAAATTCCTCCACTCTCTCATTGTATCATATCTCAATTAGCAATACATTAAACCTAATTTCCTTTGGTATGTTGATCTTTCATCACTGTTACAAAACATTGAGTAAATCCTGTCAACTTCTCTTAGTTATTTATCTAGTATATTGTGTTATTGTCAAATCTATTGATTTACATCAAGTTTATATCCATGATAATCATGCCTAAAAAGTCTCATAGTAATTTTAGTTCTAGAACTTGAGTTATGAGCAAATTAAGATGAGTATGTTTGTGTATCTTATTCTTGAACCTAAAAGGTTAGGATTACCCCCTGAGTTCTTATGCACATTGATCTTAGCATAGTTCCCCAAGATTCATGAAATAACTTGGTATAGCTCACTCAACTTTGCATTTAAAAGTGTGAAAATAGTCTAGGGTCAATTCCCACCAGGGTGTGAGCTTTACATGATATAATGAGTGTCTTGTTCCATAAATAGAAGGTGCCCTCAAGGTTATGTGTGCACAAAGGTTATCTATTCTGACATAGATGTTTGAGACTCATGTCCCAAGGTGCTATGTTGATCTAAATGCTTATATTGGAAGCTTAGTTAGTCTATGAAAGTTTTCTGGAGTCATGTAGGGTTTCTACCAAGACCCACTCATCTCTATGCATTGCCATCACTTCTCACAAAAACTAATAGTGAAACTAGTGACCCTACCCCTAGGGCCGCAATTACCACTATCTATGTGAACTCAAACGTTTTGATCACAATGGGTATTTGGGACTAGTTTGAGAGAACTTTTTTTTTTTACTTTTTGTCCCTTTCTTAAATACATACACCTATACATACATACATACATACATACACACATACATACATACATGCAGCCATGCATACATACATACATACATACATACATACATACATACATACATACATACATACATACATTCATACATACATGCATACATACATTCATACATACATACATACATAGATACATACATGCATACATAAATAAATACATACATCCATACGTGCATACATACATACATAAATACATACATGCATGCATAAAAACATACATACATACATACTACATACATACATACATAGATACATACAGACAACCGTACATACATACATAAATACATATATACATATGAAAATGCATGCATGCATAAATAAATACCTACCTACCTACACATACATACATACATACATACATACATACATACATACATACACACATACATACATACACGTACACATGCACATACCTACTTATGAAAGGAACTCTATTTCTCATGTAGTAGTATGTATACTAGAAGCTCTTCATCAATTGTAAATTTTCAACTATCTCACATTATGATTTGCACTCATGAGTCTGAACATCAGAGACAGCTATCCTTCACATAAAATATGTTTTTGGAAACATTGAGAAAACATGTGTCATGTCAACTTTCAATTTGCGTAGTCTAAATGAGAACTACATAACAAATCCTTCAATAAATGTTTTTGTGAGCCCCATTGCATGCAAGCCAATGAAATGTTTCATATATCTACTGATCTTTGCATGGAAACTACCAATATAAGGAATTCTATAGCTTACAGGAAGAAGACAGATTGTCTATTTTTCTTTCTGTAAAAATTATCAAATTTCTTATGAAGATGAATATCGACTAATAGTTTAAATGAAAATATCATTTCTCACCTTTCTATTTTCTTTTAATTTATAAATATCGAAGTCTAAAACTTTGGGGAAAATATCAGATATGTAGGAGGTATTATGATAAGATGAGTATTATCATTAGTTCTGTGTTGCAAAATATCAAAGCTACTAAAATCCTCTAATAAAATTATACTTTCTTAGCATTAGTTCCCTTGAACCTCACCATGTCATGTCTATGACATTGAAAAAACATTTGAGCTCATTAGCGATGGCAAATCCTCATATATTTGAGAGCTCATCTTCCTTTTGGCTTTGGATGTGTATTTTTTGCGTCCGAATGTCAACTACTAATACATTTTGTTTGAAACCTTGGTAATGAACTTCAATATACCTAGAACTAGCATGAAATATTCGAATGTTTATTAGGTCAATGCTAGGTACATTTTCCCAATAGATTTTAGCTTTTCCATGCTCTATTACCATGCCCGTTATAAACTTATTTATCCAACTTCTCTGGCATGTAGTATCCATTGGGGTTCAACAATCAAGAACACAAAACAATAGCCCTAGGACAAAGTAGTCTAAGAGCCGTTTTTTGAACTTTTTCTCTCATTTTTCTCATTACAAATTCTCAAAAATGTATATTATTCAAAGAAACCCAAGGTTGGTTGCATTCTTATGATATATTTCAATGTTGTGTACTATGATGCACTACAAGATTAGTAGATTTTATTGATTTCATGAAAATATTGATATGTACTATATTGGTATCTATTAGTGTATTCCAAAGATAGAGGCACCAATTGAGAATATCAAAGATATAGAAACTATCATGCTAGTTTCAAATGCCAAACACAGAAGCAAGAATAGATACTCTACTACATTGAAGGGATCTGTTAGTCAAAGTCATTTGGAGCATATTAACAAAGAACTATTGAACATTCATTCTATTCCCAAGAAATTGTGAAAATATGTTTTTTGGAGTCCATTGAAGATCGACACCAACAATATGGGATTGGTGATCTATTTGATCCCAAAGACTAGCAATTCTTTGGCATGACTAAATAAAAACTAGAGGAAGGGAATAACTCTAATTCACAAAGGGATCGTCACAAAATGGAGTAACCAAGGATAATATCAGAAGTAATAGATGTGCATATAGGTGTGCATGTTTTTACCATTTTAAACAACCACAAAAACTTGCATAACACTTGGGATACAAGACATAAGCCAAGAATGTTTTAGGCAAACATTCCACTGCAACATACAAAATGGCTAACAAATATGATCCTAATGCTTTCCAAGTTGGTCAAGATATAACAAAAGCATTTCTTAGAAGGTCTCAACAAAACAAAGGAAATTCCCTCTCTATTTGACTTGTTAGAGCATGGTAAAAAAATATCCAAGGGAAATTGCATAACAATAAGCATTGATGTTTAGAAGTATACTTAATCAAATAGACAATGCATAACATCCCCTTGATCATGTATAATTAATGTTTCTTATATGGTCTAGGAGTGCATTTAGATACATTAGTTCATTCTAAGATTTCCAATCAACCACTACTAGATGGATTCATTTCATATGCGGAGAACATAGAATGAAGCCACAACTCATTGTTCATTGTGTGATCTTTCTGATCTAAAAAAGTTACAAAGAAGTTTCCAAATTGTTGAACTATAACAGAAGGATCTTATGGAGCAAGTATGTTTTTAAATGCACAAATATGGGAAATATAATACCTAATTGTGCATTAATCAATTGTAGTGTTCTATTTGTGCTATTTATGATCAAATTACCATTATTTATCACTTTATGGGACAATAGTATACATTCTCTCCTTGTCAAGTGTAGATGATGACTGTTAGAGAGGGAAGTGAGTTTTTTGCACGACATATAGATTTTTATCAAATAAATTTTATCATGAATGGTATAACATGTAGGTTTATATATATATATATATATATATATATATATATATATATATATATATATATATATATATATACATATATATATATATATATATATATATATATATATACATATATATATGTATATATATATATAACAATGTAAATGTGTATTCATAAGAATAAGAAACTTACAATCAACCTCTCATTCCCAACAAGAAATTTTGGAGCCTCCTAATCCTCTATGTCTAAATGAGGATATGACTAATGCCCCCACTTGGGATAATTCTAATTAAATTTCAACTAATCCTTTGAATGGATTTGGATTTTCTTTTGCAATCTTTAATATACATAAATTTGATTGACTTGATAGCTCTAATGCCACATTTTAAACATGAAGTACATATATTCTTTCTTAGTTCATTGAATACTATAGAAAAAATTATGTTTATAACTAGGGCTAATAAAATTGATGCACATTTAGTCAATTTTGAGGTTCCTCTCATTATGGGTTTCCATAATCATTTATTTATTAGACATGTTTTGATTTATGGAGGTCCGAGTGTTAATATTCCAACATATGCCATTCACTTAATCTTTGCATTGATACCTTTGCAAACATCTCTATTCTTGATTACAGTGGCCAATCATTCTAGAGTTTAAGAATTTGAAATATTAAAAACATCCCCATTATTGTACAAGCAGTCTTTCTCCACTACCTTTATCACTTTGGAATAACTAGCATCCTTTTTTTTCATATATTCTTCTATTATGTCAATCATGGCTTTCTCAAGATCATTTTATTGAGGATATGTGTAGCCAACAACTGGTATCTCATAAAAATGGCATTAACTAATCTACATGACTATTTAAAAATTAAGTATCATCATTCAAAGACACCATGGGTGGCGAAACCCATTAATTTGGATGATGGTCTTATAGATGAAGAGGAACTAAATTTCTTGCAAGATAATGAAGACTTATCCTTGGTCTATTATATTGATGTAAATCCTATCATTGAATCATATATTTTGGGCTTATAATATTAACATCTATAGGATTTAGATAAAATGTAGTTATAGAAGATACCCAAAGTGGATAAAATCAACTAGAAATCGTGAATCATTAATGATCAATGCTCTTTGAATGATAAAAAATGCACTTGCATTATCCACTTTTGATCTTCAAAATTTTATTTCTGTTCTTGAAAAGTCCACATATATTTTCTTGGGAATATACAAATATAAAATGTTTAAATCTACACATTGTTAAAACCCTATCAATTTAAAAATAGATGTTTTTTCCATAGTGTAGAAAAGATATAGAATGAATCTACATTATATGGAGTAGGTAAAATCTAACCTTGATAGATTATTAAAGTTTGAATCCATTATTCCTATTGAATATCATGAGTGGGTGTCATCGACTCTATTAGTATTGAACAAAAACAAGGAGTTTGGTTTGGCTACTAAAATTTGAATGCACCTATTTTCCCATTTTGTTTTGTGGATTTATTTGGAGGTTTATTCTCTCCTCACTGGTTATAGTGGGAATAACCAAGTGAAGATGGAAAAACAATATGTATCAAAAATTACTTCTATTACAAATTGGGGAGTATTTTTGTATGTGCTATAATGTGATTTGGAAATTCTAGTGCACCAAGAATCTTTGAGCAATCACATCTAAGTAATCTTTGGCTATGCTTCAATTTTTCTAAACAAGTGTATTCATATGTACGTCTAGCTAGATTAGTATTTGGGGACAATTGTAGTAAATTGTCAGCTCACCCATTTTTAAGAATGGAACGGAAACAAAAATTCAAAAGTTAAAATAGTTATGGAAGTACCAATTTCTTGCTCTCTATTACATCCCAAATATTAATTTCTCTTATTTTCTTTGACCTCGAATAACATAGGATACCTAACCTTCAAGGTCATCAACATGTCAAACTTATTTTTAATGAAAATATAAGAATTCACTTTCGATATAATTTTGAGGGAAAAAATACTTAGTAGTAGGGGCAAAAGATTATACACACTTTAGAGTCATATCGACTTATAGTAGTTATTGCGAACCAAATGACCAAACCATTCAGTGGAGGAATCTCAAAGATGACTCTTGCTCTTAGTGAACGTTGGTCATATGTATGTAAAAGGTGGATATCCTTACAATATTACTTGCATAATTTTATGATAGTTGTGATATATAAGCTCGTCAATATCTAGCTTCATAGGATCCTCTAGGCTCCTTGCTACTAGCTCATAAACATCTTCAAGCACTACAATTTGTATGTTTGGTTTTTTATCTCTTTTTTTAGCCTTTCCCTCTAGTGCCCTCTCTTTCACTCTTTCTCTTTCTTTCACCCTTTATTTCATTTCCTCTCTCTCTCTCTCATGCTATGCCCTTCAAATTATTACAATGTTTCCATTAGCACTTCATCTCTCTCTCTCTCTCTCTCTCTCTCTCTCTCTCTCTCTCTCTCTCTCTCTCTCTCTCTCTCTCTCTCTCTCTCTCTCTCTCTCTCTCTCTCTCTCTCTCTCTCTCCCTCTCTCTCTCTCTCTCTCTCACACACACACACACACATACACAAGTAGAATTATTGAGTGTATACAAGAGACAAACAAAGCAGCAAAACAAGTGGAAGTGCAAAGACAAATGTTCGGGCAACCTTGAAATAACTAGTACAAACCATAATTTTCCTTTCACTACAAGAAGTGACACTCTCTAGCGATGACTAACATGACACAATTTCATCGTTTCATAACTACATGTTCCATCACATAGAGCATCTAGCACACAGTCTCCATTAAAACAATGCTCATAGCGAGGTTTATTAGAAGGCTCACAAAGGCATTTAAAAGGTGTTGCTTATGTGATGTTGTCATATATGTGATGATAAAAAGTGTCACTTATGCAAAAGTCAAAGAGCATCACATATGCGATGCTCTTGTAGAGTTAATGCATATGCGATATTAATGCATTTCTTAGATGAAGCCAAATATAAAGAGAATACATTATCATGTATATGACTATAGCATCACTTATGTGATGGTTGCTTTTGATGATGATAAAGGAAATCACATTTCTTTTCGATCATCATTCTACCTGTGTCTCATGGAAGAATGAACCAATGTTCATATCTACAATGTGCTTATAAGTTTGAGCACACTCTCTCTTTCTCTCTAGATCTTACTCTCTCTCTCTCTCTCTCTCTCTCTCTCTCTCCTTTTTCTCTCTCTCTAACTTTCTCTCTCTCTTTTGGTTTCTCTCTCTCTCTCTCTCTCTCTCTCTCTCTCTCTCTCTCTCTCTCTCTCTCTCTCTTATAGGTTATTGAAGAAGTTCACTAAGCATAATGCATGGCTAATTATTGTAACTATAGTTCTCATTGTTTCTATATCATTAAAAATGATTTGTTTTAGTAAATTAACATACTCACATGTACACATGTACATACAAATGTACATGCACACATACACATACACTACAATATATGAGGGGCATATCGGAACCTATATCGAGGCAAATACATGGGTGCATTTTTGCCCCTGTGTGGGTATGAGCACCACTAGTTTGCACACCGGTATAAGAGCACAGGTATAAGGGTCATTATAGGTACCATTATAAGCATCCATAAATTTTTGTGCTATGTGGAGAGACTTGTAAAACAAATAGCCACTCTAGTTCTTTCGAATTTGGCATAAATGAATATCTTCATCATCCCATAAGTGAGGCATTTATGGATCCAACATGCATAGAAACTCTGTTATGAATACAAGGGACTCTTGTACAAACCACCCCTTTCCCATGTTGCTCTCTAGACATGCTCTCTGATCAACAAACCCTTTTAGTGTCTTCATGAAGTGCTCTAAGAAGAAAATCCATCGACTATGAATAGTTCCTGCTATTGCAACTTCATCAACCATGTGAACCAATAAATGAAATTAAATCATGATAATATTTGTGGAAAAGTATTTCTCAACCATACAAACAACCTCTATAGTGCCATTGGGTTTTGCACTCTCTATGCTATCTCTCTTTTCCTTTAAGACATCCATTGTACCAAGGAACTGTTTTATAAATGGTTGATTGTACATCCTCTAAAAGGGAATATTTTAATAGGGATCACAAAGTGTAAAACTATATGCTAATCATGAGACTTGAGCCCTCTAAGATTGTGGTTTCATGGGAAGGTAGATTTTAGACACCTCATGCACCCAATAAGTGTTTGAAACTTTGAAATAACCTTGTTCACTTCTTGCTCTTCCATCTTGTAGAGCAACAAGGAGCTCTTGGTAGCAATACTATTCCGTTGGGCTTCGTAATTCCCCACAACTCTTGTATACGGCCTCCTTCTTCTAAGTTCTCTCTTTGTGCTTTGATTTCCTTCTTTTTTATCAATGTCTTATAGATCTTCTCTCCCATATTCTTGAAAATATGCATCAGTTCTACCACATGATTGATCAATAACTCACTCTAATAAGGGAGTTCATGAAAGATCGAGAGTTGTTTCATGGTAGAAATTAGTGTTTCCGCATCCCCAGCTACTTCCAATTGCTTGCTTTCATTTGGCATTGCGCTTGTTAGCCAAGTTTCCCTTCATATAAAACATGTCCATCAAGCAGATATCTATGATTTACTTCATAGAATTTTTTTGGAAGTGCTTTGGAGTAGCATGCATCGAGTCATGGTTTGTATAGTGGACAAGCATGGTAACCTAAAATCGATAAACCTGAACATTCACCATAACCAGATCAGTCATGCACCATCCACATAAGTATGCCTTGCACTCACATGTCCTGTCGTCTTATAGGTTGAGATATGTCGCACTCAGTAATCCCATCCCATAAAGTGTACAGCTCTTCCACAAGTGGTGCAAGGTATACATCCATGTTTTTTAACTTATACGTACCTAGAACAACAAGAGCTAATAACAAATGGCCCTTTTTTCTGCCCAACTATGGTGGGATGTTATAGTTGAACAAACACACAGGCTATGTGCTTCATGAGGGGTTGCATAAACCAAATGGATTTCCTCCATCCATAGCTAGGCCTAGACATATGTCCTAAGGCTCTCTAGCAAAATGTGGCCACTTACTATCTATGTGTTTCCAAGCATCAAAATCAGCAGGCACTCACATTACACCATCTATAGACTTGTTCTTTACAAGCCATGACATTAAGTGAGCGATGGATTTGCATTTGAGCATGCTCTTAACTTTTGGAATGATAGGAAAGTGGTGAAGAACCTTTACAAGGGATTGCTTCACCCATAAGGTCTTCTCTAAAGTTGTTTACTCACATATGTGGAGATGTCCATATTCCTTCTAAAAGAGAATGCATTATTCCAGACAAGCATGAATCCTGATGTTGTCCATTCCAATGACCTCTAAATTTTTTTTTGTATCTCCACATGTTGGAGGCATGTCCTTGCCATCTGGCAGAAATTGTTCTTCCACAAGCCTACAAGCGATGAGAAATTATAATGATAGTAGTAAATAAACTTATTTTGATAAAAAATGAAAGTTTATTTGAAATCCACTTGCCTGAACAATTCAGAGACACTACTATCTCACCATCCATAAATGGATTTAAGATTCAACATTGCAAGCAAGGTAAGTAGTACAGATATGGCCTAGACTTTGCATGTGTTGGTGTTCTTCAAGAGCTTTTGATCGTGGAAATTATGTAGTATCCAAGGAACCCATGACATCTTCTCCACCATCGTGATCTTTGTCAATCGCATAAAAACACATCGAACATTTCTTCCATGTGTTCATTCTATGTAATGTTACTAGTCCCTTGTGCTTCTACCTGCCTCTTCGTTCTCTTCTATCCACGAGAGGTATATGGCGCAATGTATGTGGGGTTGACCTGCTCACCACGGGAACCATGCAAATAGTAGCATAGGTTTTTGTAGTCGATTTTTATTAAAGCATCCATATTCTCTAGCATGTGCAATACAAATCCATCGTTTTCGAAAAAATTGATACTTGCACTAAGCACAAGGACATTCCATTCTCTCCTCTAGATCTAAAGATGCCATTTGATACCGTGTCGAGTTGTTAGGACATTTGATATATGATACGTTTAATTATATATTCTAATTTTTAATCTGATATACTAAAACTCTATTTTTTTATATTATAGATAAAAACCCTAAAAATCCTAAAGACTTATTTTTTACATATTTAATTATATATATTTTATATATTCTAAGTTTTCCCTCCTTTTCACATGCATTAAATTAGAATATTTACATATTCTAATTTGTTCGCTAGTTTTTACATATATTTGATTATATATATTAATATGAATCATAAAACTTTACCTTTTTAATATTGAATTATATATATATTTAATTTAATTCAAAAATCCTAATTTCTTACATATTTGTATATATGTCTTCGTATGTGTATGTGTTGGTATGTAGAAATCCTAAAACCCTAGTTTTTATATATTTAATTTTATATATATATATATATATATATATATATATATATATATATATATATATATATATATATATATATATGTGTGTGTGTGTAAAAACCCTAAAAATCCTAAAGACATATTTTTTACATATTTAATGATATATAATTGAAATATTCTAATTTCTTCCTTGATTTTTACATACATTTAATTAGAATATTTACATATTCTATTTTTCTCCCTAATTCTTACATATATTTGATTATATATATTAATATTAATCTTAAAAACTTTAATTTTTAATATTTAATTATATTTATTTAATCTAATTCAAAAACCCTGATTTCTTATATATTTATATATATATGTTTATATGTGTGTGTGTGTATGTAAAAATGTTAAAACCCTAGTTTTTGAATGTTTAGTTATATAGATATGTAAAATCCCAGTTAATCCTAAAGACCTATTTTTTACATATTTAATCATATATATTTATTTTAATTCAAATATCCAAATTTCTTCTATATTTAATTATATACAACACATTCTATATATATTCTAATTTTTTCCTACTTTTTATTTTATTATATATATTAGCATTAAACTTAAAACTTTATTTTTTGAATATTTAATTATATTTATTTTAATTCAAAAGCCCTAATCCTAAAGACCTAGACCTAGAACATGTATATGTGTGTATGCTTGTGTATGTGTGTATGTATTATGTCTGTATATGTGAATGCATGTGTAAAAACCCTAAAACCCTAATCTTAAATACTTAGATGTAAAACATGTATATGTGTGTATGAGTCTATGCATATGTATATATATATGTGTATGTGTATATGTATTATGTGTGTATATGGGTATATATGTGTATGCATGTGTAAGAACCCTTAACCGTAATCCTAAAGACCTAGACCTGAAACATATATATGTGTGTATGCATGTGTATATACATGTGTATGTGTATATGTATCATGTGTGTATATGTGTATGCATGTGTAAAAACCCTAAAACCCTATTCCTAAAGACCTAGATCTAAAACATGTATATGTGTGTATGCATGTGTACATATAAGTGTAGATGTATATGTATTATGTGTGCATATGTGTATATATATGTATGCATGTGTAAAAACCCTAAAATGTATATATATATGTATGCATGTGTAGAAGCCCTAGTCCTAAAGACCTAGACCTAAGACATGTATATGTGTGTATGCATGTGTATATATATGTGTATATGTGTATATGTGTATATGTATATATATATGTATGCATGTATAAAAGCTCTAACACCCTAATCCTAAAGACCTACACCTAAAACATGTATATGTGTGTATGCTTGTGTATATATATGTGTTTGTGTATATGTACTATGTGTGTATGTAGTATGTGTGTATGTATGTGTATATGTATCTAAAAGCATAAAACCCTAATCCTAAAATTCTGACCCTTAAAGCATGTATGTGTGAATGTGTATGTGCATATATATATATATATATATATATATATATATATATATATATATATATATATATATATATATATATATATATATATATATATATATATATATATATATATATATATAGATATATATATATATATATATATAGGTGTGTGTCTGTGTGTGTATGTATGTGCATATGTGTATGTATGTAATAAACTTAAAACCCTAATCCTAAAGACCTAGACCTAAAACATGTATGTATATGTGTGTGTATGTGTATATGTGTGTATGTATATGTGTGTATGCATATGCATGTGTGTATGTATATGTGTTTGTGTGTACATGTGTGTATGTATATGTGTGTATGCATACATGCATATGCATGAATATGTGTATGCGTGTGTATATAGTATGTATGTGAGTGTGTGTGTGTATATGTGTGTGTGTCCATGTGTGTATGTATATATGTGCTTATGTGTGAAAAAGTGTGTGTATGAATATGTGTGTGTGTATGTATATGTGTGTCTCTTATGTATGTATGCATCTGACAATGTATGTGTCGGCATATGTGTATGTATGTGTGTGTACACATGAGTGTGTGTATGCATGTGAGAGTGTATGTAATATATGCATATGTATGTGTATGTATCTATGTGTGTGTATGTATATGTGTGTATGTATGTGTGTGTATGTATGCATATCTCTCTTTCATCTCTCTCTCTATCTCTATTTCCAATAAAGAACAAAACAATCACTTAGATCTATGTGTGTGTATATGTATCTCTATTTTTCTCTCTCTCATTCTCTCTCTCATTCTCTCTCTTTCATCTCTCTCTATCTTTCTCTCTCTTTTTCATCTCTCTCTAGAGCTCTCTCTCTCATCCCTCTCTATTGCACAAGACAATCACAATGCAGGTGGACGTGCACAACGTACACACTCGCAAACTCAACACTAGTAGTATATGGTTCAAAATAGTAGCAAATGTCAACTTTTCGCTCTCGAGTCTGGTTATGTTAAAAACTGTCGTCGGTATAGGTGCTAGTATGAGCGTGAGTATTTCCAAGATTTACTAATGCTCATGGTGATGCTTATATAGATGTGTATACTGGAGCTGGCATTTTCCAACACATATACTAAACAAAGTTTGTAATGGTTACAACGATAGTAAATTGACCCCCGATATGACTAATGTGGTCTTTTTGAGCATTTCCAATGGTCATACTGATGTTGCAACATGATTGTCGATGTGGCTAGCATCGGTATGCCCCTCATATGTTGTAGCGATATACATCCACATGCACATGCACATACATGCTCACATATGCACATTCACATACAAACACATACTTATACACATGCACATGCACATACACACATATATACACATATACACACATATATACAGACATTCACACATACACATATGCACACATGGACACTTACGAATACACATGCCATAAACACACATAAACATATACACACACATGCCCATGCACATGCACAAACATATCTACATGCACATGCACATGCATGCAAATACACATACACATACATACATACTTATACACACACATATATATGCACATACACACACATACACATATATAGACACATGCACATGCATATTAGAATGCACACACACATGCACATGTGTGTGTGCATGCATGCTTACATGCATGCATGCACACACATGTGAATGTGCATGCATGCTCATGCATATACATACATACACATACACACATATACACATACAGATACACAGACATACACATACACTTACACATACGCATACACATACACATACACATACACATACACATACACATGCACATACACATACACATACACATACACATACACACACATACACATACACACACATACACACACACATACACACATAGAAACATACATATAGACATATACACATACATATACTCACACATACACACAAATACACATAGATACATGCACTTTAAAAAATATACATGTATAGCTACATGTTGATACATACATATACATGCACAGCTACAGGCACATAGATACACACACACACACACAAACACACATATAATATGCACGAGGCATACAATTGAAGTATTAAATCACATGCTAAATATAAACTATAATAAAAATCATTAGTACATTTTAGTCATATAATTCACTTCAATAAAATAAATTAATTTAATAGACACACCACAAATATTAAAATTATGAACTCACACCATAGATACAATTAAAAACATAACTCTTTGTGTATCAATGTATATAATACATCACATTTAAATGGTGTTAATCATCTGAATCACCACCATGACCATCATCATCCACATCATCATGATCATCCGCATGATTTGATGTATCTGAAGAGGTTATTATGGGTATAGTGGTCAGTACTTATGATGAACCATATCATCCATCATGTGTTTGTCTATCCCCCTCATCCATTTCAGCCTCTCCATAATAGTTAGGTATTACATATAACAAACATGAATAAAAAATATAAAACATTAATAAAAATAAAATAAAGTACATTAAACTAATAATAGTCACAAAATCGTGTGGATGCTCTCTTATTTTCTCACATAGATATTAATATCCAAAATATGTAGCATATTTGATTTCCATTTTTGTAGGATTAAGACCATAAACCTAACACTGCATTGAAACAAATAAAAAAGCTTAATGATTAGTGTCTTAAATACAATAAAAATATAACTCTAATAATACATATACTTTCAAATGGAGCAACAAAAACATCACACCCCATTTGGCCTAAGTGTGATGTGTGACCTGCTTCATTTCTATTTTCTACTGTAGCATGTGTTTATTTAATGAAAAAAAAGTACATATATTAAATGTAAAATATTTATAAAACATTTGAGAATTATAAATCACATTAATATAAACTATTCTACATACCTTCTACTAAGGAAATGTTTCTTGTACATGTATCATTTTGCACAAATAGTGCCATGTCTTAGGTGGTATCTTAGGTCTTCTCTTATTTCCTTCTATCATACAATATCTCATGCTATTTTAATCTCAAACAAAAAAAGGGTTGAGTACATAAAAAAACGTTAAACTTATAAACATGCATACACACATACACATACACACACATATACATACTTGCACATACACATACACACACATACACATAGATGCACATACATACACATTCATATATACACACACACACACAACTACACACACACATAGAGACACATACACACATACTAGAGACATACCTATACATACACACATACAAACACACATAGTAGACACACATATACATACATGCACATACATGCACACACACACATACATACATACACATACATGTACATACAGATATAGATCTACATAACACATACATATATATACACACATACACACATACAAAAATACACATACATACACATACACACATATACATACATACACACACACCCATATTTCTACAAGGTGGATATGCTTATGGTTATACTTGCATCATTTTATGATGGTTGTGATATATAACCTCATCAATATCTAGCTTCATAGGATCCTCTAGGCTGCTTGCTACTAGCTCATAAACATCTTCAAGCATTACAATTTGTATGTTTGGTTGTTTATCTCTTTTTCTTGCCTTATATCCCTCTATCCCCCTCTCTTTCACTCTTTCTCATTCGTATTTCATTTCCTCTCTCTCTCTCTCATGTTATGCCCTTCAAATTATTACAATGTTTCCATTAGCATTTCATCTCTCTCTCTCTCAACTAGAATTATTGAATGTATACAAGAGGCAAACAAAACAGCAAAACAAGTGGAACTGCAAAGATAAATGTTCATGCAACCTTGAAATAAGTATTATAAATCACTCCTTTTCACTACAAGAAGTGACCCTCTTTAGCGATGACTGATGCCACACAATTGTTTCGCTTGGTGACTACACATTCCATCACATAGAACATCTAGCACACATCGTAGATTAAAACAATGCTCATAGCAAGGTTTATTAGAAGTCTCACAAAAGCGTTTAAAAGGTGTCGCTTATGCAATGTTGTCACATATGTAATGAAAAGAATTGCTTATGCAGCTGTCAAAGAGCATCATATATGCGATGCTCATGCAGAGTTGCATATGCAATGTTAACGCATTGCTTAGATGAAGCCCCATACAAAGAGAATACATTATCACTTATATGATTGTAGTATCACTGATGTGATGCTTGCTTTTGATCATAAGAAAAAAAACCCCATTGGTTTTCAATCATCATTCTTCCTGTGTCTGATCGAAGAATGAACCAACATTCATATCTATGATGCACTTATGAGTTTGAGCTCTCTCTCTCTCTCTCTCTCTCTCTCTCTCTCTCTCTCTCTCTCTCTCTCTCTCTCTCTCTCTCTCTCTCTCTCTCTCTCTCTCTCTCTCTCTCTCCCTCCCTCCCTCCCTCCCTCCCTCCCTCCCTCCCTCCCTCCCTCCCTCCCTCCCTCCCTCCCTCCCTCCCTCCCTCCCTCCCTCCCTCCCTCCCTCCCTCCCTCCCTCCCTCCCTCCCTCCCTCCCTCCCTCCCTCCCTCCCTCCCTCCCTCCCTCCCTCCCTCCCTCCCTCCCTCCCTCCCTCCCTCCCTCCCTCCCTCCCTCCCTCCCTCCCTCCCTCCCTCCCTCCCTCCCTCCCTCCCTCCCTCCCTCCCTCCCTCCCTCCCTCCCTCCCTCCCTCCCTCCCTCCCTCCCTCTCTCTCTCTCTCTCTCTCTCTCTCTCTCTCTCTCTCTCTCTCTCTCTCTCTCTCTCTCTCTCTCTCTCTCTCTCTCTCTCTCTCTCTCTCTCTCTCTCTCTCTCTCTCTCTCTCTCTCTCGTGCAAGTTAATGGAGAAGTTCACGGTGCAGAATATATGGCTAATTATTGTAAGTACAATTCTCTTTATTTCTATGTCATTTCAATTGTAAATGCACATGCACACATACTCATACACTACAACATATGAGGGGCATATCAAAGCCTATACTAGTGCAAACACAGAGGTGCAATTTTCCCCAACATTGGTATAAGCATTGGTATGCACACTAGTATAAGAGTGCTGGTATAAGCATTGGTATAGACACCAATATAAGCATCAATAATTGGCTAGTAGCATCAATATCAGGCTCAATATAAGCATCAGTAGGTTCCCACGAGTATAGATGCTAGTATGTATCTACAAACAAATGGTATAATCAATGGTAAGCACGTTGTTATAAAAATCACCAGTATAAGCTTTGGTATGTCCTTGGCAAAAGTGTCGATATACATGAAAGTATGTCCCTAGACATAGCGACACACATATCGTCACCCATACAGATGATCATATCTGCAAAAAATGTTTTTGGATAGAGTGTGTTGTCTCTTGTTGCAACAACATTACCATGTTGTTGTGTAGCAAAAGACAATCCACTCTACCCAAAAAGAAAAACAAGTACAGATGACATGTACTATAATGGTTGCAAATTTAGGGTTTACATGACTAACAACCTAAACATGATTTGATAAAGCAAGACACATGAACATAAATAAGATCAGTAGAATGAACCATGAACCATGTACAAAAGAAATATTCCATAAATGAACCATGTACAAAAGATATATATATTCCATAAATAAACCATGTACCAAAGTGTGGCAAACGACTACCATATATGAGCTAAATACAAAATGTGCCAAACCACTATCATATAGGAACCAAATACAAAATTGTGGCTAACCACTGCAATATATGAGCAAAATACAAAATTTTGCTACACCACTGCCATACCAGAGGGATCAAACCATCTATATGTGTAGTTTTGCAACAAAGCACATCCATGAAATGAGACACATTGACATGGTATTTATAAAAAAATAACTAAAGAACACCAAACCAAGTTTATAAGGTCACCTCATCGTAGATTCTCCCATGAAACAACTGCACTGCATCCCTCCAAGTCCTCCAATAGTGCAACTAATCCATGATTATATCCATAAGCCTCCTCTCCTCATGTTGGAGGACGACCCACTTCCAACTCCTAGAACAAATCTGCAAAGCGTTAGATGAACATACATGACATGCTTAACAGAAGCAAATTTAATCATCAAAATGATACTTACAAACTCATGATGCATAGTGTCATACCTGTTGCTACCAAAATGTGATGCTTCGATTGTATCTAGACGTGTGGTCATCACATCTCATTGTTGATGATATCGCTCAAGAGTTTGTTGTTGCTCATCATGGATCATATCCCGCTCCTCAACATCTAACCATACAAGCTTCAGTAAGCCTTCTCAGAAAGCATCATGAGCCTTTGATTGCTAATGCGACATCGCCTCACATATTTTTCATTGAATCCACTCTAATCTGACAACAAGGTGCCTAAGTGCTGGTCAGTACTCATGATAGATCGAATATGTGATATACGTTTTTTGATCTTTCTCCTATTCACTCCATTTCACCATGATAGAGTGTCCAAACTATATGGATCCTCACTGGAGCTCCACACCTATAGGGTACACCTTGGAGTTGTCATGGTTATGAGCACCTGAAGGTTTATGTTGTGTACTATGTGGCATACCTACATCTCAAGTACTCATTCTAGGAGTAGAAGTGGGATAGACAACATCTCTCGAGCTACCTCCAAAACATCTGCCTCCTCTAGAGTGTGACCTCGATTGATGGGATGGGCGAGATGGGCCAGCACTTGTATCATGCTGTGGTGTCAAATGCATACATTGAATGCTAGAGCGACTAGGGAATGGCTGAGGGGGCAATCATGGTGGAGTCCTAAAGCTAGGAGTATCTTTGAGTGGGAGTAGTCATGCTAAAGGGAGTACCTCTAGGGAGAGTAAGCCCGCCAAAGGGAGTACCTCTAGGGAGAGTAGGCCTGCCAAAGGGAGTACCTTGAGTGGGAGGAGTCCTACCAAAGGGAGTCGTGCCGATGAGAGTGCCATTGGCGGGAGTGTCATCAACGGAAGTGAGGTCCGGGGGAGTGCTACCATGAGCAATCTACTATGATGCTCTAGCCATACAAGCAAGAGGTGCCTGAGATATAAACTCCATAAACTACTCCTCTATCATGGAGTGGAGAGTGACCAGTGGATTGTCTCCCATCATGTTGTGCAACAAAAAGCTCAAATAATTAGAATATAAAAACAATGGTAATATATAAAAATAATAGTGTACAAAAAAACATAGAGAAATAAATAAACACAAATTAGTATGTTCAACAAATGCACCTAAGAGTACAGTATGGATGGAATTTCTTATATGTCTATGTCCTCACAAATTTTTCTACTATGTGGAAAGACTTGTAAAACAATTAGTCACGCTAGTTCTTTTGAATCTGGCATAAGGACAACCTTCTCACAGTGGTTGGGAAGTACAAATGCATCTCTTTCATCTATCCATAGCTTTCTGGAGTCTACTTGAAGCAAACCACTCTTATCTCACGTCACTATTGTGTTTCTTCTAGAGGTGACTACTTTGAACCATTTCACATCAAATAGAAAGTAGTCAAACATCCTAAAGAATAGCTTCAAGATATCTTGGATCACTTCACAACACTTGAGTTGGCCTCCTTGAGAATTCCCATCTCTTGCACTAGTTCTACTTTTTATGGAAAAAGTTCACCATCATGCCATTATGAAAAGTAGAATTATTTTTATCGATTCATGAGATCTGAAAGTGTCATCCATGAGACCATAGTGCACAGTACTTAGAATACTCCCAATCACACCCCTTTGCAAGTTCCTCCTCCTCTTCAAAGATATCCTCACCCACTGACCTTCCTTGTGAAACGGTTGTATCTAGCCATCTGCTCGTTGGAAAGGGTGGAATTTGTCAAAGACTTTTTGAAAGAGGTAAAAAGCGAGTGGAACGGTTCTTTCAAAAATAAGCTCTTTCCTTTGCATTTGTCTCCTTGGCAAGCTCATACATCTCCAACCACTTTTGCATAGGCTCAAATTTAACAATGCAGAACTTCGTTGCCTTCTCTATGAAAGCTACATTCATGTTTCTTTGCATCCCATTACCTTGAGGTTCATCACCTAGAGATGAATATCTTAAGTGAGGCATTTATGGGTCGGATATGTGTAGAATCTCTGTGATGAATACAAAAGACTCTTGTATGAGCCACCCCTCTGCCATGCTCCCCTCTAGACATGCTCTCTCACAAACAAACCCTTTTAATGTCTTCATGAAGCGCTCTAAGAAGAGCATCCATGGACTATAGATAGTTCCTACTATTGCAACTTCATCAACCACAAGAACCAGTAAATGAAATTGAATCATGAGAATATTGGTGGGAAATTATTTTTCAACCATACAAATAGCCTCTATAGCATTTAGTTTTGCACTCTCTATGCTATCTCTCTTTATCTCTCTAGAAGACATCCACTGTACCGAGGAACTCATTTTATAAATGGTTGATTGCACATCCTATGAAAGGGAATCTTTTAGAGCTACATGGAGGACAAACTATAAAAACATGTGACACTCATGAGACTTCAGCCCTCTTAGATTGTCATTTTGTGCGAAGGCAGTCTTTAGATGCCTCATGCACCCAATAGGTGTCTAGAACTCTGAAAAAACCTTCTTCACTTGTTGCTCTTCCATCTTGGAGAGCACCCAAGAAGATCTTGGTAGCAACATTGTTCCGTTGGGCTTCGTAATTGCCCACAACTCTTGCATACAACCTCCTTCTTCTAAGTCCTCCCTTGGCGATTTGCTTGCCTACTTTCCGATCAATGTCTTCCAAACCTTCTCTCCCACATTCCTGAAAATATGCATCGGGTCTACCAGAGGATTGATCAATAACTCAATCCAATAAGGGAGTTTATGAAAGATCGACAACTGTTTCATGCAAGAAATTGGTGTCTTGGCATCCCATAGCTACTTCCAATCGCTTGATTTCATTTGGTGTTGCATTTGTTAGCCAATTTGCCCTTCGCAAAAAACATTTCCATTAGGTAAATATATATGATGTCCTTCATAGATAGTTTTCCGAAGTGCTTTGGAGTAGCATGCTTTGAAAAGTGGTCCGCATAGGGGACAAGCATGGTAACCGGACGTCGATAAACCTCAACATTCACCATAACCTAGTCACTCATGCGCCATCCACATAAGTATGCCTTGCACTTGCATGCCATGTCTTCTTATATGTTGAGACATGTCATGTATAGTAATCCCATCCCATAAAGTGTGCAGCTCTTCCACAAGTTGTGCAAGGTATCCATCCATGTTTTTTACCTTATGCTTACCTAGCACAATCAAGGCTACTAATAAACAGTCCTTTTTTATGGCCTGCCATGGTGGGATGTTATAGTTGACCAAACATACAGGCCATGTGCTTCATGAGGAGCTATGTAAACCAAATGGATTTACTCCATCCATAGCTAGGCTAATATCAAGATGTTTCTCATGTACACATAGAGGTTACAGATGTAGAAGATACACAAGAGAATAGATATGCCAAGAGACATGACAAAAGTGCAATATTGGGTGCAATCTCCCCCCATGCACTCTGTTTTGACAGTCCACAGAGTGCGTGTATGTATAGGAATTTTTTAATATGTCAAAAATAGTGGCTACTTGAGAGCGGCTTCAAAAAGCATGGGTGAAAGTAAAAGTTGGTCTCTTTTGTAGAGGCCCTTTGCTTTTAATAACAGAAATCACGGTCTATAGTGATCCTTATCCTAACCACTAATTTTACTAACTATTTCTAAAGTCAAACCCTCTATGTGGGTTTATTTACAAACTATATAAAATATAAATTCGATTATTGATGTCCATCCTTTCATGCCTTTCATGCTCCTCACAAACCTTCAGCTGCTATATTAAAAACACCAAAACACATTAGTACATTAATAAATTAACTCTCCAACAATTCTTTGTTCAACACATTCCATAATTCATAACATGCCCCTTACTTGAGAGAAGAATAATAAACATGGATGGCCAGTCACATGTTTCATCACTGAATGAAAATAAGCATGTTCCATGTAAAAACACATACATGGAAATGTCCATGGAGGAGTTACATTAATGTGTATTTGTATGGTATGTAGAAATTAAGTGATCATAATGAGGTGTTAATTGTTTTTTATGTATCCATTGACATTCTTCAATAGAGTGATTTTTGTATTTAACTGAATATCGATGATACTGAGTACTCGTGCATGTAATAGTGACATCATGATCAATTATTTTATCAGGAACTAAGATTTTATATTGTTCTCCAAAGAAAGGAGGGTCATCAAGAAGTGGAGTGACTAGTAAAGTTCCTTTAAATGGTTTAAGTAAACTAATATGAAAAGAGTTATGTATATTCCAATGACATGGTATATCTAATCTGAATGAATTATCATTAATTTTTTTGTATAATGCAAAATGGTCCATAATAGCGGGGTGCAAGTTTAGTTCTATTATGCTACAAAATATTTTTCAGACGTCTTTTAATAATATGTAACCATACAAGATCATTTTCCTTGAATTTCTTGGCTAATCTTTTTTGTATTGATATTATGTGTATATTGCTCGTGACTTTTCCTAATGTGCTCGTGAACATTGTAAAGTATAGAAATGTGATCTTGAGCAATAGAACTAGCCATTGGAATGTCGGTTTGGGTGAGTGACATGGGGGTGGGAAGCTTTCTGCCACAAACAATTTCAAAAGGTGCACGACTAGTAGTGGTGTGTGTGGTGTTATTGTAAGCAAATTGAGGCAATGGAAACTTTTCATCCGAGTGACTAGGATTATCTGATGAATAACAATGCAATAAATCAAGAATAGTATTGTTTTTAGCCTCACTTTGTCCATTACTTTTGAGATGAAATGCTGAGCTAAAATCTATTTTAGAACCAAAATGTTGAAATAAGGCAACCCAAAAATGATTACAAAATCTAACATCATGATCAGATAACATTACTTTAGGAAATCCATGATGTGGGAAAATGTATTTAATGAATAATTTTGCAGTCTGAGGTGTAGATAATGTTTTTCTACATGGAATGAAATATGCATATTTACTAAAACTATCAACTATTGTCCAAATCATATGGTTATGTGATGAAGTAAGAGGAAGACCTGTGATAAAATCAATAGAGATTTGTTCCCATGGTTTGTTCAGAATGGGAAGTGGCATTAATGGTCCAAATGGTTTACCATGATGAGGTTTTATACACTGACATACAATGCATTGGGAAACATAATTCACAATATATTTTTCCATGTGGGGCCAAGAAAAATGGATTTCTTTGATGAAAAAATCTTTGAAAGCTTGGGTTATGCATAATCTATGTTGAAAATAAAGAAAACCATTATGAAATGTATAATTTTCATAAGATAAAGATGCACCATTGTTGAAGTCATGCCATGCATGTGAAAAGTACAAATCAGATGCATAAGTGGAAATCATTTCCTTAAAAGAATGAATTTGGATGGTAGAAATATTATGCAAAACAACAAAATGTGAAGGAAAATGGCTACGAGCATCAACTACAACATTAGCTTTACTAGGTTCATATTGGATCATAGGTTGGAAATTTTGAATGAATGAAGCCCATTTAAGATGCCGATCAGAGATTAAAGGCTGATTTAATAAATGCTTAATAGCCTATTGATCGGTTTTGATTAAGACCTCAAAGCCCATAAGATAGTGTTTCCAAATTCGCAAAGCATGCATAAATGCTAACAATTCTTTCTCATATGTACTATAATTCATTTCTGAGGGCTTAAGCTTCCTACTCTCAAATGCAATGTGATGATCATTTTGCATTAAAACAACACCTATTCCTGAACCACTGGCATCGGTAATGACATGAAAGGGTTGTGAAAAAATAGATAACTATAAAACAGGTGCATGTGAAAGTTAATGTTTGAGTTTTTCAAAGGATTGTTGTTGAGTAAGTCCCCATGCAAATTTTATTTTCTTTTTCAATAATAAAGTAAGAAGTAGTGTTAAATAAGAAAATTTTCAAACAAACTTTCTATAGAAACTAGCCAACCCAAGGAAAAAATGAACATCATTGACTGATTGTGGTGTAGGCCATTCTATTATAACTTTAATCTATTTTGGATCCACATGCACACCTTCACTTCAAATAATATGCCCTAGATGTTGGAGGAGATTGTGGATAGTCTTCAGAGATGAAGTGGTCTTGCTTGAAGCTGCTTCACACCTGCCAAGAATGATTGCAGGAGAGTGTAGTGGGCCACTTAAGCTAGCTAATGATCATAAATAATCATCTGTGATGTTTGGAACATGGTCCACTAATCAATGGACCAAAACATATAGGAAGGAAGTTGATCCAAGTCCAAAAACTTGCTATTCTTGTCTCTACACATGTTCAGTATATTGCACAGTTCTTTGAGCACAGTAGCAGTTAGCTTAATTCCTTTTGGTGATTTCTAATTAGCTTTGGCATCTACCAATCATGAGTGATTTCATAAAAAATGATGAACTAGACACTGAGTATGATGTTTAGCAAATCATAGGACATGCCCGACATTTTCAGGGTGTTGTAGCGATGTAATAGACAACATACTGAACATATCATGCTTTAAATCACTACAAATGATCAATCGTACACTGAGAACAAGCTCTGAGAAGATCACTGTACTGACGTAGTCATGGCAGAGAAGTGAAGTGAAGATATAATGCAATGTATGTATTAAATCATGTACAAATACAATGTCATTGGCAATAATCAATTGCTCAATGTGAGAAGTATGATTGAGATATAGAGTGAGCTCTTCAAACTACAAGACATCCTTTCGAAATGATCTCATGGAGTCGAGATAACATGTGGGTCTTTTGATCCTTCTTTTATAGTTAAGTTTGGAGCCAACCTTTGGAATTCAAATTAAAAAATTCACCGAAAATTGAATCCTAAAGTATACAATATATTCTCTCATTTCTCACCTACCAAATGAATTGAGATTTGATGCTTTCTAAATCCTTCTGGTTGTATGAAACTTTTACAAGAATAAATGTAAATGATTTTTACAAGGGGTTGATCATATAAGACTCCATGACTAATAGGCTATTCATCCAAGTATGTGGGCTTGGATTCTTTTGCACCAACAGCTCCCCCTCAAGCCTAACATGTTTTGTCTTCATTCCTTCTTGAACTCCTACAACCCATTCATCAATTTGAATCTGTTCACCTTGGTTCCATCCAAAGACTTTGTAAGTATATCTGCACATTGTAAATGAGTTAATACATAGGATAGTTGAATATCCTTGCTAAGAAATTTCTCCCTTACATAATGATAGTGCACTTCAATGTGCTTAATCCTTGCATGATATACAAGATTAGCAGCTAAATGAAGTGAACCAGTGTTGTCACCAAAGATTATTGGAGTGTAAGAGTGTAACCCCAAATCTGCATAGAGTTGCTTGAGCCACATAGCTTCTTGAATTGCATTTGCCAAACCTTTGTATTCGGCTTATGTAGATGATAAGACCACAATTGGTTGCTTCTTAGATGACCATGATATAAGCTTTGATCTTGCAAGTGATAGGTACCCAGAGGTGCTTTTCCTATCATCCTTAGAGCCAGCCCAATCCGCATCAGAATACATCTTTATGTCTAAGTCAGAAGTGAAGGGATAAAACAACCCTTCATTCATGGTACCCTTTAGATACTTTCGCACCCTCTTGGAAGCTTCCATGTGAGGCTTTCTAGGTGCATGCATAAACTGAGTTAATGTACTTACTCCATAAGCAATGTCTACTCTTGTTAGGGTAGCATAATTGAGGCTCCCTACAAGTTTTTGGTATCCTGTAAGATCCTTAAGGAGTTCTCCTTCATGAGAACTAAGCTTATGGTTGAGTTCCATGGGAGTGCCTACAATTTTGGTGTTCTCCATCTTCAATTTTAACAACATATCATATATATATACTTTCTCTGAGTAATAAGTATACAAGAATCTAGATACACAAGCTCTAAGCCAAAAAAGCATGTCAACAAGCCAAGATCACTGATTTTAAATTCTTCCATTAGTTGAGCTTTAACCTGCTTGATGCCATTAGCATCATTGCGTATAATAATAATGTCATCCACATAGACACATAAGTAGATTACTTCTAAGTTGGTCTTCTTTATAAATAAAGAAGAATCTGCCTTGCTAGCTACAAAACTTTGATCCTACAAATAAGTAACAAGCATATGGTTCCAAGCTCTAGGAGCTTGCTTTAGGCCATAGAGTGGAGTTCTCACCATTCTTGTTGAGCTTTGTCTCATGGGTGAAGAGTTGCCCCATCAAGGTGTTGAGGTCAGGTATTTCCATATCCATGTAAAGGTCCATTGCTATGGTGAATGACACCCACTTATCATCAACTTTGATGCCATTAATGATCTACTTTGCTATGTGTTGTTATTCCATCTCCTCTCCAAAGCTTGCAAGCTGGTCAACCACATCCTTCATGTTGGTTACATAATCACACACACCTTGCTTTGGTTGCTTCTTTAGAGTTGTAAACTACATCCATAGCTTGTTCTTCCTAGCTCTTGTATTTGATGAGAAATATGATGAGAGTATTTCCCAAGTCTCTTGGGAGGTCTTACAATTCCTAATGTGAGGCAATAAGAAATCAGATATTGAGTTTGGTAGATAAGACCTAGCAAGAGCATCCTTTGCACACCATGTGGTCAACCTTTCTTGCTCCTCCCTTGTGGGTTGATGCTTGCTTCTAAACATTAGCATCTCTTCATCTCTTGAGATGTATCCATATAGACTTCTCCCTTGAAGGTAGGGTTGCATCCTTAGTGACCATGCTGAGTAGTTGATTTTGTCCAATTTTTCAATGAATGATGGAAATCCATCTCCCATCTTGCTTGTTGTTGCTTTGATACCACTATTGGAGGAGATGGTGGATAGTCTTCAGAGATGAACTCGTGTTGCTTGAACCTTCTTCACACCTACCAACAATGATTGCTGGATAATGTGGTGGGCCTCTTTAGCTAGCTAATGATCATAAATAATCATATATGATGTTTGGAACATGATCCACTAATCAATGGATAAAAATAGATAGGAAGGAAGTTGATCCAAGTCCAAATACTTGTTATTCTTCTCTCTACACCTATTCAGTATATTGAACAATTCTCTAAGCACAATAGATGTTAGCTTAATTCCTTTTGGTGATGTCTAATTAGCTTAGGCATCTACCAATCATGAGTGATGTCATAAAAAATGATGAAGTACACACTGAGTATGATGTTCAGCAAATCATAGGACATGCCCAACATTTTCGGGATGCATTAGTCAACAGACTAGAGATCAATAAAATGCTAATCTCATGATTCACACAAGTAATGAAAATGACATTTTGTAGCAATGTAGTAGGCAATATATTGAACATATCAATTTTCAAATCACTACAAATGATCAACCATACACTGAGAACAAGCTCTAAGAAGATCAGTGTATTGATGTAGTCATGGGAGAGAAGTGAAGTGAAGATATAATGCAATGTATGTATTAAATTAGGTACAAATACAATGCCATTGACAATAATCAACTGGACAATGTGAGAAGTATGAATGAGCTATAGAGTGAGCTCTTTAGACTACAAGATATCCTTTCTAAATGATCTCATGGAGTCGAGATAACATGCAGGTCCTTTGATCCTTCTTTTATAGTTAAGCTTGGAGCCAACCTTTTAAATTCAAATTCAAAAGTTCACCTAAAAGTGATTCCTAAAGCATAGGATATATTCTTTCATTTCTCAACTACCAAATGAATCAAGATTTGATGCTTTCTAGATCCACATGGTTGTAGGACACTTTTACAAGGATAAATGTAAATGATTTTTACAAGGGATTGATCATATAAGACTTCATGACTAATAGGCTACTCATCCAAGTATGTGGGCTTGGATTCTTTGGCACCAACACCAAATATTCTAACTTACATTTAAGGAAGTAACTCTTTCTTAGGATTAGCATAAAGTGTGTTCTCTCATTGTAAATGAAAAATTGTTTTAAGATGTTTCTCATGCTCGCTATCATTCTTATTGTAAACAAGTATATCGTCAAAGAATATAAGAACAAAAGCTTGGTAATCAAGAATGATGTTGTTCATCATTCATACAAATGTAGTAGTGGCATTAGTAAGTCTAAAGGGCATTACCATAAATTCATAATGATCGATTTGATTTCTAAATTCAGTCTTAAAAATATCACTTTGTGTCATACGAATCTGACGGTAACCCAATTTTAGATCAATTTTACTAAAGACATGCGATCCTCATAATTTATCTAACAGATCATCTATTCGAGGAATAGGGTATCTATTCTTTATTGTGATCTTGTTAAGGGCTCTATAATCAATGCACATTCGATAAGTTTTATTCTTCTCGACTAAGAGAACTGGTGCTCCAAATGGAGAAGAACTAGGCCTTCTAAGTCCTTTTCTATAGTAGGTCTTTTACTTGGTTTTCTATTCCCGTTTGGTGTAGTGGGCCACATCTATAAGGTGTTTTATGCGGAGGAGTACTACTAGGTACTAAGTCTATGATATGGTCAAAGGATCCTTGAGATGGTGGTAGTTCAGAGGGATACTGAGACATAAAACAATCCTTATAAGTAGTCATGAAAGGTTTATGTGGATCAAGAAGTGTATGATTATAAGCATTGATGACATTGACAAAAACAATGCATGAATTGGATCCTTTTCTTAATGCACGTTTTACTTCAGTATGACTAATCAATGGAAACGGCTAGAAATCATGCCACGTGGACAAAGTAATGATTTGACCTTTAATTTCAAAGTTAAAGGTATGTGTATGGTAGTCAATGTGTGGCTTATAATGATGAAAAAAAGGCATACCAAATATCACATTGTAAGATTGAAAACGTTCAATTAAAAGGGTTCATGAATCAACATATGGGCCTATGCTAATCATAACATCTTGCACTTCTCATGTTACACTATAATGATTACCCTAAAATGCAGCTTTTACTTTATACAAGGAAGGAAACGTTTTTAATTTAAGCTCTGGTAGTAATAAATGTGAAATGAAGTCATGCGAACTACAATCTTCATGTAAAATTTTGACGAGTTTGTTATTTATAATACCCTACATGCAAAGTAGAGAATGAAGAGAGATATCGTTACCCAAGGTACTTAAGTCCTTCTCCAATGATTCCTCTGTCCAAACAGGAGGAATTTCTTCATTATAGACCTCCATGTTATGCAATTGAGTTGTACCTAGTTTCATCTTAAGAGGTCGCAATAGGCACTTCATTTTTGTATGTCCAAGTTTACCACAATTCCAGCAGGTGATTCGTGGTTGCTTCTGTTTGGTGTCCATCGTTGAAGTTTGTAGGGTAGGTGGTTTTGTAAGTTGGAGAGATAAAGCAACAGATGAGTTGAGTAGCTGGATTGCGGTGGACGAGGAAAACTAGAGTAAGATGGGGCATTAAAATTACATTTCATAGGAAGATTTGTTTTAACAAAAAGTGGTCGTTGATGCAGTTATTGTATACAGATTGACTTGGTTATGGGCTGGAATTCTTTCTCTACATCATAGGTGAAAGATATAGCCTTGTTGAGGGTTGTAGATTACCTTGGATTTCCACCTCCAAACCATCTTCATATTTCTACTGCAAGCTATCCTCTGGTACATCTTCAAGCATTCAAACAAATAGAAATTTTTGCGAGAACCACTTTGTGTAGGTAGTGATCGTATCACCCTCCTTCCATGTAAGGTCATCCATGCACGTCAAACATGTAAATGGTATTGAGGACGAAGAAAAGAATCCTTCACCTTATCTTGGAAAGCCTTCCACGTTGTTGGATGCTCTATACTGTGCCACAAGACATTCCACCAGAGTTGAGCTTTTCCTAGTAAATAGTTAGTGGCAAATTTGACTTTTTCACTTTCAGCATATGTTTCATCAGTATAGAAATCATCAAATTGTGACAACCATGAAAAACTAAAGGGCCATCTGTATGGCCATCAAACCATAGAAAATGGTAATTTTAACACCAGTCTTGGATTGCATGCCATCCAATTGGGCAGAGACAATAACTTTGACCATCCTCATAAGGTTATCTTCATCAGTTTGCATCTTCTAGAGTACTTCATTGTGTTGTCGGATCTTGTTCTAAGTGCCTCGAAGTTTGTGCTGCAAGAGCTCGAGTTGTTGCTCGAGTGTTACCTCAGGTAGAGGCGACTCGCTGAAATCCTCCATGGTGTTCATAGGGTCCATGAGTATGAAGAGAACAAAACCCTCTTGCTAGATATTTAAGAATAATTTTTGAGATTTCTTGAATTAAAATGTAAAAGGAAGGGTTGTTCTTGGGAATTGAAAAAGAAAGAAAGAGATGAAAGTTGTGTTAAATATAAGAAAAGAGAACTAGAGTGAGAACACAAAGAGATCTAGAAATCATGGTCTACAACGATCCTTATCCTAACCACTAATTTTACTAACTATTTCTATAAATCAAACCCTCTACATGGGTTTATTTACAAACTATATAAAATATTAATCTGATTATTGATGTTTGTCCTTTCATGCCTTTCACGTTCCTCATGAACCTTCAGTTGCTATATCAGAAACACCAAAACACATTAATACATTAATAAATTAACTCTCGAATAATTCTTTGTTCAACACATTTCATAATTCATAACATAGGCCTAGATGTATGTTCTAAGGTTCTCTAGCAAACTCTGGACACTTACTATCTATGTGTTTCCAAGCATCAAAAATTAGCAAGCACTCGCATTACACCATTTGTAGACTTGTTCTTTAGAAGCCATGACATTAGATGAGCTATGGAATTGCATCTGAACATGCTCTTATTTCTTTGAATGATAGAAAAGTGGCAAAGAACCTTTGGGGGGATTGCTTCACCCACAAGGTCCTCTCTAAACCTATTAGCTCCACACTTTGGACATATGTGGAGATACTCATATTCGTTTTGGAAGAGAAATCAATCATTAGGACAAGCATGAATCTTGGTGTAGTCCATTCCAGTGGACTTTAAAAGTTTTTTTTCATCTCCAGTTGTTGGAGGCATGTCCTTGCCATCTAGCAGAAACTGATCTTTCACAAGCCTACAAGCGATAAGCAAATACAACGATATTAGTAAATAAGCTTATTTTGATACACCAATGAAAGTTTATTTCAAATCCACTTACTTGAACAATTCAGAGACACTACTATCTGACCATCCATAAATGGATTCAAGATTAAGCATTATGACATCTTCTCAACCATCTTGATCTTCATCCATTGCATAAAACACGTCGAGTTCTTCCATGTGTTCATTTTGTGTAATGCTAACAGTACCTTGTACTTCTACCTCCCTCTTCATTCTCTTCTATTCACGAGAGGTATATGGTGCAATGACATTTGGGTTGACTTGCTCATGAGGGGAATCGTGCGAATGGTAGTGTAGGTTTTGTAGTCAATATTTACTAAAGCATCCATATTTTGTAACATGTGTAGTACAAATCCATCATTTTTGAAAAAATTGATACTTGCACTGAGTGCAAGGACATGCCATTTTCTCCTCTAGTTCCAAAGATGCCATTTGATACCATGTCGAGATGTTAGGACATTCAATATATGATACAATTATTTATATATCATAATTTTAAATCTAAGACCCTAAAACCCTATTTTTCTTATAACTAATTATAGATATGTAAAAACCCTAAAACTCCTAAAGACATATTTTTTACATATTTAATTATATATATTTTATAAATTCTATTTTTCCCCTAATTTTTAGATACATTCAATTAGAATATTTACATATTCTAGTTTTTTTGCTAATTTTACGTATATTTGATTAT